>ULGU01000001.1:3833262-4167236 GCA_900519015.1 Yarrowia osloensis
AAAAAAAAAAAAAAAAAAAAAAAAAACGTGACACAAAACCTTAATATTGAAGTGGTCTTTTGAGAGTGAGGGAGTCAAGTTATCGGGAAGAGTCCAACTTCAGAAGATCGAGGAAGCCAGGAAGTACTGGGCAGGCCGTTTAGATACTAGAATTACCAGCCATGTAGAGCGTTTTTGGCCATTTCTGTTTTTGACTAAAACCTTATCCAGATGGTTCCCTGTCTGTGGCACAATTACCCCAAAAGCTCGTTGTTTTTGTAGGGGAGGTCGTCATTGTTCTGACTCAATGAATGTCTTATTGGTTCTGTTCACATCTATATATTTAACTGCCATATCGCCATGATGTGTGCTATACAACTTTCAATTACAAGCATTATTTCGAAAATACCGATTTAATCTCGTAAATGTGTCAAAAATAAAGTTAAATATATACAGGTTTGGAAAACATCTATACACATTTACAATCACCTACGCAATTCAGTACGTTTGCCTCGCACCAAATCAATGACACCTACGCCAAAATCGGTACTTATATTTACAATGTCTACATAGAGGGATGTGTTATCCCTAGTATGCTGTACCGAAAGAGGGCGTGAGTCAGTTTGCAGACTCTGATGTTGCTCAAGAGATGCACCTCCACTTCCACTCGCCCCAGGTGTAGGACATGTGCCCAAACTCATCCTTGTCGTCGACTTCTCCTCCTCTCACTCTGTCGAATCCAGCTTCATCCAGTAGCTTCCAAAGCTGTTCTCTCACCTCGTCGAATTTACGACGCAGAGGAACACAGAGGACTGCTCTAGCGTCGCTTTTCTTCTCCAAAAACTCTTCCAGCATGTCTCTGATCCACGGAGGGTGGTTTTCGGAGTACACGGGGTCTGCCAGCACAACGGTGGTATACTTGTTTGGGGTTGTTTCGTCCTCCAAGAACGAGCCAGGGTTAGTCCAATCAAGAGTGCAGGTCTTGTAGTTGTTGATGTTGTTCTCGGCAAAGTTGGTTTCCAGGTTTCCGACGATTTCAGGCAGATCAGTAGCGATAGTAGGGTGTCCAAGCAGAGCTGTAGCGATGCCACAGAGTCCGGTGCCGGATCCCAGCTCCAGAACTGTGTCCTTTAGCAGATCGGGATTCGACACGAAGATCTGAGACAGCACGAAACTCGAACCCCAGGTTTTGAGACCGAGGAAGTCGCCTGTGAGAGGCGGTTCAACCAGCGAAATGGTCGGAAGTCCGTCGATTTCGATTTTGCGCAGCATTTTCGGGTTGGCGGTTCGTCCTGAGCGCTCGGCAATACGCTGAGCAGCCTTTTGCCAGATTTCGTCACGCTGATCCTCGTCTTCAATCCATGCCAGAGGAGAGGCGCACAACGTGGTGAGCCACTGGTAAAAGTTGTGGGGGTCGTTTGAGACGCCGCTTTCAAAGTTGTGGATCACATTTTGGCTGTGTTTGTCGAGAAGCGTGATCAGCTCGCCCGCAGACGGCTTTGTGTACAATTGCGGAGGGTCCGGGTCGGCCATGATGGTGGTTTCAGAAGGGTGAAATATTTAGCCTTCCGTTGTGCCGCTTAGACGTGAGTCTGAGGGGAAAGTTGGGGAGAGTGGAGATGCCGTATTGAGAGTGTTTCACTAGGGCAAGTGGTGGGTGGAGTGGTTTTGATTTCTTCGAGTGGGCTACGGGAGCAGAATTTTACATTTTTTTGTTTTCCGCTACATCTGAAAGGCGTTATAGTGACATGCCGAGTATGGGGCGATGTTTTGTTAGCACTTGTTGGGATATGAGAATATTGGTGAGCTATTAGTTAAGGGATACGTGCTCCAGGCGTCATGATCTGACGTCGCAATCATTGCAAAGGAAGTAAGCTGGCCAAGCAAGAGTAGAAGGTGTGTGACCCTTGAAACAGAAACAGCTCACAAGCAGCTCACAACTCTTTACGGATTGTCTGCCTGAGTCGTAAGAGTTACCAATTCCAGATGCAGCAATGAGCCACCCCGACCGGGTATATCTACAGGTCGAGTTCCGAGAGGTACCAAGATAACGAATTAACACTTTTAACATGCGACCAAGCTATCCTCAACCTACAACTGTTTACAAGTATCCCAAAGGAGTTCATCAAGCCAGTGGCTGGCTGCTTGAAATTGACCTCGGGGAAGGTAAAGTGCTGACAGTGGGGGAGTACTCTGGTCTATACTTTTTTCTCAACTTCTCCATTGAAGATGATGGCGTTGAAAAGGCCTGTATGCGATGCGCTAGTTTGAATGAAAAGGCAGAGGTTCCTTTTTCCCTGACTCACAGAGAATGGGAGTACTTCGGGTTGGACGACTGTTTGGTTGTGAAGTGTGCACACACCATGGCTGTTTTCCGGACTCCAAGCGGCATGGACATTCTTTCAGCGGGAATCAGAGGAATTGACAAAAAGACTTACGCTGATCTGAAACTTCAGGCTGAGAAACAGCTCAGACTCGAGGACCAGACCACATCTCAGTGTGGCCTCGCCCTTGAGGTGATCATGAAGAACACTGACGTATCTGATTTCACTATCACTTGCAATGACGACGTTTCAATCCCAGTCCACACTGCCGTTCTCTGCAGTTTCTGGCCTTTCTTCCAGAACATGCTCTCCAACGATTGCGTTGAGAAAATCAACAAAACCCTTCATCTCGACTTCCCGTCCGCCTGGGTCCAGCATCTCGTTTCTTTTGTGTACAAACAGAATCCCAAAATGACCTTTGATCAAGCTACCGGGGTTCTCATCTTGGCGCAGATGTACCTACTACCCGAGCTGGTCGTCGAGGCGTGTGAGCGGATTCGAGACTTGAGCAAAGAAGCAGCTCTAAAGGAACTCTGCGTGGGATGGGAACGGTCCAGGGAAGCGTCCAACGATGAGATGAAGGAGTTCTTTGCTCGAAACATCGCGAAACGAGATAGAAGCGAGCAGACAGAGATGCTGAAGGACTGGGACGGGGGGAAGCTAATGGAGCTGTATCTTGATATCGCTGAGATGGTTTGAGGATGAGTTAGCTGTGTAATCAATTGATGTGAGTTTTTGAATCACTTTCTTGTAGACGAGGCAAGTATGCCTGCTTCAGGGCGCTTAGAATGTCTGAATGTACCAGCCGGTAGTCGGGGTTAGAGCGCCAGTAGTTGTTATGGCTTCTGACTGCGTGCCATGAACACAGAACCAAATCAATCAGTCTCGATAACTCTGGATCAGTTACACAAACATCTAACTCCCTATTCCCAAGCTCAGTCATAGTTCAGAGCCCCTGTAAAGGCCCGATACCGATAAGACAACCATAATGGGAAGGATCGACGCGTGGATTCGGCACGGTTTCTGGAGCGTACAGTAGGAAGATGTGAGCGTTTCTACGGGCATAGAGCAGAGACCTTGTTCAATGCATGTAGACAGTTGGACTTGCCTGGTTGTAGCCGAGTGAAGTGACTGCCACAAGAGAACACGGGACCAGCAAGAGATTAACAGTATCAGCAATGGGGCAAGCCACAAAAGGACCACAAACCAAATCAGATAGCTGCACTTCAAGCTCCTGACACTGTTGCTATAACAGCATATATCTCCCGTCTATCTCTAACCAGGGATACTTTCGGGATATGCCCTCAACTGCAGTGTCACTGATAGGGTCATAAATCTCCCTTCTCCAGGCAGTGAGACTGACGGAACGAGAAAGACAGAAGTTCAATGCTGTAGGCCAACTCGGAGAGACCGATCCGACTCAGACCCAGCATACATTAGCAGCCCACTGCTAGTTTCTCACAAATCTCTGGCATATGCGAGTCGCTTGTCCGTTTCTGGCACCTCCTGAACCATGCTCCTGAGTCTTAACTGTAAGCCCTGGTCTCACCTGAATTCCGAGTATTGAGCGGTGCTTTGGTGTCATGTGTGCCTTCCCATTATGGAATGAGATTGCACAACACAAATCCACTACCACCCTCCCCTCTTGCCGTGTGTCTCGGCACTAGCGAAATAGTCCAAAAAAACCGGGAGGCAGAGCCATTGTCTGCAGTCACCAGACTATGCCACGAACCTTGCGACACCTGCAGTTAGCTGGGGTAAGGCAAGAAAAGTAAATGCTGCCAGCGGGCTGAGTGAGCGGTCTAGCGGGGCGAAAAGAGCCACAAAAAGCCCCCCAGAGACCCTGTGTGGGTCCACAAAGACCGCCGCGACGCTTCGGGAGCCCCTGGCGCCCAGGACGGGGCCAATGTCACATCCATAAGGTTCGGTGGCGGACTTCCGACAGTGGTCTGGCATTGCACAAGCCAACTTTGTGACCAAGCCCTCACTTTTATTATATATTAGGTATATCCACCCTACCACATGGTAAGCGCAACCACCCTCTCGACCTTATAAGCGGTTGCCCAGCTCTTTTCCTCACCCAACCTCTCCGCACACCACCACTCGCACGACACAAACCGCCGCAGCCGCAGGAGCCGCCAAACGACCACTATCACAATATCCGCAACCCGTTCCATCCGTCCTCATGGGGTTTGTGTGCTCACACTATTTCGATGAGCCATGCATTTACTGCTGCATTTCGTGCAAGTCACATCTCAGTCGCAATGACGACCTCAAGAGCAAGGTGAGTAGACCAGGTGGCGCAATCGATTCAGGGGGGTTACAGGTGTAGATTGTTGGGGTCAGGGTGGAGTTTGGTGCACTTTGAGGTGCAGTGCTGGGTGTAGGGGTGTCCGACCTCTGTACGTCCTGCTGCCCAACGCAATCGTGCACAATCGGAAATTAGGTTGGCGGTGGGCCCGGTGACTGGTGGCAAAGGTCCAGTTGCAAGAGCAGGGGCGCTCGTGGCCCATATGATCAAAGCGATCAGATGACGGGTCTCTGAGCCCGTCTGCAATTGCACATTCCGCTCTCGCTTTAGGCTAGCACCTCTCTCCCCAGTCACGTGGTGTCTCACCCTGGGTAGGTCGCAGTGGGCCCCATTTAGCCAACGGAAATAAACTTGCGCCAACTCTAACTTTGGGTCATAAGGAGGAGGAGAGACCAACTGACTGCCTACTTGAGGTAATGGGTTACCCTGGATACCATGTCGCTAACGCAGTCGTTCAAGGGCAAGTTTGGAGACGCCTTTTTGTTTGACCAGGTGGTCAACGTGAAAAAGGCCGAGCCCGTGATGAAAAACATGATCACGGGACAGTATCTGGTCCAGGACATCACATGTGCGCAATGCGGCTCCGATGTCGGCTGGACCTACGTCAAGAGCCTGGAGGAGGCCGAAAAGTACAAGGAGGGCATGTATATTCTCGAGGTGGAAAAGATATGTCTTTCCAAGCGCGACGGCTTTGTGCGCGACAGCGTCAAGGAGAGCACGAGGGGTCCGCAGTCCGTGTGGACCTTTTCAAGGGAGAGATTGTGACCAGTCCTCTTGCCACTTGGGGCGCATTACTAACAGCAATTTTTTATTTATAGACTTAATGGATGGTATTATCATGTCAAGGAGGGACCTGTGTGGTGGTATGGTGCATATGCACGCCGCTCCGTACAAAGATGTAAGGCGTATGTAGAACACAAAGGGTAGTTTGAGAGCAATCAAGAGCCTGTGCTGCATACCTTGACGTTCTTTTACGGCTTTGGAACTGATCATCCATCGTTTCAATTGTCTCACTAGCGTCCGTGGTGTCCTTGTCTCATGGTTGCTCACCCTTGTATGACTCTCGCTTGGAAAGATAGACTTTGCGTTATCTATTATCAAGGTTCGGAGAGGGTGATAAGCAGGGGAAGGGAGTGGGTGGTGTTGTAGCTGTGGATGTAGGGGTATTAATATCTTGGACGGAGGGATGGTCAGATAGACCATGAGCAAAAGATGCGGAGTATCACTGTGATGCCTGGGTGAGATGGTGTAGGTTCAGTGACTACTTAGGCTGAGAGCGGTCGAGATGCAAATCAAAATGATCGCGTCAACATGGCAGTTATGGGGGTTCAAGTTTGGAGCTGAGGTCTTTTCTATAAAATAACCAGCAGTGCTTCGGGTCTTTCCGCTGGTACTGTCAAAATGACCCAGTTACCGCTAAGCCTAATCCATAATATATCGACATTGGGGTCATTTTGTGACGTCACAGAGCATCTATGGCCCGATCGGGACCAAAAGCTCATTTTAAAATCCATTTTGGGACGTATTTCTCCATTATTATGTAATATCATGTTTTTTTCTGAGAAAATGACGTGAAAATCACAAAAATGAAATTAAGCTTAGCGGTAACTGGGTCATTTTGACAGTACTTCATTCAAGTTATTTGGTTGCCGAATTGGTGTCTGGGTCGACGAATGGACTGTTGACATGAAGAGTGAGTGCCACCCAACACCTGGCCTATGGAATTGGCGAATGCGTCAAAATAAGTGAGGATGAAATAACACAACTGGCCAGCTTGATGTGATCTGATGACACATGAGATTCACACTCAATGTCGCATTGTATTCTGACAAACGCAGCCTTGTAGCTAGCATGGCATTGATACACAGAATCATCCGGGATCTTCCCAAAAGCATGAACAAGAGCTCTAACATTCCCTCCTGCTTTTCATCTTCAAACCTTAACCCGCTTAAGGCTCAGGTTTTCTGTAATTAATGTGTGTCGAATTTCGGGACAAATTGTAGTTTCTCTGAAAGTGTCCCGATTAGGAAATATTTTGTACAGAGGATTTATACGGGATTTTTGCTGCATTTACCGATATTTTTCCAGGAAAATTCAATTTAATATATACAACGATCTGAGAGACATCCTAAGCAATGCCGCCATATCAGGATTCACTATAGATTCGCTGGATTTCACAAAATATAACAATCACATTACCTCTCATAGCTATATATTAATGATGGAGCTGCAGTGACTGTGAATCTCGAAGTCCCACAATGATTCGCTTCGCTCACAAAGTAGTTTTACTCAAAATCAATGCAGTCATGCTCACAACGATTCGCTACGCTCATCGCTTACTTCTTCTGGTTATCCTCCTTCAGAGACACAATCTGGTTCAGAACAATGCCGTCCTCAGTGGAATCCTTATCCATGCAAAAGTATCCCACTCGAAGAGCCTGGAACCGCACACTCTCGGGGGATCCCTTCTTCTCCTTTCCGGTATGCTCACCAGTGACCCAAGGAGAGTTCTCCTTGACGTCGTAGAAGCCGGGCTCGACAAGAGCATGCTTGTGGACGACCTCGGACTCCTCGGCGAGATCGGCAAGGTAGCCATCGGGGTTGCCCTGGGGGTTCTCGGACTTGAAGAGCTGCTTGAACACTCGGGTCTCGGCAATCTTGACGGGAGACTTCTTGGCAGTACACACGGGGACCCACTGGATGTAGGTCTTGGGCTTCTTGAAGGGGATGTCGTTGTCAAGGTGGCAGACCAGCTCGGTGATGTTTCCAGCAGCATCCTTCTTGACCTCCTTGAGCGAAATGTTGTGGGGCACCTTGAGCAGACCAACGGGCTGGGTGGCCGTGAGTCGGAAAAACTCCTTGCCGGCAGACTCCTCAAAGTCGCTCCGGTCAATGTACAGCTCTCGGGTGAAGGGCACCTTTCGGGATCGCTCGTCGTTCTTGCCAAAGGGCATGTCGAACTCCTCAAAGTGGTCCTCGGGCAGGTTCTCAATGGTCACCTTGACGGGGTCCAGCACCATCATGAGACGAGGAGTGGTGTCCTCCAGGTACTTTCGCACATTGTTCTCGAACCGCGAATGCTGAATGTTGGACTCGGCAGTGGTGACTCCGAGAGTGGACACGAAGTTAAGAATAGCTCCGGGAGGAATACCTCGTCGTCGAATGGCGACCAGGGTGAAGAGACGGGGATCGTCCCAGCCTCGAACATGGCCCTCAGACACGAGCTTGGCGATCTTTCGCTTAGAAAGAACGGTTCCGGTGATGTTGAGTCGGCCGTACTCTCGCTGGGCAGGTCGGTAGACGTCCACAGCGTCACACAGCCACTCGTAGGACTCTCGGGAGAGGTAGAACTCGGTGGTACACAGAGAATGCGAAATGTTCTCCAGCGAATCGACCAGACAGTGGGTGAAGTCGTAGGTGGGGTAGATCTTCCACTTGTCGGCGGTTCGGTGGTGGGGAGCGTTGAGCACTCGGTAGGCCACCAAATCCCACATCTGGGGGTTGGGGTTGTTGAGGTCCTGCTTCATTCGCAGAACGGCCTCGCCGGGCTTGTAGTGGCCGTCTCGCATCTTTCGGAACTCAGTCAGGTTCTCCTCCACGGTTCGGCTTCTCCAGGGAGAGGGCACTCGCTCACCTCCTCGAGTTCCCTCAGACACTCCTCGCGACGCCTTCATCTCCTCGGCGGTCTGGTGGCACACAAAGGCACCTCCGCACTCAATGAGCTTCTCGGCCAGATCGTAGAGCTCCTGGAAGTAGTCCGACGAGTAGGTGACCTTGTAGGGCTCGAAGCCCAGCCACTCAATGGTCTCTCGGATCGAGGTGAAGAACCGCTCCTCCTCGGCCTCGGGGTTGGTGTCGTCGAACCGCAGGTAGCACTTGCCCTTGTTGAACTGAGCGTAGCCAAAGTTGACGGTGATGGCCTTGGAGTGGCCAATGTGCAGGTATCCGTTGGGCTCCGGGGGGAACCGAGTGAACACCTGGCCCTTGGTGGCCTTAAGATGCTCGGCCATTCGCTCCATGTTGGCCTGGGGGTTCTCGCCGGCCTTGTGCAGGTTGCCCAGGAAGCCCGAGGTGAACATGGCGGTGGCAGACACCTTTTCGGGCTCCTCCTTCTTGCCGGCGTCCTTGGAGGCGGCAGCAGCGGGCTTGGCCTTGGGGGCCTTCTTCTTGACGAGATCTCGCTCGTCCTTGGGGCCCAGCAGCTCCTTGAACTGCTCGTCGATCACGGGCTTGAAGTCGGCGGGGTTGGCCCACTTGAGCGCAGGCAGCTTCTTGGCAGCCACCATGACGCCGGGAAGCGCCTTGTACCGCTCCTCCTCGAGCTGAGCCTTGTTGGCGGCAATATAGGCGGCAATCTCACGGTACACGTCGTCCCGCGTGACCTCAATGCCCACGCCAGCAGCCTGATCGAGGCTCTCGGTGCTGTGCAGATCCTGGGCCCACTTCCAGGCGGCGTCCAGCTGCACGTTGGTCTTGATTCGGCCATCGGCAACGGCGGAGGCGACCTCGTTTCGCTTCTTGATCACGGCGTCGTCCTTGGCGTCCTTGGACGACGAGGCCAGGTTGTGGAGCAGAGCAGCTCGCTTCTCATCCTTGCCCACGCTCACAACGTTGAGAATGTCGTTGAACGAGGCGGCGACCTTTTTGTTTTTCAGCACCTCCTTGATCTTGGGCTCGGCAAATCCGAGGTGTTCCAGCTTGGCGCTGAGCTCGGCAACGTCGGACATGATGATGTGTGTGGAGTGTGGTGTGGTGATTTGGAAAGAGAGAGATCACTATAGATTAGAGATTGGGTGACAAAAACAGAAAGTCTAAAGTGCGTGTGTGTGAGTGTGACACACGCTTTTATTATGCGGTGTGGAGAGGTGTGGACATTTGAGGGCGTCGGTTCGATTTCTACGAGAGTTGAAAATGACAAGAATCTGCTGCCGGTTCCGGTACAAGCTGGAAATTGTGGACTATGAGCGGATGAAGATAAAAATGGTGCGAGAGCTGGATTACGAGAAAGAAAGAAAGATTCAACTTAGAAATCTGAGAACAGACTGCGAGTGTATGATGTGCGCTTGCTTAGAACAGAGTCTTGGTTTGAAAGATCTCTTGAATCAGTATCATCGAGTTGATCTGAGACTTTATCGATTACGGGTAACAATGGCTATACTGCTTGCTCCAGAAATATTGGACTTTCACTTGCCCTAAACGAGATAGAGGATCAGCCTATGACTACCGGTACCGTCCTTTGAGATGTAGAGGAATGCCATCTTCGTTTTATACTTGTGAAGACGCGCGAATCCTTTCTAAGATCAAATTGCGAAGGATGTCTGTCTCTCACTCTCCACCCTTCCTTCGACATCACGCAGCCCGCAGTATTGTCTCAGATCTGGATCTCTCCCTACGCGTCTAAGACACGGTGCGATTTCTAGAGCTATTGTTCCCATCAAGTCTCTGAGAACAACTGAGCTTACATTCATTGTTACAGATTACAGAGTCTCTGGGTTTGCCCTTCTGTCTTGGCTTATATGGTTGAGAGTGAAGTCCGAGTAATAGCTGAGATGTGACTTACGACTTCAAGTACTGTACAGACAGAGAAAAGTGCACTACAGCTCAACTTCAGCAGTCATGTACTCAGCCACCCAGTCAATCAAATAAATATCATTAGTACAGTATATACATGGACTGTCGAGCAGTCTCGTTCTTCCTCCATCTTTCATGCACGTCAGATCAGTGCTTTGTACACTCTTCAAACGGCTGAAACGAGTGGCGGGTACCCAGTGACCTCAGAAGTACACTTCTGGTGCGTGTCTCTTCGGTTACCTCAAAAGAACTCTCATTTTCGGCTCAGAGACGGTCTTAAACAACAAGCCCAGGTCCAGAAAGATAAGTAGCTGGACGAGCAGAATGAGCTGGAACAGGTTCCACTGGGGCGCTGTTTCTGTGAGTTCCACGACCCGATTTCGCAATCGAGAGAGAACGGCGGTAGCGGGAAATCGCGCTTTCAGGCCCATGGCGCGTGTTAGGGACGTTCAACGGTGATGTTGAGCTGGTAGAGTTGCATCTCAACGGTTAAATGCAGTCTTTCTCCGAGTCTCCGATATAATGTGTGGAGATGAAACGTAAATCGGAGAGGCCGAAAAGAAGTGTCCGAAAGAGGCGAAACAAGGCTCGAGGTTGTTTTTCCCGCGATGAGCCCATGATGGCGACGTGGGCCGGACGACATTCCCCTGCTAGCGGCCGTTGAGGGGTGTTTTTAGTGCGATTCTCGGCTTCAGGAAGTTCTTGAGTTTTTTTTCGGATTTCCGATCCAACATACGACACGACGGTACAAGCAGACGTTCGAGTGTAGCAGGTATACCTGTGATCATGCAGTCTCGAGAGTCACGCTACCTGACCAAAGACCGTTTGAAGCCAAGATGCAGTTTAGTTCCGTAGCAAATGCCAGAGGGAGAAGTTCGGCTTTGCTTGGAGAGCGGATAAATCTATAAGTGTGTGTTATGACGGTCTAGAAATGCCGCAGAGTGCGATTTAGTGTGGTAGATACCACCTTCCCACTATCGGCCGCCACTACTGCACAGTTACGTAGGTACAGCCACGGGCTAGCTCTTCTCTCAGCGGACTCGTATAAACATTCTAGAAACACCTTAACGGTGAGGGCAGAGTTTAGTGGTCATAGGACCTGGAACGTCGGTGGCGAACAGGAAGGTGGAAGAGGGCTGTGGACACTAACGCAGGCAGCTCGGTAGTGCCGGGAAATGGTGGTGTGAAAGACACCGGTGACTGGGGAGGTTTGGGGGTATCTGACACAGTGACTCAGTTGTGCAGAGTTGGTGATTGGGGT
The DNA here is from genome assembly GCA_900519015.1 of Yarrowia osloensis. Classification (NCBI taxonomy): domain Eukaryota; kingdom Fungi; phylum Ascomycota; class Dipodascomycetes; order Dipodascales; genus Yarrowia; species Yarrowia osloensis. The sequence continues at coordinate 3,844,709 of ULGU01000001.1, forward strand.
GGCTGTGGTTATCAGAAGGGGTGGTATGATGAGAGAATGACGGAGTCGGAGCTACTTTGCAGTCGATATGTCTGGTATTATTGCACGCACTACCCCCACCATCCTCCCCACATAGACCCCTTTCTATCGTCCTCGTACGCATCTGATTACCACCTCTTGGTTCAACCTCTTGGTTCAGCCTCGTGATGCAGCAAAGTTCAGTCACAGCCTGAAGCCAAAGATGAGGGGTTAGAACACCTTGAGGCGAGGTGGAGTGAGGCGAGCAACTCAGTCCGCGGGCCATGTTCAACATGTAACGTGAGAGAGGCTGTTCTCGAGAGTCTGTACATGTCCGTGCACGGTTCCATGCATACAATGCACATGACACGCACACATGTGGAAGAACCTATGACGTCAAGGGTGCAGTGGTATAGCGACTAGAGCTGCCGCTAATTTCGGCGTCTTGGCGAAAATCATTCTCTACAACTCTCGTCACACGATTAACGGTGGCGAAACGCTCTTCTCGCTAGCCCTCGTCGACTTGGCTGTATCTTGTTGCGCCGCTCAAGTGTCCGATCCGAAACCTTGGGTGTAACACTAAACAAGAATAACATCACAACAGACATGATAAAGGCTTGCTGAGACTGAAAGTTGCAGCGTCGACACACACACGACGAAACAGTCATTGACCTCGAGCGGAGAAAAGTTGCATTATTTCTTCAAGTGACACAGACACACGAGGCACAGACACAGACTCAGACACAAAAACGCCATCGCACTGTCACACACAAACACGTTCAAACCCCACCCCACATCCACATCCGTCACACCCCTGTCAAAACAACCACACAACCAAACAACCAGATACAACCAAACCACCATCTCGCCATCTCGCATCCGCAATGATCATCGCAAAATTCTCGCGCAAAATCAACCCGCTACACCGATCCAAACGCCACGATCGAAACCCGCCGTCCGATGGCCGTCTGCCCGGCATCTCGCTGGAAGACGTGTCTGAGGTGGGTCCGGCTCCTCCGCCAAAAGACCACCGGTACTCGCGCAAGTCAATGGACGAGGACGGCACCGAGCGACGACGTCTGCGCCACCTGAGTCCCTTCAGATCGTCGGAAAAACGGGCCTCTGGAGAGTACCTTCGTCAGACGGAGAAACCAAGATCCAAGGGAGCCGGAGATCGACGACCAGGAAGCGAAACAGCCACGCCCAGCCCGCCGCCACAGATCCAGACCAACCCCAACCCCCACAACAGAGCGTCTGCCGATTATAACCGCCCAGACCTGCCCGATCGAGGTCCCCCCAAACCCTCGCGACCGGCAACAGACGACTCGGCCGTTTCCAACGCCAGCTACAGCACCGCCAGCACGTCTTTTGGCGCGGGCCACAGCCAGAGCTCGTCCTACCCCAACCCTGGAAGCCCTAATCGTGGCAGCCCTAACATGGGCCATCACCGAGGAAGTCCCTTGGGCAGCCCTCAGATGGGAAGCCCTAATCTGGTGCACCCTAATCCAGGCTATCCAGCTCCCGGCCACCCCATTCAAATCCCAGGTCAGCATCACCAGGTCCCGGGTCCGCATCACCAGGTTCCGGGTCAGCATCAGCTCCCTACTCCTGGTCAGGTCCCCAGCCCTTCTGCTGGCGCCAAAACTACAGTCAAGTCGCCTCTGATGCGACCTGACTCGCCCAACCAGCCCGTGCCCGATATGACCGAGTTCAACCGGTCGTTCCACGTGCAGAATCCCGGCAAGGTTACATGCGGCTTCGAGGACATCTTTCTACCCGTGGACGTGGAGAAGCAGGAACACCACCGGCTCGAGCACCTGCAGTTCCGCCACGAGGACTCGCTCAAGCTGCACCACACGCTGCAGAAACAGCTCTACAACAAGCCCGGCGACGTGGTGCTGGAGTTCTACGATGTGACCGTCTACAAGGAGGACATTGACAATCTGCAGCCCGGCTACTGGCTCAACGACAACAACATTTCGTTCGTCTACGAGTACCTGGAGCGTCTGGAGATTATGCGGGCCGGATTCCAGTCTCAAATCTTCCTACTGCGTCCTTCTATGGCATTTCTGCTGGGCCAGGGAGACCCCAAGGAGGTGGCCGAGTTCCTGCCTGACTTCAAGCACGCCTCGTTCATCTTCCTGCCCATCAACGACAACAACAATGTGGAAATTGTGTCTGGCAACCATTGGTCGCTGTTGGTGGTTTCTGTGGAGGACGGAAAGGCCATTTACTACGACACTGTTGGAGAGTGCAACATTGCTGCTGCCAGAAACGTGGCTGACAAGCTGGGAGTTGTTCTTGGCCAGAAGCTCAACTTCCTCGTTGCTCCTACTCCCCAACAGAGCAACGGCAGTGACTGTGGAGTCTACGTGTGCGAGATCACCTCTTTACTGCTGAGAAGACTGCTGTACACTGAGGGCTTCATTGATCTGGGAATTTCCAATCTCACTTTTGTTGCAGATGCGGGTCGAACGTTCATTTTGACTGCGATCTTGCAGCTCATCTCCATGTTTGGTCCCAAGATTCGTGAGTCGAATTAATTTTGAGGGAACTGTCTTTTTTACATGCATTTCAGTTAGCGATTAGGTCAAGTGATGTTTGCATCTAGTTAGAAGGAATATATTTATGATAGATTAGGTGTTGAAATGAGGAGGTTTTGATTGGTGTATCGCGTCGTATCTTTCCGTGGAACGGTTTCATTGTATTGTGAGACATTAAACGTTGAAGATTCATCATCACACGACATGATAGAGTCTAGAGAACTGGTTGTGTAGAGGTCGAGGAGGTCTGTTGTTCTTGCGAGAGATGCTCGGGCAGTGGAGAAGCATATATCGGAATCCCTTAGATTTATAGGGTCTGTCTTGCAAGTTTTGTAGGTCTCACAATTACTCTACAAAAGTCGAGTGATTACTTGACACTACAGTCTTATCTTCAGTTGAGGCTGCACACCAATACTCTGCTCCAAGATATATCAAGATACACTCACGATCAAACAAAATGCATATTAAATTAATCCTCCACTGCTTTCCTATAATACAATGTTCCCCAGCCCTCCCCCTCTTCAGTGCAACTGCTGACAAAAGTAGTTGTTCAAGTTGGGGACATGTCGGCCCTCGGAACACTTGAATCCTACCCCAAACTCCACGTTAAACGCCTCGCCCTGGTTAGTGTGTGCAAAGTGGCACATGGAATCGAGCAGACCCTTGTTCAAGAACTCTGGACGCAAATCGAACCACTTGACCTTTTGCCAGGCAGAGGCAGCTTGCTGAGTAAGCCAAAAGGGATCTTCAAACGGATACTGCTTCATGCTAACGTCAGCTCCGTAAAGGACCTTTCCCATGAGAACCACGTCCTCGGGTTTTGGAGCACACTGGTCTCCAAAGAATCGAGCGTCATTGTGAGGGAAGGAGTGCACGGAATCACCTGCTTTGTGGTCGTCAATATACCCAGGGTACTTGGCAGTGATTCTTCCAGCTCTTTGGCCTCCTCTGAGAACAGGTTCGAAGAAGTAATCCTCCCATAACTCGCCGTTCTCAAAAGACAGACTGATTTTGATCGGGTCAAAGTTGAACGTCTTTCGCAACATGAACGCAGCATGTCCAGGACCCAGCTTGGGCACCCGGATGTGACGAATTTTCTCGACTTCACCGTTTTTGTACTTGTGGTCTGTGGTGAAGGGTTCGTTCGAGGCGTACTGGTCACGAGACTCGACGAAAGCTGAGTAATCCATACCGTTGAACCGCACGTGTTTCAGCAACGAGGAGTACTTGGCAAGGAGATGTTTCGCACGAGAATTGAGCTGAATCTCGCGCTTGACAGGCTCGTCTTCTTCGTCATCTCCCTCCCCCGCTGAGTCATCAACCAGCTCCTCCTCCTCTGACTCAACCCCCTCAGTTTCAGAAGGCAAAGAAGCAGAAGCGGTTACCTCAGCAACATGCAAATCTCCAGATTGAACACGCGACATGACAAACTTCCCCTTGGGATCGTTCTCGTAGTCACGTGACTCCTCCACGAGCCCCCAGCTTGCAAAGTAGCCCAGCTCCAGCACCAGCATCATCTGGCTGAACTTCGTAGCCATGCACTGGTGTCCTGAAATGTCTCCTTCTGCGTAACTCGACAGTTCTGACGTCAATGGTGACGCAGGAAGTTGAGACACGAAATCCTCCACTCCTTCCTTGGTCCCTTCCTCGTTTGCACTGATCTGAACATCAGGAACGACCACCTTTTGGGACACGTGACACAATGCTTCTGTGTAGTTTGCGTGTCCTGCCACCGGTCCCTGATCTCTTGGCGTCGTAAAGTAGTGAGCTCCGTTCTTGTGTCGTAGATCAATGGTGGCATCGTACAGATTGTGACTGGCTCCTAGCCTTGTGATGTAGTTTGTGAGTCTCCAGTTGTCGACAAAATGGCGTTTTTTCGGCGGTAAGCTGAGCCACGTTCCAAATATCACCAGAAAGACGATGAACGGCAGCAGCTTGCGTTTCGAGATCATTGGAGGGCCGTTTGTATCACTTTAGAATGGCGATTGTTGAAAACACGATAGATCGGATCAAACACGTCGTAGGTCGCAAAGCCCAGAATAAGTACAAGCCCCGAGTCGTATACCAGCTACTAGCAGCCTATACCGAGGTCTAGACTAAACGGTTCGAGACTGTCGGACTAGTTTATGCGGCCACGGTGCGATATTTCGCAGGGGTGTAAAAAGTCGAGGAATGGGTGTAAGGAAAATCAGAAAACGTTGACGAAATGCGTGAGACGAGAAGATATGATTGTGAGACTTTTGCGGCGATCAAAGCGTTTTTGCAGCTTCTGTCGAGTGCTGATGTTGAGATGGAAATGTGTGTGCAGTGGAAAATAATGGGCTAATCTAAACTCAACTATTTTGTTGGAGATGAAACCAAAATGTGAATACGAGAATGTCTCCGAAAACGCGATAAGTCGGTTACTGGAGGTAGTGACAAATTATGGATCATGTTGTGACTTCTCAGATCAGATCAACGATGGATTTCACCTTTTTTTTTCCACTCCGCACTTCATTTATCGCGATAATAACGGTTATCATGATTAGGCAGCCATGCAGTGCAGTCATGGCTGCTTACTGCAATTAGGACGAGTCGTTCAGAATTCGACACAATGACAGGAAAGTAGCATTTAATATATCAATCTGTAGCCCTGAGTGAGAAGATTCGATCTGGGCTAATTACACCTTATCTCGATCTTCACAGGCCGTCGGAGTTGCGTTTGATGGACCTTTAGTGACAACACTCTTAATAGGGCCCTGGCGAACACGAAACCAATACCTTTGGATCCGTCTTAACAATCGCATTCTTTTGGTACCATGATATTCCAACCAAATCCTCTTCAACCTCTTCCAATTCTTCACAGACTGATTTCTGAACAACCTCGACACACACCCCAAACCACGTGATTCGACTCAGCCCCAAAATACTCCCCAATAGTCCAGTCACATGACCTCTCCCCACACCACGTGCTGGTTTCCCACGTGGATAACGCTTCTCAAGAGGCCTAAATAATGAGATATTACGGGGAGTGGCAAACCCTAACCCTACCGGTATTGTGGGGGTAGCTCAAGGAGGATGTAGGTACGGGGCGTCATAGGAGTGTTGGAGAGATGGTGGCTGAATGTGTGGATAGGTTGCGTCTGGGGCAATAGCATGATACAGAGATTACTATACGTTGACACACAAATTATCTCACAATTAGCACGTGGAGTTCTCCTTAGTATGCATGAGATGAGGGTATAGATGTTAGCAATTATGGGAGTTTAGAGGAGTCAATAAGTCGGCCGAAAGTGGAGATATCTGGATTATAAAAAAACGGAACAGTTTGTCGTGTTTCAAAGATTATATTCATCTAGTCATCTCTCTTCCACCACCGACACTCGCCATTTTATCGTGCCCCTCTTCACAGCAACTCCACACGATAGAGTCTTTGTCTGCATAAGTTTATCTCGGAAGGTTAAAATAGGGAGGTGCAGTATCACAACATGACAGGCATAACATCCGACATCTGACCCTTGACTTTTTTGAGAGCGACCAACTAGCGATTTTAGCAGGTATTTCTCGGTTACTGGCGGCATCATCAAACGACAACAATCCGATAGCCGACACGACCCCACCACTGAAACTACGCATTGCAAGTTACACAAAAACACACCAAGTCACACAAACATCTCAACGACACAAACCCCACCACACAAACGAGCTCAGGCGTCACACCACAGCTCCTGCATCACTCGACGACATTTATTATTCGCCACCGAGTACCCACGACACAGAATCCGTCGTGTCTCAATTGTGAACTAACAGCGACATTTCAGTCACAAGCCCTTCAACATGGACATTGTTGCAACGACGCAAACAGAGCTGTACGGATGGTACGCGTATGCATGGGCCGCTGAGCCGTTTATGGTAGTGGCCGTGGCAACTTACATTCCCCAATTGTTGCAATCATACGCCCGTCAGAATGCCGTTTTAGCCGACGATCACTCTCAGCCCTGCGATTCACCTCCAGTGCCGTTTCCAGGCGACCCCGGAGTTCCCACAGACCCTGGAATCCCCCCCAACAACAGTCTGTCTACTTCTGTGCCCTGGTTTCTGAGATCCAGCGAGATTCAGCTGTTTGAGGACGCCGACATTGTGCATGCCATGAAAGACCACAAGGCCAAACCCACCCAGCCCACATGCGTCATCAAGTTCTTCGGCTTCTACATCGACACTGCATCTTTCCCGCTCTACACGTTCTCGCTGTCTGTGCTGCTGCAGGTCGTGGTGGTCATCTCCATGTCTGGAGCAGCCGACCGAGGCCGGTTCCGAAAACAGCTGCTTTTGTTTTTCGGCATTGCTGGAGCGCTGACAACAGGCCTGTTTGTGTTCATCACCCCCAAACGGTACTATCTCGGCTCTCTTCTCGCCATTGTGTCCAATGCTGCTTTTGGAGCTGCCACTGTGTGTGGAAACGCATATCTGCCTGTTCTGGCTGCAGGCATGAAGGACGGAACCACCTCCGAGGAGCCCAGCGAGCCCAGCACTCCCTCTGACACGTCGAAACCCGCCTCCAGAAGCGAAAACGCGCCCCTTCTGTCGTCCACAGGTGCTGACTACCAGACTGGAGACTCGTCTAACACAGCGGAGGTCGTCAAGATCGACCACAGAGCCAACGTCTCGGCCCGAATCTCAGGCACGGGCGTGGCGCTCGGATATTTGGCAGGCTTCATTGTTCAGATCATCTCCATCTACCTGGTCATCTCTACAGGCTCCACCACCTGGTCCCTACGTCTGGCTCTGCTCATTGTCGGTGTCTGGTGGCTCGTTTTCCAGATCCCCGTGTTCATGTGGCTGAAACCCCGTCCCGGACCTCCTCTGCCGGTCAAGGCGGACCCCCAGAACCACCCCTGGACCGCTGCCCTGGACCGTGTCACCAACGGAGGATGGTCTTACGTCACCTACGGATGGAAGACGCTTCTGGTGACCTTCAAGGAGGCCCGGCAGATGAAGGATGTGGCACTTTTCCTGGTTGGCTGGTTTCTGGTGTCTGATGGTATCACTACCATCAACTCCACTGCCGTTCTGTTTGCTCAAGGCGAGCTGCGAATGTCGCCTGCAAACCTGGCGGTCATGGGCATGCTTGTGGTGATCAGTGGTATTTCAGGAGCCAAGCTCACGCCGCTGATCGGAGGAATCCACGCCTCGCCCATCAAGTCCATTGTTGTGGTGGTTTCTCTCGCTGCAGCTGTTCCTGCTTACGGTATTCTCGGCTTCTTCTTCACCAACATTGGCCTGAAGAACCCCTGGGAGCTGTATGTGCTTGCTGTTTGGTACGGCTTTGCTCTTGGAGGTCTCAACACTGTGTGTCGGTCGACATTCAGTATGCTGATTCCTCGAGGAAAGGAGGCTGTCTTCTTCTCGCTCTTTTCCGTTACCGACAAGGGTTCCTCTGTGCTTGGACCTCTGCTTGTGGGTCTGATCGTTGACAAGACCCACAATCTTCGGCATGCATTCTACCTTCTGTTGGTTCTGCTGATCACTCCCATCGGACTGTTCTTGATGATCGATATGGATCGGGGCAGAAAGGAGGCTGAGTACTTGGAGACTGTGGAGGAGTAAAGAGGATACACAGCATACTTAAGATATTGGAATATATTATTGACATACCCCGTGAAAAGGGGGTGTAGGGTGGTGCAGTAGTAGAGCCGAGGCTTTAGTGTATTTTTAGTGGGAATTACACGCATTTTGGCTCACTTATAGTTGAAGTGAACAAAAGGCTCCAGTATTTCTCGCCTAAATGCACAAAAAGCCCAACTAGTTTGTGAAGTATTTCTTCACTCTACGACAGCGCCTCTTTCAGTTTAAAGAATCTCAATTAGTACAGTACAGTATATAAATTAGGGCTTGAAGGGAACGGCTCCAGGGATGTCGCCAGTGATCTCGACAACATCGCTCTCGTCGGTGTATTTGGCCTTGCCGATGGTGATCTGAGATCGCTCGTTGTCGTAGATGACCAGAGCTCGAGAGATGAGATGGGGACCGCAAAGAAGAATGTTGGCGTCGTTAGGGACGGGTCGCAACTTGTTAAGTCGGCACTTTCCGTCGTCTCCCTTGGTGACGTAGTCAGAAAGAGGCACATCGATCTTGGTCTCGCCAAAGTGGTAGGTTATTTCGGGCTTCGAGTCGCAAGCAACCTCCCAGGATCCCTTGGAGTACTTTCCCTCTCCGCCAAACTTCTGGCTGAGCACAATCATGGTTCCGTTGGGGAAACCCAGCTTGATTCCTCCGGTGTCGAGAACAACGTTTCGTCGGTTCTTCTCCTCCCAGAGCTCCTCGCCCTGGATGGAAAGGCCGCCCAGAGGCATGGAGTAGCCGCCCTTGTGGTCGCAGTTGACGGTGGTCAGGGGACCCTCGTACTTGGCCTTGTCGAAACCGCCGTAGTAGACGTTGTTGATGGTTCCCTTGGTGGAATCGTCGAAGAGAATGGGACCATCGGAGTTGAGGGAGTAGATGGCTCGGGAAATCTTGCCGGATCTAGCCAGGCCCTCTACAAACGAGCCCTTGGGGTCGTCGGCCCAAGACTGACCAAAAATACCCTTGGCGTTGCTCATTTTGTCCTTGGAGACCCAGACGTTAAAGTCCTCGAGAGTCTGGCCAGCGTAAGAGAAAGTGTCCTTGCCCCAGTTTCCAACTCCACCCCAGTTGTGAGACTCCTTCTGGTATCGCCAGGTGGAAGACTTGGAGACGTCGTAACCGCCGCCCAGACAGAGATGGTCTTGGCACTGCGACGAGTTGGAGCCGGGGACCCACAGGAGAGGGGACCCGGTGTCGAAGCAGACAGACACGTTCTGGGCAGGAGTTCCGATCTGGATGTTGGCCTCGTAGAAGATGTGGCCCATCTCCTGAGTGCCGTGGATAATACTGCTGTCTCGCTTGGCGAGCTCGGCAGCGATCTCGGGAGCATCAGCAAGTTTTCGGGCCTCGAGAGGCAGATGGATGACTGCAGCGGCAGCCACTGAAGACAGAAGAATGTTGCTGAAGATCATGGCGGTTGTGTTGATGACTGGACGGTGGTATTACTGACATCTTATATATACCTAGATCGCAGCCCCCCAGGGGCTCAAGCTGCAACATTGGATGTCTCAGATCAGCTTGATAGAAGTATCTCAACGTCATGGCAAGGCACAATTTATGATCGGCAGAGATCGGCAGAATTGACGGTGGTTAAGTTGGACTTTAGCTGGGTGGTTATTTGGGTCACCAGTGGTGTGAGTAGTGCGGGGAGTTCTTGGAGTGATTTCGAGGAGTGGAGAGTGTACGAATTTGCTCTTACTGCTTCTTCAGCTCTCAACTGGTCTCTTCTGGCTGGTATGTCTGCTCTTATCGTCTCTCGAGCCAATGTCGATTCTAAGCTTAATCCAAGTGACCCCTGCAATTTAGAGGGCTTTGGGATGAGGTGTAATGACCTCCGGTATCAGCTTTTCAGGACTCTCGGTAGTCTTTCGGGTCATAGCTATCTCTTCAAATCAACTAGAGCTCCTCCTGACACTTTTTCAGGAAACACCCCATCAGCTCTTCTAGACACGTGCAAGATCCACCCAACCTTGACCCACGCAGGGTCGTATAAACGGCCCTGTTCCAGGTGGGGGACCTGCATGGAAGGGTGTCAGTTGCTTGCAGGGTGGAGTTGAGGCATAGACTAGGAGGTGAGAACGGGTGAGTGGTGAGAGAAATGAAGAGCACAAAGATTGATGGGATCAAAGGTAGGCTCTCAATTGATTGTTAAGACGGACTCTGGAGAAACCGCAGACTCACTCGTCATGATCTTCCACATAATTACTTCTGTCTCAAGTCCTACATCTGTCCTGCACCGTTGAGCTGATGTAACATCACGAACGGGATAACTTAACTTGTTGCCGTTTGCTGTCAATTATTTCCGGAAAATCGCTGTTGCGAGGTGTTGTTGATTGCCACCACTGTGTTTTAGCTATACGATGGTCTCTACTGCCCAATCCCTTGGCCATGTTGAGTCCACTGCACGAGGAACCAGCTCATGGACACTGCTCAAGAACAGCTCAGTTGTCCGAGACAGATTGAGTTGAACGTCGAAAAAAAGAGAGCCTCGATTGTGGCTGGTGAGTTGAAGCCACATCAGTATGCTTCAACGATCTAGGCCTGATATCGGATGTGGAGAAGGTGGGGTGGCGATAGTCGCAGTTTTAGCCCACGATGGTTGCACTAACGGAACCTAGAGTGGTCGATTAGTTACGAGAATGGTTCATAAAGTTCTCCAAGCCAAATGTTTCCCGCAGAAATTCTCGCCATCATATGTGAACATCTTTCCCTAGAAGATCTCGCTGCATTTGGTCAAATCAACAGGTCTACTCGTCTCAGCGTTCTGGAAGACCTTGCCCGCAGCCTACTTCTTTCTGAATGTCCATTTTACTCTCTCAAACAGAGCCAATGGGACAACTGGTTGAGTGCAGTCTCCAATTACGTCAACATTGAGCGAAAAGTGGACTCGAAGAAAGGACGAAGACCTTTTTCCGCCGAGGTGCAGTTCCCAACTCACGTCGACGAGCCTCTTCCCGAAGACTTCTACTGTCTTTGCAAAGATGTTGAGCTGGGATTCGATTGGGATTATCACGACCGAGGTGTTTCTTTCAAAGGACAGTTGTTGGACTTGACTGCTCAAAGTTCAACATTGACTGCTCCGCAACTCGCTGACGTTACGCTTTCAGGGGAAGGTAGATGGAGGCAGTTCAGACACTCGTTTCAGGTCTCCGCCATGTTTCGCATGAGAAGAAATGAAGCATACGTGGATGCGAAATATCGAGGGAGAGACACCGTCGTTCACTGCATTGAGCGCCACAACTCCCCAAAGTTGCAGGTCACTGGAGGTATAGTAGCTCTTTATACGTTTCGGTGGAGAGATGATCATATGGAAGGGTGTATCTACTATATCACCCCAGACAGCGGAGTGAACGAAATTGCGTGTTTCCGAAGACGATCGGCACCCTCAGGGCTTGCAGTCTACAATGGGATGTTTTACAGCATTGATGTTCACAGCAGATACGACCTTCGCGTGTCTCGATCTCCGTTTGGACAAGGATGCAAAGTAAGATGGGGATACAGCGTTTACCAGGATGAGGAAGTCCCTCGATATTGTCTGGTGTACAAGTCTTCCGGAATTGTTACTGGCCTGGTTGATTTGGAGCTCCATAAAGCAGCTATTCTCTCAGAGCGGGTGAACTGTCTTCTTAATGATGATAATGAAAGCATGGCCAGTGAAGAGTATTTCTTGATGGTGGGCGTGTCAAATGGATCGGTGGGCGTCTGGAAGTACTCCAAAGAGTATCTGTGCAACAAGTTCAAGATGCAACATGATGTTGAGCTCCCAGAGTCGTTCATGAAAGCCGTGGGAAAAGGTGCAGTCTTGGAAGGCGTGAGTCTTAAGGCGTTGAAACACGATCTTGGAGAGCGTGAGTTTTACAGACGACGAGAAGCGGTTATGGAGGACCGTGACTGGCTGTCAAGTCATTTCTGGGTCGAACAGGATGACTGAAGTGGACTAAGTTCTAATCCTCTATTTACGAGCAATTGATTGTGTCTTTCATCCCTGAAGTGCGAAGACACAAAAACAGGAAGACTTTGGTTGAATGTAACGGTGAAATTGTTTGACTTTACTGATTTGCCTGTAGCTAATTAGCACAGTCTCAGGATTTGCTATAGTTTTGGCGGGGCTGAAGCGCAAAGGCTGTTACACATGTTTGACTGCAACATTTATTCAATGAAGCAGGGGAAGGTACAATTTCTAGACACAGAAGCTGGGTATAACTATATGACAGTAGTGCATTCCACGTCTCTTGTCATTATCCCCCCGAGCTCTATGCTGTGTTGTGCAATCAGAGGGTCGAAGTTGTGAACATTGTGGACATGCAAGATATGTTAATAGTACACCAGAAATTTGGTCAAGAGCTCGATCACGTGACTTCATCTTACTAACATCAACTCACGTGACTTCCCCCATGTCTCTGTACCTTTCCATACACTTTCTGTCACTTTTCTTCCTAGCATAAACTAGAGGGCCAGATTATGGAGGATGGACTATACAATGCTTGGAGTAGCCGATTTTTGGAGGGGACAAACAACTCGTTAGAAACACGGGCCAGGCACGATATTAACGGATAACTATGTGGCAGTTCAGTGAGAGTGGTGGTGGTGATAACAGCGACGACGAGAGTCACCATCTCAACGGCAACAATGGCCAAGGAAACAGCGGTAACTACAATACCTTTGGCGAGACTTCGGATTCGTTCAGCTTCAAGTCGACTCTCAAGCTCAGCGACACTCTCAAGCTCCCCAGCATCTCCAAAAGTCGGTCTGAGGTCAACTTTCGGGCTCGCAACAAGAGTGTTGGAGCCGGAAGATCGATTCTCAAGTCAAAGTCCGAGACCCAGCTGGTTTCTATTCTCAAGGAGTCGTCTTCTCGAGAGTCTGAAGAGGATCAGTATCTTTCTGGGGGCTATTCTGAGGTGTTGGAAGAGTCTGAGGAGGTTCAACAAAAGCGACCTGCTCTCAAGTACACGAAGTCCGAGTCTCAAAACGGAACTTATGGCTTCGACTCTTGCCGATACACCCCTGGAGGTGAGTCTTACAGCTACAGATCAAGCAGCAAAGAGTTGAGTGGTACTGGAGTTGAAGACAAGTCTCAAACCGGTGTCCGACTGTCCAGATCCAAGTCTGTCAGCGGAGGAAGTATCACTTCTTATACCCGTTCTCTTGACCATTTTACTCTAAGAGTTGTCGATGGTGGTCAGGAAGAGACGGTGAAGCGAACAAAGTCTCTGGCCGATACCTTGATGTTTCCCAAGGAGAGCAAGTTTGATAAGCAGAGTGAGTATGACAAGGAAACCTCCATAAATTCAGGAACCATCCCTAACACAGTCCATTCTGATACCGAGTCGCTCACAGCCAAACACTCCATTTCCCGAGCTAGCTCGATTGGTTCAATTTCTAGCTCGAGATCTGGTTCCAGCAGTTCTTCCGAAGAGTTGACATGGGGTCCCAGACTGAGTAATGTCCGGTCTGAGCCTTTGAGACAGACTCCTGTTACCTACGCGTCAGTCGCACGGACTTCTTCTCGAGCCCCTCCTGTTTCCAGACCTGTCAGCAACTCCTCTTCGACTCCTAGACCCTACGCTTGTCGATCCAACGGACCCAGACCTTCAGCAGTATCCAGATCTCTCACTGCTTCGAGACAAACTGCTGGAGTGTCCAAGACTCCCAATCAATCGACTCAGTCCAGAACTCGACCCGAAAATGTCCCCAAGAGTGCCAACCACTTCTCTCTCTCAAACAACAACTCCACAGCAGATACCCACTTCAACAACCCTCTGACCCCCCAATATACCAACCGAAACCGTCAGTCTACTCCTCCACCTCCTGACAATCACGTGACTAGTCCCGTCAACTCTCCAACCCCACCAGTCGAGTCACGTGATTCCCAGAACTCGCCTCCAAAGGCAGATCTACTGGCGTCAATCGCACACATTGTTCCTCTGGTCTCTGTCCAGTCAAGTGATGCACCTGTCCGGCAACAACAGGCACCTCCTGCTCCTGCTCCCCCGGCTCCTCCGGCCCAGATAGTCAACCCACCAGCACGTGTCAACTCTCCGTCGCAGCACCAGAACTCCAAGTCACGTGCAGTAGCTAACCTGCGAAACAGACAGGTGCTGCAGGCCAGAGGAATCAGAGTGCTGCCTCCAAGCCCACTCAGAAACCTGTGTCACGCGAGATCAGACGAGGAGGACTTCAGAACTTCCCCCAACCCTTCCCCTACGTCACGTGAACTGTTTCTGTCCTCACCAAACCTATCCATTCTTCCTCAGACAGGTCAGCCTCGAAGACCGTCGTTGTTCAGATCCTACACTCCACACAAGACGGGGACCACCATGGAGTCACGTGACTCGGTATTCAAGACGCAGACGGAGACGGCTCTCTACAAGTCTCGGGATCTTCTTGAGAAGTTCAAGTTACGTAAGCCTACGACTCTCACTTTGGCCAAGAGTCTGGTGGACGAGATTCTCCTTTTCCCTGCTCGATATTTGCTGATTAAGCAGGAGAAGCTGAGAAGGTATGCTCTACTTCATTCTGCCGTCACCAATTGTTATCTTTTCAACACTGGTTGGATTATTGACCAGAAGACTAGAATTTTCTCCAAAGCCGAGGGACCCTTCATCATGAGGAAGCGGAAGTGAGACGAGTGAAGTGGTAGGTTGAATATTTGGAAAGGGACACTATTTTTTTTTTAGTTTAATGAAGCCGTGCCAGAATACTGTCACCTGTTTTATACCTCAGATTGTCTCAAGGACATATTTCTACACTCGTAATCTCACTTTCATAGCTGTACATTTTTGACCATGCGGAACACGAGATCAATATAAGATCCAGAATCGATACGAAGAAAGGCGAAGCGGAAGTATGGCTCAAATAGGTGTCCTAATCGAATATAACTATTATTTCAGTTCACGAGTCTACGTAAAACCATTCCCTTCTTATCTCGCCCAGTTCTTCTCCGATTCGAATTTCGACAGTTTCACAGAAATCTCCCCATTCACGTGACCACAACGATGCCAAACACGACCACTCCAGCTTTTATACACGTCTACTTCACCTCGTGCCCACCCTGGGACACAAACTTTGGAAGTGCCCACCAAGGTGCACGTGACGTGTTCTCCACAGCCTATCCCGCAGAGTGTGTGCCCACGTGCGTTATCACACAAAGCCGCGCTGAAATTAAGCTTGGCTCGTGTGCGCAAAAAAGCCTAACTTTATATCTGGCGACACAAACAGATTCTACGCACGCACTCAAACTGTCGTGTGAGTCTTCCCCACAATGACTCGGATCTACGCTGCGAAAATCCAGGGCGGTCAGGGCGACGTAAAAAAGCAACAAGGCGTCAATCGGAGGCAAAGAACGACTATTTAGCGCGTTTTTTATTCTTGCTAGGATTTCTCTCTGACGTGTGGCTCAGATCGAAGTCTTCGGCTTCATAGAGTCGATTTATGACCTGACAAGACTTCGGAGAAGAACCGGTCCGCTCTGATTTCCGTCTGGCTGTCCGCTACCGGCTCTCTGATGCAACCTCGGAGGTGGAGGAGCGACAAATGCGTCAGCGTGCGTCGTGGTAGGTGGCAGTCTGGTTAGCTTCGTTTTTCAGTGATGCACCTTGAGTTTCGACGATGTGGGCAGTGCTTTGGATTAAATCTTGAAAAATATGTGATTGGAGATGTGGAGGGCGACACGTGGGATTTGTGGTGAAGACTAAAGGTAAGTTGGTTGTTTGATATGCTCTCTGACCAGCTTTCGTCGTCTACTCTTAACCACTCCATCGACTCGTACTATCCACTCACCAAGTCACACTACCAAGTCCAACTTATGACTAGCTAAACGCAAAGGGCTAAAAGGTACAAGTGCGCAATAGACTAACGCAAAATAGCGCTTTCGCACCCCAAATCTTGCTTGTAAAGCTCGGGTCACAAGTCATACACGTTTTCATTTATCAGTCAAGCCACACAAGGAACGAGAGTGTCTCCAGGACCGCCAGAAGTACTCCGATCGAGCTGAAAGTTGTAGAAATCAAATACCCGAAACACACTCATCCATCTCAGCTGTTTTCTTCATCTGAACACCCTCTCTAAGACCCTTTATGGGCCGTCCTGAAACCCCGTGTTTTTGCCCGGATCAAAAAGTCTAGCCGAACGTTATTCGAATGTTATTTGCAATCGACAATGGACCAACTTGTCCGTCGATCGCATCAGACACATACGGCCAAAGGGAGCGGTACGCTGGGGTCGTGTGCCGTGTCTCGAAAAAAGTTGCTTTTGAATGAGGGGTTAAACGGTGACGGTCAGTAGACACACGCGGTCTATACGATACAGGACCTAGATAATAAGTGCGGAACCAGAAGCGCGCAGAGCGGACCCGCATCCACGCTCAACCGCGCTTGCCGCTTCTAATGCAGTATTTCCCGTATTTATAGCTGGTCTAGATTGTTCAAAGAGTGGTGAGCGCGTGGTACGAGCTACTGTACACTGTCGCACTCTCTCACTCTCTGTAATCGCATTAGTGCGATCAACATGGAGTCTCCCAAAGCGCTAGGACGTCAGTGTCTCAGCAAGTATTATTTCAATATCGCCATAATATCGGATAAATTATCACCGCTCCTGACCCAACTAGGAATGTCTATCTCGGCGGTGTCTCAGGCCGGATGTGAGCGCCCCAAAAGAGCTCATTCTCGCCTCAAGGACCCGCTCAGCGCCGTGTGCGGACAAAAACCGCCTTTTCCACGGCGTTTCTATCCATTTTCCACTTTGCGCTTTTTCAGGTCCCCGACTTGCCAAATTCATTTTTTTTTCCACTGGTTTTTTTCAGTCGCCAATTTAGACTTTCCGTTTCTGCACAAATCTAAACTGGGTCACACTACCACCTCGCGTGCCAGGGTGGAGTTGGTTGGGGGGAATCTATAAAAAGGTGAGTTTTGGGTGGATTTAGATTTGGAAAGCACTGGTGTAGTCACCGCGGTCATGTGATCATCTATATATCAACCATGTTCTTCTAAGATACCCCTACAGCCACATCCCCAAAACCCACCATCCGCCCTGGAACCTTGTTTCTGCACGGCAACTTGCAGCAACGTTATTTTGCATGGCCACGTGCGTAGATCAAGCCTGGTAGTGGGCGTCGATGCATGTGGTCATGCGAGGGGGAGTAATTGAAAGGTGATATAGTGAGCCAGGGAAAAGTGGTATAAATTTTTCGACGACAGAAAAATACTCTCCAGAGTCAGGGCTACAAAATGAACCGGAAATATCCCAAGTTCCACCTCCCCAAATTCCCACAACCTCATCTGTTGTAGTGTCGATTAAGGTTTGCGTGACACAAAGGGCAAGGCGTAAGCAGGAAGTGGGAGGCGAGGTTGGTACAGGCAGAGAAGTGACAATCAAGTTGGTAAATACATTAATGGCTAATACGTAGATATATAACACCGTGCTCCTCCAAAGGTTTGCTGGGCTAGCATGGACCTGAAGACCCGGTCCCGCAACCAGTCCGCTAGCATGGACCTGAAGACCCGGTCCGTGTGTGGACTCCGATGACTTAGAGTTCGGATACAACACTCGGCCCGGTCACTTAAGTGTCTGCTCGGGGGTAAGGCTGACAAAAAGACACGTTGATGACGTTGTGACCTTGGAAATGGCTCTTCGGGATCTCGAGCTCGATGGCATTGCTGCCGATGGGCCGCAGCACCTTGTAGGGGCCCATCCAAGGAGGATGCCAAGCAGAAGGCTTCTTCTTGAAGTAAGAAGTCTTCACGTAGGCCTTGTCACCCTTGCGGTAGTTGACGGGGTGTCGAGACTGGTCCATGCGGGCGGCAGCAGTGGCTTGTTGGTCAACCATGCTGTCTTGGAGCTGTCGAGTACGGGCGTCGAGACCTTCCACGTACTCGGCGATGGACGCCGCGTTGAGATCGGGGTGCTGAGGGCCGTTGTCGGAGCGGGGAATGTAGCCGAAGGCGGCTTCGAAGGGGCTGCAACCAATTGCCCGGTGAGTGCCGCTGTTGTAGTTGAACTGTGCTTGACCAAGCAACGTGGGCCACTGAGACAGATCCACCTGGTCCTCGGCAATGGAAGTCCGAAGAAGGCACTTGATGGTCCGGATGGTTCTCTCAGACTGGCCATCGGTCTCGGGGTGCTGGGCCGTTGAACGTCGGAGGCGGATGTTCTTCTCGCGGCAGAAGGCGTCCCACTCGCCCTCGAATCGAGTGTCACGATCCGAGATGATGGAGTCGGGTAGTCCAAACTGGGGAACGTAGTGAGTGAGGAAGAGCTCCCGAATTTCCAGGGCAGACGTTGTTTTGAGCATGGGAATGAAGATGGCGTACTTGGTCAGCCGGTCGACGATGGCCCAAACAAAATCGTAGCGGAGAATCTCCTGCACGTCAGTGGTGTACGTACCGCCAGGTGGGCGGTGGCGGAGCTTGCCAGTCGAGTAGTGGGCGGGTGCCTCGAAAAAGTCCATGGTGATGTCCTTGAACCGGCCATGAGGGACCGTCGGGGGATGAGCCAGCCCTGGGGTGTTGACGTTGGAGGGTTTGTTCTGACGGCAAATGTCGCACTGAGCCACGAATTGACGGATCTGCTTGGACATGCCCGGCCAGTGGAAACGGCGACGTATGGCGGAGAAGGTGTTGTTGAAACCGCGGTGGCCACCAGTAGAGTGCTCCTCGAACATGAGAGCCTGAACACACGGTGCCGGAACAGCCAATGCCTCGTCCCAGTGGTGGCCAGGGAAGGTGGTGTAGAACAACAGGCCATTGCGCCGGGAGTAGTGTGGCAGTTTGGTGCGGTAGTACGGCTCCACTGGTAAGATGCCTGCCAGCATGCGCTCGACCTTGCGGAGGAAGTTGTCACTCTCGTAGCCCAATCGGAAGGAGTCGAGGAGGGTCGAGTCGACGCGTGAGACGTCGATGGCGGCGAAATTGACACGGCTGAGGGCATCCGCGGCGGAGTTCTCCCTACCAGGCCTGTAGCCGATCTTGAACTGCAGGTGGTGGAGCTCGTCATACCAGTTGAGCTGGCGGCCGTTGAGGTCACGCTTGGTGAACAGGAACTCGAGGGCGCGGTGGTCGGTAATGACGGTGAACGGATTGTCAGTCAGCTGAGGCTTCCAAAGGCGGACGGACTTGACCACAGCAAGCAGTTCCAGATCGTGAGGGGAGTAGCGGGACTCAGCGGGTAAGAGGCTGCCAGAACCATAGGAAACGGGGTGCCAGTCGTCGTCGAACCGTTGTTCCAGGATGCCAGCCCAACCCACTCGGCTGGCATCAGTGATGACACGAAACTCGCCGCGTCGGGAAGGGAGGCGGAGGACAGGGGCATTGGTGAGCTTGTCTTTGAGCGTCTGGAAAGCGGTGGCCGCGGCTGGTGGCCACGAGAAGGAGACGTCCTTGTGAGTCAAGTCGTACAAGGGCTTGGCAATAGTGCTCATGTTTGGAATGAACCGGCGGTAGAAGCCGATCATCCCCAAGAAACGCATCACCTCGACCTTGGACGTGGGAGGAGGGAAGTTGGTGATGGCGGCGCACTTGTCATGCTGCGGCTTGATACCCTTGTCGGACAGGATGAACCCGAGGTACGGGACCTCCGTCTTGAAGAACTCACACTTCGACGGTTTGAGGTAGAAGTCGTGCTCCTTGACGCGCTCAAGCACCAATCGGATGTGCTCACGGTGCTCAGCCTCGGACTTGCTGAAGATGATGATGTCGTCCAAGTAAACGCACATGAACTTGCCGATGAACCCATGGAACAGCTTGTTCATGACGCGTTGGAACGTCGCCGGGGCGTTGCAGAGGCCGAAGGGCATCACATTGAAGTGGAACAACCCACGAGGAGTGATAGCAGCCGTCTTGTCCTTGTCCTCCTTCCGCATGAGGATCTGGCTGTAGCCTGACGTGAAGTCCAGAATCGAATACACGACGGCGCCGGCCACCTGATTCATGATGTCATCAAGGTGTGGAATGGGGTAGTTGTTCCGGATCGTCTGGTTGTTGAGTGCTCGATAGTCGACGCAGAGTCGAAGGGAGCCGTCCCTCTTGGCCACAAAGATGATGGGGGCGGCGTACGGGGAGTCGGACGGTTCGATCCAACCACGTTCCAACATGTCTTCGAGCCACTCGTCAAGCGCGTCCAACTGCTTGGGGGACATACGGTAGAAGTTCTTGGCCGGTGGGGCGGAGCCCGGCTTCAACTCAATGGCGTGGTCCAAAGACTTGGCAGTGGGGAGGCGGTGCGGCATGTCGTTGGCGAACACGGAGCGGAATGGCTCGTACAAGTCGTCAGGCAAGGACGAGGGCTTGGCAGACTTGGCGGTGTCGGCTCGGGCAACGGCGGAGGCGGCGGCGACGGTGGCGGCGGCGGTGTGGTAAGCCTTGAAGCTGCGGAACACGTAGAGTGATGGCAAAACAATGAAGCTCTCCGTGTCGGCAGCACGGAGTTGCTTGTCCAGATCAGCCACAGCAAGACGGGCACAGGACGGAACGGTGGGAGCGGCGGAAGCGGCGGGCTTGGATCGGCAGGTGACGTGATCGTGAAGACACTCGGTGGGCGAGAAGAGGCGGCAGGGGAAGCAGATGTGAGTGTTGAAACGGTTGGTGAAGCCCATGTGCAAGATGACGTCATAGTCAGTCAGGGGCTGGATTGCGGCGACCACAATGGTGGAGAACGTACCCAACGTGATGGGGACGTCGGCGACCACGGGGCAGAGGGCGGCGTCATCGCTGAGTGGGGAGCTGAGCGACTTGAGCTCAGGAGAGCGGTAGGGCTTGAGTCCCAGACGTTCGACGGCAGCGGGAGAGATGACGCAGGCTTCAGCTCCGGTGTCGAAAAGCGCGAGGAGGTTGTCGAATTGGAAACGCATGCTAGATACAACTACGGGCAGCTTCTCAGCAGATTGAGAGGTAGAAGATGTATTAGGAGTTAACATGGGTTCCGGGACAGCGGGGGCGGCAGTGTGCGCGATCACTGGGCCCCGGCGGCTTTTCCCGAGCACGAAGCGTGGCCGGCTCGATGTCCAGCGGTGCCACAGACGACACACACGCTGGAACGGAGTCGAGAGTCAACGGTCTCTCGGGTCAGGCCGTACGTGGTGCACAGAGTCGAGATCACTTCGTCTCTGGATCGACGAGGGCGGTCGCGGCCGCGACCGTTGCCACCGTTGCCACCACGACGGGGGGTTGGACCCGCACCGACTCGAGCCAGATCAGCACGGAGTTGCTCGACCATGGCGGCCAGGGCGCAAACAGAGGTCTCGGTGTCGGCCTCGGTCGCAGCGACGGCGGGAAGAGGGTTGTTGGACTGCACCCACTTGTTGTGCACGAAGTAACGTCGGAGATCCTCGGCGTCACGGAGGTGGGCAGTCTCCGGCAGCTTCATGTGCAAGGCACGGGCCACGTTGGGCTCAACCCAAGCCAGCCGGTAGCACAGCTCGTATGCGGAGCTGAACTCCTCGTAGGAGCCGAATCGGCGGGGGTCGGCGTTGTCGGCGGCGTAGATCAGGAGGTGGTTCCACTCATCGCCGTAGATAGCCATCAGGGCAGCGTACAGAGGCAGATGGCTGTGGAGACGCAGGTGAGTCTGATCCAAGGGGTCGTTGGGGAAGAGGCGGTTCCGAGTCGCCTCGTTGGCGGCAGCTTCGATGGCCTGACGACGCGTGTCGATGGCCCGCTGGCGCATCGACCGCCAAGCCTCACGGTAGGCGTTGACGTAGTTGAGCGGGAGGAGCTCTCGCACCAGTGAGGCGGTGGTGGTGCAGTTCGCGGGGGCATGGTCACCGATGATACGGATGAGACGTCCCAACCAGAGGGCGGTGGCCATGACTCGTTCCTCTCGGGTACGGAGACCGGTGAGGAAGTGCTCGAGTCGCCACGAGTCCTTCACGACAGGAGAGTGGCCGCCCCACTCGATGGGCTCGCCATCGAGTGTGGGTTCGAAGAGTGACGGAATTTCAATAAAGATTCGAGGGATGTCCATGTCTGCAGGTGTCGCTACCAAGTGTTGTAGTGTCGATTAAGGTTTGCGTGACACAAAGGGCAAGGCGTAAGCAGGAAGTGGGAGGCGAGGTTGGTACAGGCAGAGAAGTGACAATCAAGTTGGTAAATACATTAATGGCTAATACGTAGATATATAACACCGTGCTCCTCCAAAGGTTTGCTGGGCTAGCATGGACCTGAAGACCCGGTCCCGCAACCAGTCCGCTAGCATGGACCTGAAGACCCGGTCCCGCAACCAGTCCGCTAGCATGGACCTGAAGACCCGGTCTGTGTGTGGACTCCGATGACTTAGAGTTCGGATACAACATCATCCCCACGTCATGTGATGTAACTCTAAAGAAACGTGCTTAATCGATTCCATTGATTGGAAGAGTCTATCCAACTTTAACCTCGACCGTCTTATCAGACTTGGAGCTCCAAACCATGGGACTTATATGGGTGTGTGGACGGGGTGTAGAATTTCCCGTGCTTGCCACTTTCCATTAAAGACGCCTCCAGCTCCTCCCCGACCGACTCCCGAGCCTCCGAAACGACACAGAATGGCCGTGGTGTCTCCCGCTTCCGCAATGCCGCCCGCCCCAGGTGGCCCTCACCTTCCTCCAAACACAAACAGCGGCCCTCACACGACTAACTTTACCCACGTGCGCTCGTGTCCACGTGTGGAGGTTTTGGGTCGTCAGCGTAGCAATATATATGGAGGTTCGGAGGTGGTGCAGCCGTCGCTCTGCAACAACAGTGTGCCCGTGAACCCTTATACCCAAGCCCCCCGAGCTCCTCCCGGTTACCCCCATTACCCTCCACATCCCTCTCTGGCCAGCTACCTCGCCTCTCCTGCCACTACCCCCAACCATCCGGTTTCTCCAGCACACTACCCTCGTCCACACATGTCGTCGCCCCACATTCCCTCGCCGCCCCACAGCGGCACTCTGCACGAGTACAAGAAGACGCTGCCGTCCATTGGCAACATGGTGCCTCCCATGTCGCTTCCTCCGCCTCTGATTGATGCTCCGTCGTCGGACAACTCCTCCAACAAGTTCCCGCCTCCTCCCGGACGCCGACGAACCATCATCCACATGAGCCCGCACGTGAACACGGCGCCCAACAGCCGCAACAACTCGATTTCGCGGACCAATTCCATGAGCCGCAGCAACTCGATGAGCGCCATGAGCTCGCCGGGTCTGCCGCCGCTCAACTCGCACCAGCAGGTTTTCAGCGACTCGTCCGACGAAGACAAGAAGAACGCCGAGACGCTCCAGGAGCAGCACAATGACCAGCCCAAGCGCAAACTGTCGAGCCTGGATCCACTCGAGGAAGAAAGCCCGATGATGAACCCCACCCACAACAGCCACGTGACCCACATGCCCGGCCACGTGAACAAGAAGCCGCGGCCCGACAAGGAGCTGAAAAAGTCGGCCCGCAAAACCGCCCACAGCGCCATTGAGCGACGCCGACGCTCGAAAATGAACGAGGAGTTCGACTCGCTCAAACAGCTCGTGCCGGCCTGTCGCCAGTCGATAGCGGCTGAAGGGGGCGATGCTGGACTCCACAAGCTCACCATACTCCAGGCCACCGTCGAGTACGTGCGGTACCTCCAGGCGTGTCTGGACTCGGTCGAAAACGGCCAGCAGATCTATCTCAATGGCCCCGAGCTGCCCGGCAAGAAGGCCCGAGGCAGCATGAGCTACTCTGGAGGCTCCAATCCTCCCTCCAACCTCTGTTCTCCGGCCTCTTCTATCTCGGGCACTCCCATGATGCTGCCTGTGGGTAGTATGAGTCCTCTGGACCGGTTCTCGTTTGGAACTCCCCAGGTCAGCGGCCAGTCTGGCTCTACTCCCAGTATGACGCCCAGCATGACGCCCAACATGGGCCCTACAGCGACCAGTTTTGCTCTGCCCGAGTCGGCCATCAAGATTGAAGATACAAAGTCGTTTGAGGCAAGCCGAACGTTGTTGATGTTGGGACAGAAGGATAAGGAGAAGGACCGGGGTTTCTTGAAGGTCAGCGATCTGCTCAGCTAGATCAGACAGCTCTTCATTCTAGTGAGCTAACTGAGTGAAGTGAGCTTACAAACCAAGTTGAGCTGACTCCAATTGAGCAAAGCAGGCACTTGACCAAGCTGACACTTGATGACACCACTCACTGATCTCTCCACACCCCCATTCACTCTCATTGAGCTGCTGGCACTTCAACTCCTCACTGACCAACACGACCTAACACCCAGTATATTAGTTAATTTATTATAGAGATTTGTTCGACGATGTACTCGCACGAGTAGACTCTTGCGGTGTACTGTAGACTGTTCTTTCGAGGCAGGCAGTTTCCCAGGCTTGTTCCAACGGTTCTTCTCGATGTTGGCCTTACTGCCCCACCTTCCTCAACCAATAAAACGCCACAGCTCTCCACGCGACGGTATACACACGTTGGTTTCCGCACGTGCGGGCCCACGTGCTCTTTATCTCGATAAGCATTGACGCATACTTGCACCGGATAGCGCACGTGGGATGCGAGAGAGAATGCAGGGCTGGAGTTAATTGGCCCACATCTCCGCAATGGGAAACATTGGGCAATTTCCCACGACTTGTTTGTAAGCGGGTGATTGGTGGAGTGGGGTGGGCGAGCTGTTGGTGGGCCTCCTACAGTTTGTTTACGTTTTTTGATCGAGCTGGAGCAGAATTGAAATGTCTCGACTCTGTTAACCGGAACATTCTATCAATGTTTAGACCTGTCTCAGAAGGCGTTCCTCAATTGGCTTTGCTGATAATCGCCCGTGGTCCAAAGAAGAAGAAGCGACGGGCAAAGGTAGAAGTGTAAGTCGCCCCTTGGAGTGAGCGTGTGCCTTGAGGGGAAGGAGCACGGCATGAAGGTGTGTCTGAATCGACGCTTTTGATTTGACAGGTGAGTGAACTCTGAGACTTGGTTTCATGAATGTACATTGAGACATTGCGGCTGGAAATATGGTGCGACATTGACTAAGAGAAGTGTGTGATGAAGGGTGATGGGGGAGTTGAATGTACTCGTATCAAGAGCAGGAGTTGAAATTGTGACTCGAAAAGACCATTTAATGAAGATGTTCAAGTCCAATTCACTCAGACGGATCATTCCGTCGGTTGGTCACGGTCTTGGTATGTCCTTGATACCAGTCCTGACTCTACTCGTGCCTGATGTTACCTGATGTGAGACAATGGCAAGTGACCCGAGACAGTAAGCAACGTCCGCACAGCCGAATTGGTCTCTGAGACGTGTCCAACTCAAGAACGAACAGATGTGCGTGAGATGTCCACGTTTGGAATTAAGCCACAGTCCAAGTAACCACCAAGGCATCCTAAACTTGGATATTGACATTTATTTTATCCATGAAGCGCATTGTCCTTGATTCCATTATTATCCAGTGATCAGCGAGCTTCATGAGACACGACTTTGTATTCGCGGTAATGTCGTCGATCTCAGAAGAGTCAACTTGAAGGTTCAGACTCAATCGGATTGAAACAGACAATAATTATGGACAGTGTCAAGAGGGCCTTTGTCCAGGTTTGTTTTGTATCTTCATTATCAAAGCACCAGACTATTTCTCCACTCTTCGCGATAATGCACTCGCACTCTTAGTCAAGTCCTTCTTTCTGAGTTCGCACTAGCCCTTGTTGGATAACGTGACTGAAACTTAACAAACACTTCAACAACATACTTAACATTCACTGAAAGGACATATTATCAGTATCATCGAAGTGGCTCTAACGGAGAGGCTCAGCTGAACACGAAGTCAGATGGACGAAATCAGCTCTCTCAGATGAATTAGTTCATTGAATGAAAACAGTTAGAGATGAACTTCTTCCCAATACCAAGTGAGCTTTAGATTCACACCTGTCAAAGTTTCCCCACCCAACTGCGATGATAACTCTATCTCTCTCAATGGAGACGCTCCCGACCGAGGTCTTCCAACTCATCTTTCTCCTCTGCGATCTCGAGGAAGGAGCCGCACTTAGTCAGACATGTTCGCGAGCAGCGATCACGTGGTCGGATCTCGAGTCCTCAGCCATTCGTCAACAAGTTCTAGAACGGGTCCCCTGGATCACTCTCAACGAGTCTGGAACCAGTCTCAGTTCGTGGAGAAAATGTGCTCTAGCCATTGTGGCTAGATCCAACGCAGCACAAAACAACCTGAGGGGATGGTGCTTTTTTCTGGAAGACACAGCCCGAGATCTGCTCAGTTCAGGCCCCCGAGACACCAGATTGAGTGCCCCTTTGTCTCACGAAGACGTGAACAGTCAGACAGGTGTGATTCATCCAATGCGAGGCATCCCCCTGGAATCAACCAAAATCCGTCATTCGGACGCCTTTTATTCGCCTTTGTTACTGGAAGAGAACAACGTCTTTCTACACATTACAGATCGCAACGACAGATCTCAGCACAACTTGATCAACAAAAGTCTCTGTGCGAGAGACGAGGACGGAACCTGGATCGTCACCCATGAGCATTATCTGCACGAGGACGTCAAAGTCACCTTGTTACCTAACTCGGCAGGTGCATTTTTGATGGTCTACAACGTTGAACGTCAGGCAAAAGACCCAGAAGAGACTGATTTCAGCGCCCAATTCTACCACGTGACTCCAGAGGATGTCTCCGCGGCTTCTCTGGATCCCAAAACCTGGCAAAATAGTGCCTCGGAGTTTCGTCCCGTCATTCCACTGAGATTCCCAGAGCTCAATCTCCACAGAAACGTGTGCAGCTACAACCAGATTTACAATGGCTATCTATATGCCATGGTTCGAGTCGGAGAGTGGGTCAGACTCTGGATCGATTTGGCACTAAGGGACGCTGCTGGAACGCCCATCATGAGTGTAAACGTCAACTTTCCCATCATTGAGCGTCCGCACATGGACCCCTTCAACACAGATCACCGGCGGGGTTATAAGAGCGACGGGCTGGATAACTTCCACATTCTGGAGGTCGGATCTAGCGCGTGGGTCGCAAATCTTCAAACTGGAACTTCCTACCATGCTGAGCCTGCTGAACAGCGACAAGGATATGGGACAAGGGTCTTTCATCCAATATTCTTCGAGCACGACAAGAAGGGACCAAGATTTTATCGGGAGCCGGCCTAGGAACTTGGATAGCGGAAAGCGAAGTGAGCAAGTAGCATTGGATAGGTATTGACGGTTTAGGGTATTGGCAATGGAGCAATGAGGTGTTTTACTGTTGCTAGAAGCAGTTCAAAAAAGTGGTCCATACTACTTCATGCGATCCAGACTTGCTGCTGGCCCACCAAAACTATTTATATTCAGCTACAGTATGTTAGCGTAACTCTCTGCGGGATGCTGTAGTGGTGTCTCGTTCTGGGTCAACGTAGACTCTTCAATTAATGGTTACGCCAGACGTTATTCAGAGATTTGATAATGATTGATGTGGTTCTGGATGCCCAGTTGTGTATATTCAGTCTATAAGAGCTGGTCTTTCTGCACAGGGCGTTCCAAATCGTTGTACATCGACTGGGTTGTGAGCTTTACTTCACATTTAGTTGGATATACTTTTTTAGTTGACGTTTTAGTTGGAATCTGATGAAACCCAAGCCGAGTTCAAATGGACCAATGACAGCGACTGAAGCTGTAAGTGGCCTCAAATTGCCGTTATTGTCATCCGAATAAAAATTCGATATCGAAAATAACCACTCACTCCACCCCGCTCACCCCACCCCCATTCTCTCCTTCACTCCCTTTACTGCCGCTCTAAATAATATCCCACTTTCATAATCTTATCATGCCCACTGTTTCCATGACGTGCTAAGCAAATACAGTCCCGTCAAACTCTTCCAATCCCCATCAGATCCATCCAAAAACACTACCAAAATACTCGCCGTGTCTCCAGCTCCAAATCCATACCCTTCACGCCCCCACACAAGCCACATTACGTAAGCACTTTAGGCGAATTTAATTTCGGGATCCAAACGATACACTTATCGTCAGGACGACTCTTCCAGCAACACACTAGCTAACACTTGCGCCACATCAGCACCCGCAGCAACCAAAAAACCACATATCGGCATTCTTCATCTCTATCGCCTCGCGACCTGCCAAATAAACTTTGGCCACTACACTATCACCACATCCACCATCATCCACAGTGCCTCCTCGCAAAAAACACAAGGGCTCACGCCACAGAAGCGCACTAGGATCGGCTAAAATGAATGGAAATGGACGGCAACCGGTCACGTACCGCGGCTACAACACGACCGAAATGACGCGGCTGCTGTTGCAGGCTCTGGGCGACCTGGGCTACAAATCCACTGCCGAGACGCTGGAAAGTGAGAGCAACATTTCGCTGGAGTCTCCGCACGTGGCCCAGCTTCGTCAGGCCGTCACTTCCGGGCAATGGGACGAGGCCGAGCGCTACTTTGACGGCGTCACTCTCAGAACAGGCACTAATCCCGCAGAGTACCGCTTTCTGATTCGCAAACAACACTGCTTGGAACTACTCGCGCAGGGCGACGATAAGGGAGGATTGAGGGTACTCCGGGAAGAGCTGGCGCCTCTGGGCGTGAACACACACGAGCTGGCCGTTTTGTCCAATCATGTGTTTGAAACCAGAGAAGCTGTGCTACGACTACTGGATGGAGACGCAGCCAAGTCGCGGGTGGCGCTACTGACACAGCTGCAGGCATTCATAGCGCCCTCGGAAATGATCCCCGAATACCGCCTCGCGACGTTGTTGTCGCAGGCCCAGCAGCATCAGGTGGCCAAGGCTGCCCCTTATCATATGGTCCCCCAGCAACAAATGTCGCTCTTTGAAGACTACAATGGTCAGCCGGATCTGTTTCCCGACAGAGTGAGTCGAGTGTTGGAGGGTCATTCGCACGAAGTCTGGAATCTCGAGTTTTCGCACTGCGGCAAGTTTCTGGCGTCTGTTTCGTGCGACAAGTCCATCATTATCTGGAATCTCGACACTTACACGGCCGAGAAACGTCTGCAGGGTCATACTTCTGCTCCGGTGATGGCTCTGTGGTCTCCTGATGACTCAATGATTCTCTCAGGAAGCCAGGACAAGACTGCTCGTCTGTGGAACGCCAAGACAGGAGAGCAGATTCACGTGTTTGAGGGAGTGCATGCACACACAGTTTCGTGTGCGTGGCTGCCCGACGGCAAGCGGTTTATCACGTCGTGTGCAGACGACGCGACGATGATTCTGTGGTCCGCTGAAGACTGTTCCGAGGTGCATCGATGGAAGTACAAGGCCATTCATGCGGCTGTTTCTCCAGATGGAAAACGGCTCGTGGCTGTAGGAGGACCTGGTCCGGCGCACAATTTCGTCGTTTTCGATCTCGTCACGTTCGAGGAGATTGCCGAAGTTGCGACGTCGCAGAAAACCACCTCTGTGAGCATTTCTGCCGACTCGCGGTACGCCCTCATCAACTTCATGGGCCCCAAGAGCGGCGACGGGGTGCATGAGCTGCAGCTGTGGGACATTTGCAAGCTCAGACTGTGCCAGCGATACATTGGCAACAGTCCCAGCGGATGCGTGATTCGGTCGTGTTTCGGCGGAATCGACGACTCGCTGGTGCTAAGTGGATCGGAGGACTCGAGGGTGTACGTGTGGAACCGGGCAGACGCCAATCTCATTGCAATTCTGCAGGGCCATTCGTCGCTCGTCAACTGTGTGCAGTGGCATCCTACTAGACCCATGTTTGCCTCTGCCGGAGATGATCACACGGTACGGATTTGGGATAAGGAGCAGTAAAGCAGGAGGAGAAGTCAGGGTGTAGTTTGGAAGTAAATGGAGCAGGGATGGCGGGTTCAGTCTGAGCACGTCTTCATACTGCGGCAGACGACTCACTTGTCCTGCCTTCCAACTAACTGACCCAATGACCACAAGAGTGCATGAGTAATGAATAAATGAGTATTGACGAGTTGCGGGGAGTGCTGACGAGTTGTGTATGTGTTGCGTATTCTAGGGACATTCTGATGATCATTTTGATACCATGAAAGCCATGATTTGGGTGTTGGCCCATCCAGCAGGTGGTTTACATCGTCTTGCCTTATCAATGTTGATCAGGGAGATTATCTCGCATAAGGTTACATGATCTGGGTAGAGAAGAGGTGGACCATTTTATGGGACCAGTGGTTGATTCGATGATGATAGAAAGGCACTTACAGAACTTTGATAGTCTACAATACGATATTCGTCGAAATGGGGTTTGGGTTGTTTTTGTTCAGACTTTGAGCTGTTGAAGAGTCAGTATTAGCAAAAGCCGAGTTTCACACCGATGCTACAACTGAGGGCTTGTACGATGTATATCGTGGTATTGTCGTCCACTTTACAAGTAACTGGCTTAAAATTGTCCTTCCACACCTAGCTACTTGATTCTGGTCATGTGCTGGTACAGTACTGTCAAAATGACCCAGTTACCGCTAAGCTTAATTTCATTTTTGTGATTTTCACGTCATTTTCTCAGAAAAAAACATGATATTACATAATAATGGAGAAATACGTCCCAAAATGGATTTTAAAATGAGCTTTTGGTCCCGATCGGGCCATAGATGCTCTGTGACGTCACAAAATGACCCCAATGTCGATATATTATGGATTAGGCTTAGCGGTAACTGGGTCATTTTGACAGTACCGGTACTTACGCTGTTTTACTTGTTCAGATTTTATTACTTCATCAGATCAATTAGTCAACTAAATCTACAGCTACAGTCACGACTGTTCCAACAAAAATCCATATCTATTAAACTACTCGACAATTCCCTTACTATCGCTCACGGATAATTCTCTGGGGACGGACCGAAATATCCAGCTTCTGGCAACGGCGGTGTTGGCACTCCCTGGCCATCCATGCCTGCGTACGACACGGTATTGCCCCACCAGGTCAACGCATAGTCGTTATACTGAACAGCAAAGAAAATGACAATGCCACTGAGCGCCACTCCCGTGTCCATTCCTGCCGCAAACACGTAGGCGTACTTTCTCCACCAGGCCTGGAACCGCGTCAAAAGATACCAGTTGATTATAGCTGCTGTGTAGATCATGCCTGTGAAGTAGCTGAGGTTTCGGGGCGACCAGAAGAGCATTCCTGAGGTGAGAATGAGCGGGTTGGCCTGGGAGACGATGCTCTGGTACCTCAGAATCTGTTTGGTCTTTTCCGGGTACTTTTTAAGCAAGTAATGGGGGAGTCCAAATTGACAGAACCAGAAGACAACCGCCAAACCTGCACCCAGCAGAAACATCCATTTCAACACGGGATACTGAGTGTCAAAGATTCGTTTCGGACCAATGACTCCCCAAATGACGGAGGCCGAAAAAAGCGTCGTCTCGTTGGGACACGAAAACTTCATGGGGTTGTCCTTGGTGCAGATCCCCTTGACATCGTGCATCTGGAACTGCAAGACTCCTAGACAAACGAGACCGTTGACTAGAGTTGCCCAGAGTTGAATTCCGAAGATTGATCGCGGCGGCAAGTGAGCGTAGTGGGTCTGTTTTTGGTCCTGGGTGAAATTCATGGCTTGTTCGGCAATCATGTACATGAGCACCTTGGCCGTGTTGAGAGCCTGAAACTTGCCTGGAAGAGCGTAGCCTACAATCAGCTCACCCATGACGTTGAGGTTGAGGAGTACGCCAGACATTGAGTAGAAAATGGTGAACGGCAACAGAAACACACAGCACATGCCCAGACACAGAAAAATGACCCACACGGGAGTATCTGTGGGCCAGTGTTCGACCAGGGCAATCGACAGACCGATCATGATGAGCAGAATCGAGTAGTACCACCAGTCCGGCACCTCTGGGTGTTTTTTCTGAATTCGGCAAAACGGGTCGTCGAGACCTTCATAGTTGGATCTCTCGAAATGTCGCATAGTCTCCCAGGTGTCTTTCATAGCCGAAGCCATCTCTCTCCAGTGACAGAGAACCGAGTAGACAAACGCCATGGGATACAGAGCGAAGTTTGCGCCTAGCAAAACCAGACTCGAAGCCGAGTAGTAGGGAGGAGAGTACTTTCTGTACTTTTGCTCGTCGAAAATGGAGTTGGTGAGGATCCTGTTGACATCAAAGGGAGTTCCAGTGTTGTCGTAGAGAGCGTTGTCGTTGATGGGAATCCACTTGGTCCATTTGCTGTTGGAATAGTAGACTGCCAGGATGAACAGGCCGGACAGAAACATGCCAATGTACTGGTTGAGAGCGGAGTGAAACGGAATGAGGACAGGCTCAATGATACCGGTGATGACGTTCCAATCAAAAGTCGGCACTGGATTGAAACCCAGACCAGAAATTGAGCCAGTAACAATAGCCAGGTCAGCATTCTGGGGAGCTATCCAGGTCATCCAGTTCCAGGTTGAAGTAGCGGTCCAGAGATAGTTGGGGATCCAAAAGTAGACGAAAGAGATGATGAAAATGACAAAGTAGAAGTGGTATCGTGAAATCTTCCATCCGTTAATACTTTCGCCTTTTCTGCCTGGAGCTAAGAGAGCTTTGTTGACAGCCAAGGTAGGAAGACATGTAGGCCAGAGAGCAGTCACGGGATAACAGCCCACTCTTCGAAGAAGTCCAGACAGACCAAATCCCATGAATTGAGTCACTAGCATCATCAAAAAGCCGTATCCGAACCCTCCAGCCCAGCTCTGGTTGTAAAACATGGGCATGTACTGGACGAGAATGTTCTGGAGCACGTAAGGAGTTCCTCCAGTACAGTTGAGCATGACTGTGGCCAGAAGCTGTTCTTTGGTCGACCATTCACCCGGATTCAAAGTGTACCTGTGGCCTCTAAACGTGAATCCCCAGTCTGGCAAGCAGTACTGAACAAGACGTCCTGAGGGGTACATCAGAAGCTGGCACACTGGAGCACCCAAGATAATAGCAGGCAGTCGAGGCTCAAAGAACTGAGTCACAAAAGCGCCTAACCCAACCCAGATTGTGCCCAGAACCCAGACTCTCCAAGTGAGACACAGCTTATTCTCGTCGTCATAAGGATCGGTCACAGCTCGGACCTCGGGATAGGGACTCCACCAGTAGAAGAGACATCCCCAGTATCGAAGAAGGAGGGATTGGGGGGATTCTGAATCGAAATCAGGGAAACCTTTGTCTGAAGATCCAGTCTTGACATTCTGTGCGCAATCAGCAGTATCAGAGGTTGAAGAGGCACCATCTCCACCACACGCAGAACCACTTTCTCCTTCGTAGAGCTCCAGCAAGTCTCGCAAAGTCTGCCTATCGTTGGCCTTGAAGTTTGGATCGTGGGCGTGAAGGACCATGTTTCTCCGACAAATGTCCAGGGCCTCAGACTCGGTCATTTGGGCGAACTTGACGGCCATGAAAATCACGTCAGGAGGATACGAGCCGTCCAGGTCGCTCGGGGGAGTACCCAGCTGCCGTGCAACGTACTCAATGAGCTCGGGGTCGAGCTCAGGAGCGTCTGTAATCTCCTTGAACTCGGCTTCGAGAGCCTCCATCGAGTTCTTGCCGCTATCGGTCTCAGCAGTGTCAATGTCGATATCCACACTTTTGTCGACACTGTCGGACCTTGTGAAACTGAACATTGCGAAGAAGTTGTGTAGACTCCTTCTCTCCGAATCATGTTGGTATATATGTTTCTCTGATCGTCGTACTCTCACTTCCAAACCCTCGTTGAAAGCTCATGATCCGAGAGTGTAACTTAGACGTCAGAGAGGCTATCGTCGGGAACCTTGCCAGACTGAGGACCTTGGTCTTGGTTTGATACGGGCCAGGAATCAGGTCGGTCTTTCAGTCACCCTCCTGTCTCTTCTCTCACTGCACTGAGGGCAGGTATGCAGACTATTTGACGCAAAGAGAATCGTTCTAGTGTCTCTGACTTGCTACAGCTGTTCTTTCAAATGATTCAACACAGTAAACCTCCCTCTCCGACCATCTCTCTGATTCCAATCTTCTCTCCAAACCTTGGGTGCCGTCCACAACAAGATTTCGGTTCGGACGATGGTGAAACCACCGATAAAGAACCAAAAGACAACCTGTTGACGCGAAAAAAGTCTCGGCAGCTTCTCACCGTCCCTTCAAAGCTCCCATTTCATCCTCTTACCCGACAGACCTCCCTATCACCACAGAAAACAGCTTCTTGCGCCTCTCCAACTCAAACGATATCTCAACCAATGAGTCTCTCTGAGTCTCAAATGACTCTCGGAGCTTCGAATAAACTCTAGCTGGTAGACTCCGTTGACTCTTTGCGAGACTCAACACGCTCAAATACGTCCACCGTTGCAGGGTCTTGAGTCATTTGAGTCATTTGAGTCATGGCTGCCACTTGCAGGATGTAGAGTTGCACAGTTGACTCAGGAAAGTTCCACGGACGTTTAATTACTGTGGGGAGTCCGAAGCTGGATACGAGGGTGTTTCAAGGAGACTCACAATAAGTTGTGGGCATTTTGCAAACTTCGGCAGTTGCTCCAAGAGCCGATTTGATGCACTTGGTACGGGGATGATTGTTGACAAAGCGGCAATTCGCTTGAGAAACCTGTGACGAAGATCGCTCAGACGACATCTGAGACAACAAATCTAAATGAAGTCGACGACGGATTAGCTTCAATTTGGATGGTTTGGTGGACGTATAATTAGAGAAGTAGTGCTTGTTGTTCAGAGAGCAGCCACCGTGACTTGACACCAGCTGTCGAGACAAAGAAAATAGCTGCACGTCGGTGAATAATGGCGTATCAGAGTTTCTACTTATGTCGAAAGCGTGGGTAGCTCCTCGAGTGTCGCGTTTTAGGTGTCTTTTGACTTCTCTGCGATTCGGACAGTCAGCAACGGGATAAGAAGAGTGACGAAATTCATCCACACCTTACTGTAGCACATTTTTGTGTCCAGTTGACCCATGGTTAGTTTTAATAATTTTTTATTTGACATTTTGGATTCCCAAGTATCTTGTCAAATACATAGCCGCATTACTTGTTAATTTTATTAAACTCTCAACTCGATTCACCCAACTCGACATAAAAAGCAATAACCGTCCCGACTATTCTCCCAAATCAACCGCATTGATGAACAGCTCCACCAACTTATCCTGATCCATCCCCTTGAAAAGCTCAACCTGCTCTCTGGGCTTGTTCTGAGCTATCTTCTTGGCGAAAAACTGCTGCATTTCGAGATTGTCAGCCTCGTGACAAGTCTCCCAGCCGTTTACAAGCTCCTCCAAAGTAGCTGTCTCAGTCAGCTTCCCTTTGATTGTTTCCGAAGCCATTTCTCCCATCTCTGGCAGCATGTACATACTTGAGAGGTGGATGAGACCAATCGCTTGGGCAAGAGTGAGATCCAGTTGTTGTTTGTAGAGAAAATAGACCATTGCTTTAACTGTGTCTACTGGAAAGTCCAGCTTTAGTGTCTTCTCGGTTCTTTCTTTGCAGTCGTTGCTCATCATCTTTTTGAAGAACGGCCAGAATGAACTGAGTATGGAATTGTGGACTTCAATTCGTTCATCTTCTTGGCAGATAATGGTGAAGTCGGAAGCGTCTGTGTTTGATAGTACCGCTGCGAGCTCTGTGTTTGGGGTGAAGTTGCGTTCCTGGATACCTCGCGCTTTTTCACCCTTTGAAGTCTTGCCCAGTTGCGCTTTTAGTAAGGCGTATGTTTCTGGTTGAATCTCACTAATCCTGTCATCCAGTGCCCCTGTAACCGGACAATCTTCCACAATGAAACATTTTTTTCCCGTGAGAATCACTGTTGATTTGTCGAGTCGGAAGTATTCCCAACTTATCTTGTAGGCTGAGCTATCGAATGTGAACACGTCGATAGAACTTTTGACAGCATAAGAAAAGAAACCCTTTCTTTGGAACATAAAGTAGAAGTTGACAGCATTATAAGCGAACTCCACACACTTCACGCACAATCTAGTTTGGGGAGCCAGTTCGATGGACAGGTAGTCGGTCTTAATGCTGTGGACACCGGCAACATCGGTTTCGGATTCACTTGACATGCTGTTTTGAAAGTCGTGGTGGAGAATGTGAAGGCGGAGAGTCGTCCAAAACTCGATTTGCTGACCCCAGGAACTACAAGTACAAGTGTTTGTAGTCCGAATCTAAGCTTGGACCACGATTGAAGCTATTTGTCTGCAAAAAGTGCGATCTTCAACAGAGTATGTACTGTATCGTAATGTAGTCACAATTACTGTGGATAGGTCTCCAGCCCATCAGTCAATCACCTCACTACGTGGTGGTGTCTCGGGAAGAAAACCCCAATTGAGCAGAACAGGTCAGCTGGAATAAATCGTCAGCTGTGAAAGTCGAGGCATGACCGGAACTAACCGAACTGTAGATACGCTCAAGCTTCAAGACGGACCCACTAAGGGTGCCTGGATTCTGACCATTAGGCCTGAACCTACGCCTCAAGCTCGGAAACAAAGCGTAACGGTTCCAGATCTTGCTGAGAGAAGAGCTGCTGTGACATTTTTGTATAACGCTCAATCGAACGAGAATTCTACTGTTCGTGAAATCTTTGTATAATTTGAGCCATTATCACCATTACTTACAGAGTTATTAAGATTCTCCGTTTCGCCACCTTGATTGTCAACAAACTTGACCAACTAATCTAACTAGAATTGATCACTGTTTGTCCAAACGCACAATTGCCTCAACCCCCGCAATACCCACCCCCATTAAGGTAAATCGCCAAATCTATTCCTTCTAATAATAATACATCTCTTCATTTCTCTCTTCTCCAGGTTACTCCTTCTCAATGCTGACCTTCTTGGGATCCGGTTTACCCTCAATCTTGGGGATAACCACTTCCAAAACACCGTTAGTCAGCTTGGCGGTGATATGGTCGGGATCAATGTTTTCGCCCTGAGGGATTCGAATTCGTCTCTCAAACTCTCCGCACTGTCTCTCGTTGACAACAAGTCCCATACTGTCCTTGTCAGTCTCTGAACATGTCTCTCCACTCACAGACAGGACTCTGGCCTCGTCTTCAAACTCAACCACAATGTCGTCCATCTTGACGCCCGGAAGCGAAATGGAGATTCTGAGCCGGTCGGGCTTGTTGTACAGGTCCATAAGAGGCACAAACTTGAAGGACGACTGCAGTTGTGGAGCCTGGGACGATGTGGGAGATCGAGTGAGCGAGTTGTCGAGAAAAGGAGAAGACATGGTGAGGTCTCCAACTCCCCGGAATGGATGGTCAATGTAGTCGATAATGTGTCGCATGTTGGTGGTTGTGTGTGTGCTGATTGTGTTGATGCTTGGTCGGTTCTTTGTGTTGAAAAAACGACTTTGTCAGTTGTAAATCGATATTGTCTGTAATGAATTGACTTGAAAGAACTGCCTCCCTCCCCTCAACACTCTTTATACCCCGTCAACAAGGTTGCGAAACATCCGTGGATTAGATTAAGCACTCATGGGCGCAAGAGCATCATGACGTTGACTTGGCAGCTTGGCGTACACAACGTTCAGAAGAAGAAATCACCCCACGGGGCCGATCTTCCAATTTGGAAATACAACTGAGTCTCCACAGGACCTAGAAGGTCACGTGGACGTTTGCCACCTCTCTCAAAAACAGGTATTTCCCCAGACAGACTGATTTAGCTGAAGTTTATCGGAAGGTTGTCCCGGTGCTTGTCTCGAGACGAGTCTGGAAAGTGGAATAATAGTCGAGTAGATTACCAATTTTGTAAGCGATAATATCTTGCCGTTATCTGTTAATCTTCAAAATATTTCATCAACAACCCCACAATTGACGATTCTACAACAAACGGTCAAATGCTCGAAATGCTTCTGGAACATTAGTTCAAACTCTAACGAATCAGATAAAACATGCCCACGCCATCAAAACTGCACTTTCGATATATCAATCTGCTCAGAATGATGAGACAAACACATCAGTACTAATCTCTTTCTTCTACCTCCTCTCCCCAATTCACATCACTCACCCCCACATTCCAACTCAAAGCTCAGACCACAATAAAGTTATGGGGTGATACTGCCACGTGCGGAGAGGCAAAGACACCTTGCTGGAGACGGGGCTGAGAGGTCACGTGATCACGTGATTGCGCCTGTATCTCGCGGGTACAGCCCAACAAGTCAACACAAAAGTGCTTTTGGCCGTTGGACAATGGTAAAAGCAATTTGGCGATGGAGAGGTGAGAAGCATCAGTCTAAAGTTGACAGGATGATCCAGTTTTACTTAGCAGTATGCTGGCTTGATTATGATGGTGTCACGTGACTAAAAAAACACGTTTCGACTCCGCCCACACCCTGCTTTCGTTGCTGGCAATAATCTCCAACTTCCCGAGGCTCCAGATCAGGTGTTTGTTTGTCCAGCTCGTGTCTGCCTGAACCTTGTACATTATCAGCCCACATATGCATGGCTGTGCATACGAGCATTGGGGTGGAAATGTTGGGGGGATGATTGTGGGAGATGGGGAGGTGGTAGAGAGATGAAAACCTGATAATAATAGTCCTTGCACTTGGGAGACCATTTTGATATAATAAAGTGTGCTATTTTCTGTTTTCTCGGCACCCCATTATTGTCACTGTTCATTCCAGATTGTCCTTAAAGTTTCGTTTCTAGAACATGCGGCGCGGAGCTAGAAGCATTTCAGCAGCCATAGTGTTGTTATTCCGGTGAAATTTTGCTACTATTGAACATCTGACCAGTTTATTAGATCAAGCTAGATCACACAATTCCGCCAATATTGTCCATATTTCTGTAGCTCGAAAATTGCGTCTTCTAGCGTCTGCAAGATCTCCGACCCTCGGGCCGGAGTTAACGCTATTAGGCGTTGTTACAGATCATATGGAGACGTTATAAATATGTCATTGAGTCCGCTGAGAGAATCAGAAACCGTCTTTAGACACAAACACAACCACAACCAACCACAATCACTATGCACAGACTCGACAACTTCTTCGCTGAGCGACCTTACCTTCCTCATCTGCGATCTCACGATAACAGTCTGACTCAGGACGCTAAGCCCTCTGGCGCTCCTTTTGCACCTCCCATGGATCTGTACGACAACGACAGCCAGTACCTGATCCACCTTTCTCTTCCCGGAGTGTTCCCCGAGGATCTTGAGGTTGAGACCGACGCTGATCTGCGACTCATCACCGTCAAGGGAGTGTTCCGAAACCCCTACGAAGACATGAAGGAGAACCTGCGCATCAACGAGCGACGAGACGGAGCTTTCGAGCGACAGATCAAGTTCCCCAAGGGCACCGTTGTGGAGGAAGACAACATCTCTGCCAAGCTGACTAATGGAGTGCTGGAGATCAGCCTGAAGAAGATCGAGGGCAAGGAGCGAGAGGTGCGACGAATCAAGGTCGAGTGCTGTTAATCAGATCAGCAAATAGCTAATGAGTGGGACGAAGCTCCACTGAAAAACTGCTGATAGGTGTTATCACGCCGTAATATGTATATTGAATGAATAATGACTGCTTTGTTATGGGAAAGGGTGGCTCGGGGAGATGTAGCTGATGAGCTTGCGTTTTTTTAACAGTC
This sequence comes from Yarrowia osloensis, assembly GCA_900519015.1. Lineage (NCBI taxonomy): Eukaryota > Fungi > Ascomycota > Dipodascomycetes > Dipodascales > Yarrowia > Yarrowia osloensis. The sequence continues at coordinate 3,884,266 of ULGU01000001.1, forward strand.
TTGTTTTGCTGTCGCAAGCCGCTGATGCACTTGTAGTTGAAGTCGCGCTGTGAAGTATTTGAGGCAGCATTATTGTCCTCATGATGAGCAGTCCAGTCGTGCATGATGGCAGTGGGGTTCTGAGAGATTATGCGATGTGTCGACAATAATTTGTATGATCAAGAAGAAAACAATGTCACCATCATAATAACCAGAATATCACGAGCTGAATAGTATAATTTTTGTATTATTATTTCCTTGGTGTGGTTCAGAGGAGAGTCCAGCACGCGAAGCTATTGTGCACTCGATCAACTGAACACGTGCGAAAAGGAGCTGGACTTATCGACGAAAATTTGTACTGCAAGGGGTATGCTTTTAGTCACCATTGGAGTCAGCAGAAAGTTCTGATCAAGCTGATGCGGTTTTTATTAGAAGTTACCATAGTCGATACTGCTCATGATGCCGTTGGACATCTGCCATGCCTTGTTGGCCGAACACTCGACTGCTTGAGCTCTGACAACATGGCGTGTCTTTAACTGGTGCTGATCATTAGAAGTTTCAGGGGGATGGCTTAAGGAACATTAGACACTCCAATGCTCTTCAATTTTTGCTACACCCCTTTCTTGACAGGTCTGCAATCCATGCCCCTTGGTATGATCTCTCAGTTGGGGCTGACTTCACAGACATCATGAGATGGTCCTTTAAGCAAAGAATAAACCTGACATGTCAGCCTCAAGGGGTATATATTAGAAATAGGAACGCATTTTCTTGGGTAGATTTTCCTTCACTCTCGCTCCTACACTCTCACCTCACTGTCGCTCCACTCTCACACCCTCCAGACTCTCTATCATGACACCATCTACACTATCTAACAACCACTGGTACGAGGAGCGAGAGAAACGCTTCTTGTGCTGGGGTTGCAAATTGGTCATGTCCGAGTATGAAGCACGGAACCACCACTCGACCTCCTCCTGTCGAAGCGAGTTTTCGAGGGTGTAGCGTTCTGTCTAAAGGCTCACCTGGATATTACAATATCTTCGTTTATTACTCAGACCAAATACAGTGCCAACTAAACTTTGAAGTGTAGTGGGGGATGTTGAACTAAGTCAGATTCATCTCGTCTTGACTCGCACTTTCAAACTTGTAGACCCCAAACTGAACCACAAGTTCTTATTGACGTCTGAATCAGTGAAAAAAACACCTCTTCTCGTTTTTCAAGTCCCCAACCTGATCCCTCCTTATGCCATCCCCTGCTCTACATGCACACCCATTTCTGATGACATAATCCTATTTGCCTCATTTGGGAGTTTGCTGGGGAAGAGACAAGATGTCTCAAAGCAGCTCAGAAGTGCTCCGATCTGAAATGTAAACCCACCAGTCAGCTCCTCGTACCCACTTTACATTACAAAAGTGCCTTCATATATTACCCACCTCTCCCCCTACACGCTCCAGCCACCTTCCCCCCAATCTCATCCCAGTGACGTGAGTTTTAACTTAACTTTGACGTCGATAAATTCACCCACTCTGCAACGACACTGAGGACCAGCAACAGTGATTGTGGAGCTACTCTGACAATACTAGCACGATAGGAGGCCCATCGACCCGTGACGACACGCCCAATACGACCCCCGAGCTACACAATAACACCGCTCCTTAAAAACCACCAAAAACTCATACACAGACCCCAACACAAAACCACACACATACACAAGAGACACAACACAAGACACAATGACAGATAGATGCGAAGTCGAAGACGTGCCCAACGACATGCAACCCCGGTCTCCCGAGCAGGTCTCGCACCTGTCAGCTTCTCCTGAAGACGTGACCATTGAGCAGGTTGTCAACGCTTCTTCTTCCGACAACAACACCACCAACAACACTCTAACTCCCCTGGCGGAGTCTTCTGCGGCCCCCACCCACACGCCACCGTCGTCCGTGCACATTGTCAACGAGCAGAAGCTGGCCGTGCGTTCGATCCGCAAGTTTCTCCAATCCAAATCTGCATACGACGTTCTCCCCGTGTCGTTCCGGCTCATTGTGCTGGACACGGCGCTGCTGGTGCGCAAGTCGCTGACCATATTGCTGCAAAATAACATTGTCAGCGCGCCTCTGTGGAACTCCAAGACGTCCAAGTTTGCCGGTCTGCTGACCGCCGCGGACTACATCAACGTGATCCAGTACTACTTCCAGAACCCGGACAAGATGGAGGAGATTGACAAAATCACGCTGGACGGTTTCCGAGACGTGGAGAAGGCGGTGGGCGCCAAACCGATCGAAACCATCTCGATCCACCCCATGAAGTCCATCTTCGAGGCATGCAAAAAGATGATCGAGAGCAAGGCCAAGCGAATCCCGCTGATTGATAGAGACGAGGAGACGGGCCGCGAAATCGTCGTTTCCGTGCTGACTCAGTACCGAATCCTCAAGTTTGTGGCGCTCAACTGCAAGGAGACCCGAGGCCTGATGATGCCCATCTGCTCGCTCCCCAAGCTGGGCGTCTTCAAGGGGCTCGCCACCGCCCACATGGACACCCCCGTGGTGCAGGTCATCAAGATGCTGGTGGACGCGCGCGTCAGTTCGATCCCCATCGTCGACGCCCACAACCGGCTTATGAACGTGTACGAGGCCGTGGACGTGCTGGCACTCATCAAGGGCGGCATCTACACGGATCTCACTCTGTCTGTGGGCGAGGCGCTGATGCGACGGCCCGAGGACTTTGAGGGTGTCTACACATGCACCAATCAGGACCGTCTGGACACCATCATGAACACGATCCGACGGTCCCGGCTGCATCGACTGTACGTGGTGGACGGAGATGGAAAGCTGGAGGGCGTGGTGACGCTGTCGGACATTCTCAGATACTTGTTGTTTGACGAGGATGTCGAGCAGGTGGAGGTGAAGTAGAGCGCTACTTGTTGTATGTGCAGTCATTAGGTAATCATATTCATTTGGAGTAATAAGAGATGAGGGAGCCACCTTAAGCGACACGGTGAACGATCGGGACAAACAGTAGACAAATTCGGTTAAAATATATAGGCTGGAGTATTATGACGGGTGCTAATTACTGGAGTTATAACGCAGCTTGTAGCAGCAACAATAGAGGTCAATTAACTGGAGATTGAGTCGTCAAAAATGAGACATTTTGTAGAGGCTATTAGTAGTTTTAGGAATCCGTGTTGCGATGGTGCTTGCTGCGAAGCGCTCAAACTCCCCGCCGATTTGTACGTACAGCATCAGTGATGAAGCACTGTGTCGTGTCTGCTTCAAGTGGTCGATGGTGCTGTGGGTTGCGAGTCCGAGAAGTAGAAGGAAATTGAATACGTCCACGTTCTTGTAGCTTAGAATACGTTCCGTTCTTGTAGCTTAGAATAAATTACATTAATATAAATACTGCCCTATGGGGCTTGTTTTCTCTCCCTTCATGGAGCTATACGTGCTGAAACAAGCAGCACTGTGGTTGCGTTGATTGTGGTTGGTGTATTGTCCGGTCACGACAGTCTCGTCTTGGAACCGTGCAACAAGTGGCTGATGTGGTGAGGAGCGTTTCCGAGCTGGACACTGAAACTTCTCTCCTTGGAATTCTCTCGGGAGTTGCTTCCAGAGCCTTCCTTATCGGGACACGGGATGGCCACCGAGTTGCTCTTCTTATGATGGTTGTGGTGTTCCGGGAAGAAGCCTCCAATGTGAGGGTGTCGCAGTCCACTGGCGGCAGAAGCTGCACCAGTCAGATGATGGCTGGCAACATGTGCCTTGTCCCGCAGCTCTCTCTGCAACGAAATGAACGACTGCGACGCCGAGGGGGTGCCAGAAGGAGTGTTTGAGGCCGAGTTGGACGAGTTGGAGGCGTTGGAGCCATCAAAGTCCCGCTCTTCCTTCTCGAAAGAAGATCGTCGGGGCTCAAATGAAATGTTCTCCAGAGCTCGCGACATCTTTCGAGCAGGTCGCGAGTTGTTGAACATGCTTGTGAATCGCTCAGCGACAGTGTCATCGTCAATTGTGGCCGAAGAAGACGCAGTGGAAGCGGTGGAGTGCGTTCGAGCAACCTCCAAGGTAGATGCAGACGATCTCTGAGACCGGGTGGAGTTTGCAAACAGCACCTTTTTGTTTCGAGGCATCTCCAGCTGAGTGTCCACCTCTTCCAGCACCTCATCATCCTCCTCAATGGCAGACTCCGTGTCTGTGATGGCCCTCAGGTCTGCTGGTTGGGCCAGACCCGAGTAGTTGACACTTCGGAGCCGGTCCAGCTCTTCCATCTCCTCCAGCTGCTCAAAAGTGGCAATGCCAGACACCTGGGACCGAGATCGCATGTACTGGGATCGACGGTTGAAAGAGGAGCCCGAACTGGACGAAGAGGAAATGGAGGGACGTTTGGCCATGGAGGTAGCCGGGGTAGTGGACTCGTCGTCTGAGTAAGTCAACGAAGATCGAGGAGAGCAGGAAGACACGGTTCCCATGGAAACGATACTGTTCATTCGGTCGGAGGACATTCGCTCAGACATTCGGTCGGAAGAGTTGGAGACCAGAGGACCGACTCGTCCACGTAGCTTCAGAGACATCTCTGCAGCAGCCATGATTACATTGTAGTTCTCGACATTGTCGAAGATGGCGTCGTGGGTTCGAGTGAGGGTGGAGAACATGTTGAAGCGAGATACTCGATCATGAACTCGCTTGGACTCGTTCAGAGTGGCCAGTCCGGGACCAGGAATGTAGCCCGACTGAGAAAAGGCTCGTCGAGTGGATAGAAGACGTCGGTTCTCGCCCTCAGAAGACACAATCGAGGCAGTCTCACCGAGCTGGGGGTACTCTCGACACATGTCGGAGGAGACAAACCGAACAACGACAACAGTGACGTTATCGGCGGCTCCGTGCTTGAGAGCGTACGAGACCAGAGTGTCCGAGGCGACCTTGCAGTCGTCAATGTGTCGAACCAGATCCACGCAAGTCTGGTCGTCCACCACGTCCCAGAGTCCGTTCGAGGCGAGAATGATGAACTCGTCGGCTGCTCCTAGCACCGTATCGGACACAAACGGCCGCGACGAAATGTACCGCTTGAAGCTCTTGTCTCCGAGCGATCGCGTGACTCTGTGGAGTCCATCCACCTTTTTGTGGGTGATGAGACCTCCACTGGCGACGACTCGTTCTCGTTCGGAAGGAGCAGACAGAGTGTGGTCTGCCGTCATTCGCTGGGCCCGTCCCTTGTGGCTCATGATGCACACACAGTCGCCCACATTGGCCACCACCAGACGCGTGATCATGCCTCCATCGTGGTTGTTGGACGACTGGGCGAGAGACTCGCGTCTGGTGTGTTCAATGTACGCCACTGTGGCACAGGCGCCTCCCAGCGAGTATCCGGATCTCGACACGATCCACTCGTTGAGTTTGTAGAATGCAGCCGAGATCCGCAGCGACAGATCCGGAGTATAGTATCTCGGTTGAGACGGGGTGGTGTTATTGTTGCTGGCGTTGGGGACCTGGAGATTGTTGTTGTTGTGGGCGTTAGTGGAGTTGGCAGCGAGATTGGCGCCGCTCGTGTTGGTCGTGTCCGTCACCACGGACTGAGAAACGCTCATAGCTCGCGCGTACATGCTGGGCCGGGGCTTGTTTCCCACGGGACGTTCGTGGACAGCTCCCAGAGCGGCGTAAATGAGCGGCCGGAGCTTGGATTTGCACCACAGCGCCGTGGCGTCGCCCCCGTGGCCGTCGTAGACACCGAAAAATGCCCGGCTCTCGCTCACGTGGATGTCATGGCAGTCGTTCATGCGGGACCGGAAGTCGGAGTTTTGAATAGCCGACGATGCATACGAGAGGTTGAGATGGGTGTGGTTGACCGGCGTGTCTGCCGGCGCGTGCGTGGATACCGTGGGCAGCTGCAGTTTGGTTGCCGAGTTGCTGCTGTGGCTGTGGTCCGAGTTGCGGTGGCTGTGGTCTGAGTTGCGATGACTGCTGTCGTTGCGGTGGACGGAGTTGTCGGAGTTTCGGTGGCTTCCATGACTACCATGTCGCTCCGCAATGCTGGTCTGGCTGTTGGCGGCGCTGGTACTGGGACTCCTGCGCACCATGAGGTCCGCGGTGGAGATTCCACGCATGTTGGCGGACTGTGGGCTGTAGTAGAGTAGAGAGTGAATTTTGGTGGAGGAGCAAGACGCTAGTCTTGGTGGGGAAGACAAAGGTCTTGAGAGGCGGAAGACTGGACGGAGAACGCAGTCAGAGGAAGATCTGGGGTCGAGTGAATGTTGAGAGTGATTTGGAGGGGGATGTCGTTATGACTGGGTTAGTAAATGTTGAGAGTTGGTGGGGGACGTCTGAGGTGCACTTGAAAGTGGCGAAGATCAACAGAGAGTGCTGGGTGTCGTTTGAAGCGCCGATTCTGATGGACCACAGTGTTCAGGAGATCACACGTGTCGAATGGGGTGCAGGGGATGGTCATTGCAAGACAGAGCCAGTGAGACTAGGTGAAGTAGGGGTGATAGACAGCGAAGAGGAGGAGCTGGAGAGAAAGGTCCCCTCTAATCCTACTGCACGTCGGCAGAACTCCAACTGGGACAGTACGGTTCTGTCCCCAGCTCGCCACCTCCAACTGCCTGACACACGGGACTCTCCACCATGACACATGTCAAGATGTAGTAACCGATGAGACTGGTGAAGCAGACTGACGGTGCTGCATCGTCAGAATGACATTTTTGACCACTACACCAGCTGCACCACCCTGGTCTCGCTCCAACAGGAAAGTCCAGCTCTTCCGTCCAACGTCTCAGCCGCTTGAAAGTCCTGCTCCAACTTGACCTCTCTGTCGCTTCTGTGCATCTGAGGTATCGTAGTTTCTGTGCATATCGCTCTGACCGGTCCAAAGACTGGTCACAGAGCCGATGCGCCTCGACCTTGGCACTGAGGTATCGCCTCCACACATTGTGCCGGAAGTATTACTCACTCTGCTGGAACGGTCAGTGTTTCGTCGGGTAGCAACTGTTGCCGTCTAGTCGTCTGAATGTGATGCGGAGTCGCTCAGTGTCGCTGCTCCTCTGGGCTGTGTGCCGTTGTTCTCGTCGCCCCAAGTCGTGTTGCAAACGTGTGAGTCCAAACCAGTCTTGTTCTGTCTATCGCCCTTTTGCCAGACTTTCTTTTCATGCACAAGGTACTTTAGAGGCGTTAAAACGCGCATTACTACAGGCGGAGAATTAAAATATGTTCAGACCGAGGGAAATTCGGCTCAAGCACACGAGCGGGGAAAAAATACGGCCGGACTGCTCTCTCGGCCGATGCGCCGGCCAACAGTCGGTGCTGGACCGTCCAGTCCCACGTCTCCAAAGCCGCTTGGACCCAAGAAGACTCTCCTCATTTTCACTCATATACAAACAAGGTTGCCGAGACGAAAACGACAAGAGCCGTGTGCCAACGGAACGTGGAGAAGACACACATCTATCGTGTGCCTGATGCTGCTGGCCACGTGACTGAACTCCACCTCTAATGGCTGCTTTCTACACCTGAAACGGCTCGTTTCTGTCGTCTCTGGCCCCCCTCATTTAAGAACAAGGTTGACGGTTTACGTGTTGGAAAAAAAGTGTGTGTTGTGACAAGCGTGTATGATAAAAGCATTGCAAGCGAAAACTTGAATGTGACAAACGCTCCACAGAGCAATGCAAAAATAAGCATGTATATAGGTTTCAAAGACCCTCGATAGCCGGGCGAGGGGGGATCAGCTGATTATACAAACATGTCCATTTTTCTTTTCCCTAGCGTGAATCTACACTTGTCACGGCCCCGACTTTTATCCCGCTCGAAAATCAAATCGACAAGAGACTTACTCCACATTGCTCCATTTGCTACATGTAGGCTGCACGTTTTCAGACATTAAATATGTCATAAACGTAATATGCAACTAACTCCGTTATCTCCGGCGTCCTCACATTGCCACAAAGCTCCACTTGCGGTCGTAGAGACAACATTCTTTCATTTCTCGCATGATCTCTTGGCTCCGTCTCTAGACTCAACGGACGTAGATATTTTTCCGGACGCCGTTTTTAGACGGTTGTAAGCCGTTTAAACCGTGGGCCTAACTTTGGACCCAACCTTGTTCTGATACACTCCAGCCCTAACCCTGACCCAAAACGTAGTCCCGTCAGAGAGGCTAATCAAAGGGTGCTAAAAAAAATTGTTTGGGAGCACGCAGAGGTATAGACAACGGTTTATGGATGACTTGACATGGGTGTGGATGAGAAGGAGGGTCTGAGTTTGTTGGGGCTAGGGCATGGGCTAGGAGTGTTGCTTTTCTTTGCGATTTTAGGCGTTACACCGTCTGTTAGCTGGTCATGTAACCAGACCCTTTCATAGCGCCGTATTACAGCCGAACCAGCACTTGAGGGAGGCACACGAGAAGAAGATCCCCGAACCTTAACTAAGCGACCAAGTAAAGGTCTGCAAAAAGCCAACTGGAAAGCCTAACCACGTTAAGTCCAATAAAAACCACTTGTTACCCGTGAATAAGACGTCTTCGAGACATGTAACGGGACTTGGAAGGGTTAGAGCGCATCGGGGTGGGTGCCCGTATAGTATTTGCTTTTGACCGATTACATTTGAACAGCTATAGCCACATGTATTGGGCACGTCTTCTTCCGGCTGTTTAGCCGAGCAACGTGTGAAGACGAGAGGGGTAACGCGGAGAGCGCGAGAGATGTATGAAAAGACCGGGAATCTTGGACACGTGACTCCAAGGAGAGGTGGGGCGATCTTGCGTGCTTTTATCAGATAAACAGCTCAATGTTTCAGAGTGTAAGCGAAGGATAGGCGTGATAAGATGCATCAGAGTGGAGACGGTTGTGGGTGGTCTATTTTGGGGAGGGTATTGATGTTGCGATATTGGAGGTAGAGCTTGGAAAATTTAGACAGGGACTGTGACAGCGGACATTTATCAGCGGTATTGATTCGAGATGTTTCTGATCGTCACGGCTTGAGTAAGGATGAGGTCTTGAATGCCTTAAGCAGCTCATCACAAATACATTAGAGTTGTCTATTGTACGACGACGCCTCCTTAGCTCGATGACTTGAGCTTGAGTACAACGCCTTACTCCAACCAAGCATGGCTCGTGCTCAGGCTCAATCACCTCAGCAAGTCCGTGTATATAACGACCATCGTATTTCGCACTCTGGTTGACTTTACGATACTTGTACCACCTCCTGCGCCACCTCTACGACAGTTTCAGTAAAACCGCCACATAGATAGCGTCAGAAGCCGGTAGTGTAAGGGCAACGACACAGTGCGGGTCTCCATGAGCAAGCCCAGAGAGAGACCCACTAGCTGCAAAAATAGTTGTAACATTAAAAGACCCAAATTGGGCCGTTTCAGTTGTTACACTGAAAAGAACAGATACTACACTTGATCTAAGCCAAAAGGCAAAGAGATTTGTAAGGAGCAAAAAGGGGTACGGGGGACACGGTCCTTATATACTGTTGGGAGTTTGAAACTCTATTTCGGGAGGGTAAGTGCTGATGTTCAGGCTGTCATTTACTCATGCACATAGGTACGCTGGGAGAGCGTGAGGGAGTGGCATGGGACGAGAATGAATGGCGTTAGAGAGTTGGAGTTTAGAAGATACGCCAGAGACGTGGAGCAGGAGCGGTATATGTAAATATTATGAGGTCTTGATGACTTTAACGAGTTTCAACTATTTTGTTGAGATGTCTATCACGGCATTTGGGATGATGATCAACTTTAGTTGGGATACCCGATGTTTTCAGACACTAGTTCTGGAGGATAATTCTGGCACTGAAAGCAGAGAATATTCCCATTTGAGCATTTAGCGAGCTATGAGCCGGATCACAATGAGCAGGAAACTCTCCCCAGGCTTTGTAGTAGCTTCGGGTCTATAAATATCATCCTGTATCGCTCCTCATCTCTCGCGTGAATAGAGTTGGGTCACTGTACAGCACGGCGACCAGGGTCCTCAATTGAAGCCCACAGTGGAGATTAATAAGCAGATGTTTACAGATAGACAGACTCTAATAACCATTCTGAGTTCAACAAACATCTTACACTACCGTGACCATGACTACTGACCATCCCAGAGCCATTCCCCAAATATGATTAGCTTCTTATCGTATAAAGCTTATGCATCATCGAGGCCCAGAAATGGGAACTGTAAACAACCCGTCTGCCGTGCACCTATACGCATCGCGATGGGCGTTCTAGAAGCAAGAAAAAGACGACGACGATCACGGAACATAAACAAGCTTGGAAATAGAGGTGTAGCTCAAAATTGTAACAGGGCCGGCTGACCCGATGGTTTCTGGACGTCTATCACTGTCACACACCATCCAACAGTGTGTCAGTGTCAGTCCGGGTCTGTCAATTTGTGTCAGTCAGTTCTGCTTTACTTGTACTGTAGACTGTCGACATGTGGCATAATACTGTATATCTTCCCGCGTTCGGGTCTCTCTTTCACTGTATAGACATCGGGCAACAGAGATCGAAACCGTAAACGCCTTCGAACTCGATCGAAAGTGGACTGGACAGAATGGAGAAGGTAGCAATCAATTGCACAGAGCTGATAGCAAGACATGAAAATGTCTTTTACTTAGCAGCTGACGTCCTTTCGGCTCGTCGTGCAGCCAGCCTCAGTGCTGGTACTGTGCCTCAGAAGCCGTACTACATCGCTTAAATCTACCCTAACCAAAAACCAAGCTCATTGACACATCACTGCCGCCCGTTGCACCCTGTCAAGTGTCTCGAATCTTGTGTGAGAGACTTTATCCGCCCTATCTTCTCGTACCCCACAGACTGCTCATCGAGACATTAGAGTTTCGATGGTGATGATTTGAGAACTGTGGACAGGATGAGATGTAGACATGCTGGTGAAAATAAAGTAGCTTGAGGGTGCTCTCTGACTGTTATTGAACGGTGTCCAACAGACCTGCCGTCTCAAACATTACCATTTGTCGCGATATCGGCAATCTTCGTATCTTAACAAGGTTTCATCATACTACAGCCTACCAGCCACACGGATTTCAAGGTCCCTCCAGAGTGGACTACTGTGGTCAATAAATATATGGGATCACTCTTCTCAAGCTACTGGACCTTTCTATGGTATTTTCCTGGCCCAATTACTATCAAAAAGTGCCACATCTCGGTATCCAATTCTCTATCCACGTCCACACCTTGTTTAAGCTTTCTGCTATCTTCCCAAAAGGGTAATCAATAACAACCTCCTTATAACATCATCTCAGACAACTGGTCATATCATATTCTTCGCTCTCACACACATCTGACCAGACATCGGAGCTCCACAAACACAAAACACAATGTCGACAAAATCGCCAGTCACTCCTCGATACGGGCCTGCATTCTCTCTCACCTCTCCAAACTCGCATCCACCTCATCCTCATCATTACACCAAGGACACCTTCTCAAAGGACTCGTCTTTTCTGCACGCTAACAACTCCTGCTCCATCAAAAACTCGCTGTCGGACTACTCGACTGCCGACTATTCGAGCTTCTCCATCAAGAGCGACTTTTCGAAACCCAAGTCGCTGTTCAAGTCGCCCAAAAAGCCCCAGAGTGTCATCGACTCCACTCCGTCCATTCTCCAGCTCAATGTCGTCACTAACGATTGGTCCAGCAAGACCAACATCTCCAACAACTCCGCACAGCTGAGCCCGAAAAAAAAGAAGGCCGTCACTGACCGGTTCATCCCCAAGGTGGTGGGCGTCACCAAGCTCGACGAACGACCCGAAACTCGTGATACCTCTGAACCCCGAGAATCCCACGCCTCTTCGTCGGACACCACCGTCAAGAAGCCCTCCAACAGCTCACGTGAGACGCTACGAACCTCGCACGACCGGGAAATCGCCGATGCATGTGGAATCTCGCTGTCACACAGAATCCTCGAGTTCCAGCCTGCTCCCCCAAGCAGAACCCATGACCTGAGATCGGTCTACAACCGGCCCGTAAAGCCCGCTGTGGCTGCAGTCAACCGACGAAAGGTGCCCACGTGTCCCGAACGAGTCCTCGACGCTCCAGGCATTCTCGACGACTACTACCTGAACCTGCTGGACTGGTCGTGCGGAAACCAGGTGGCTGTAGCCCTGGAGAAGGCAGTCTACGTATGGAACGCAGAGACTGGCAGCGTGGGCGAGCTGCTGGAGGCACGTGACTACATCTCTTCCGTCAAGTGGTCCTGTGACGGCGCCTATCTCAGTGTTGGTCTGGGTTCTGGCGAGGTCCAGATCTGGGACGTGGAGGAGCAGACCAAGCTGCGATCCATGTTTGGCCAGACGTCACGTGTTGGAGTCACGTGCTGGGACCGGCACATTCTCTCATCGGGATCTCGAGACGGCCACATTTTCAACCACGACGTTCGAATCGCCCAGCATAAGGTGTCTGAGATGAACCACCACCAGGGCGAGGTTTGTGGTCTGGACTGGCGGTCGGACTCGTCCCAGCTTGCATCGGGCGGCAACGACAACACCGTGTGCATCTGGGACGCTCGGTCTACCGTCCCCAAGTTCACCAAGACCAACCACAAGGCCGCCGTCAAGGCCGTGGCATGGTGTCCCTGGCAGATGAATCTGTTGGCGACCGGAGGAGGAACTTACGACAAGTACATTCATTTCTGGAACACAACGACCGGAGCGCGGGTCAACTCCATCGACACGGGGTCGCAGGTGACCTCGATCAAATGGTCGCAGCATTACAAGGAGCTCGTCTCCACGCATGGTTTCCCCAACAACAACCTGTCCATCTGGTCGTATCCCTCGTGCACCAAGATTGTGGACGTTGTCGCTCACGACTCTCGAGTTTTGCATGCCACTCTGAGTCCTGACGGCCAGACGCTGGCCACTTGTGCGTCGGACGAGAATCTCAAGTTCTGGAAGATTTTCGAGTCCGCCAAGAAGAGCGCCGGTAAGGAAGGCGTCATTCAGAGCAAGGAGATTTCCACTGTAGGCATTAGATAGGAGGTTGTATATATATAGCTTTAACGAGTAGCATAGAGAAGAGGTTGTGTGAGTAAATGGGTGTAGTTGTGAATGGTTCAAAGTATAGATGTGGGATCACAGCGAGACTTGTGAAGAGATGAGTAGTACAGTAGAGGCACTACTACGTGACTTTCTTGTATACGAACCGGGACTGTATGTAATGATTATTAACATCAACTTCTGAAGTATACAACTGTAATTACCTTGTGCTGTAAACGGCACACTGTGAATGAAGAACCCCTTGAGACTAAGAAACATCGCATACTCAATAAATATATGGAAACACGTCAGTACTGCATAAACCACCTACTGCGCACTGCTAGCTATCACGACGTCTTGTTTCCGTCAGCTTTCTCCCGACCTAGCCTATCGATCTCCCTGAGAAGCCCTGCCAATTCCTTCCCTGTCATGTCGTCAAGCTCCTCCCCAATCTCTTTGTCTGGCTTGTCGATGAAGGATTTGATCTTCAGAGCGCTGTGACTCTTGAGATTCGCGTGATCTGTATTGGCAGCTTGTCGGTACACTTTGAGAGCCTCATTGATGTCCAAATTGTGCTCCAAGACTTTCTCTTCCGCTGACCCCAAAAGATCAGGTAGATCGTACATTTTGGCAACTTCCAGAAGAGCGACAGCAGTCTCAAAGTCGAACTCCTTAGTCTCCTCGTAGATATGGGACACTAGAGATTCAATGACAGAAACAGGGAAGTCCAGTTTGAGCGTCTTATTGACTGTCTCCTCCATGTTGCTCTCTTTCATCGCCTTGAAGAACGGCCATTGGGAAGACAGGACCAGAGAGTGTACTTGAATGTCTCCATCGGGGCACTGGATCGTGAAATCAAAGTCTCCAGACGACCTTATTCTCGCCAGGGCGCCATTGGCGGTCTTCGTAACTTTGGGTGTCTTCGATGCAAGTGTTTCCTTTCGTGCAATCTTGAAAGCAGCGTTGATCATTGGACCTGTCGGATCTATTAAGGTGGCAGTCTTCCAGTTGTCAGATGTATGCAGCATTTTGGGAGGACCATCTTTGATCACCAAAATGTTGGAGTCATCGCATTTCCTCATTGACAGAAGCTCTCCGAAGTAGGGAAACGCGTTGAGCCACCTCACTGAGGCCGTAAAGTTATCGTCTACTATCATAGCGCAGTGCATGAAGTTAACACCTGTGCCACGTCGGAATGCGGAAACTCGGATACTTTTCCCTTCGTATATCACCGAACTGAGGAGAATTCCGCTGTCCGCCATGGTATGATTACTGGTATCTGTGATCTGGGATAACTGAGGAGGAGAATGTACGCGGGAGAAAGGAACGAAGCTTCAGTCTGGACGCGAATAATATTGATAACTTTAATTATGGCCGACGACGTTCATCAGTGTTCGAGTGCACAATAGGACACATTATCAATCAGTAGGAAATGCTCTCAAAATTACTTCAGAACCTGTCGAAGCGATCATCATTAGATGAGATTACAGAGAAAAAAAAAGCACCTCAGCTCTAAAAGGTTGCCATGTCGGTCCTTTGAGAGTCTTCAAGCCTTCTTGGGCCGTCACAATGATATCAACTCAGAATTCGTCACTGATTCCATTGACAATTAAATGACACGGCTCTGAAATTAGTATCTGCTGATTTGTCGTGTTTTAGTCTTGTCAATTTCACTATCAGCACCCTCAACCGGCTGTAAAGCCGCCTTATCAGGTTGCTGATATTCTCCGAGAGACTACATTATCTGTCCACTAAGATTACATAAGAACCGTCTCTTTCAACGCAAAGCGGGTTCATCACTTCTACACCTCTCCAATCAACCTCATCATACATTTCTATCTATGACCAGGTTGTCAACCGTCTTCTGTTGACAGACACATAACAGTGTCTCGACTATACCACTTCAGCTCGAGGTAGTCTAGTTCTTTCCAGCACCAGCTCGGAAGTAAATGACATCACCGTCCTCAACAACGTACTCCTTACCCTTTTGCAGCAGCTTTCCGGCAGCCTTGACGGAGGCATCGTCACCAAGCTCAACGAGATCCTCGTACTTGGTCACCTGGGCCAGAATGAAAGTGTTCATGAGATCGTTATGGATGACACCAGCAGCCTGGGGGGCCTTGGTGCCGTTTCGGATGGTCCATTCTCGAACCTCATCGGCACCAGAGGTGAAGAAAGAGATCAGACCAAGGGTCTGTCGCATTGTGGTGATGATCTTGGGCAGAGAAGAGGTGGCGCCAATCTCCTTGAGGTAGGCCTCGGCCTCCTCCTCGGTCTCCATGTGGGAGAGCTTCTCCTCGAGACAGACGGAGAAGGGGATGATGACGTCGCCGGGAGAGTTCTCGTCAATCCACTCCTTGATCTTCAGCAGGTACTTGTTCTTCTTTCGAACATAGTCCCGCTCAGACAGGTTGATGAGGTACATGGCGGGCTTGGCGGTCAGCAGCAGCATCTCGTTGATGACCAGAACCTCCTTACCGGTCCAGTTCTGGTTGGCAACTCGGTGGCCGTCCTCCAGCAGCTTGATGATCTTCTCGCAGGTGGCAGCCTCCTCCTTCTTCTGCTTGACCTCCATCGACTGTCCTCCTCGCTTGACAATCTTCTCCACGCCCTCGAGGTGCTTCTTGGCGAACTCAATGTCCTTGAGTCGCAGCTCGTCCTTGATGATCTGGAGATCTCGCACGGGGTCAACGTCTCCCTCGATATGGATAATCTCGGCGTCGTCGAAACATCGCACAACCTGGAAGATGGCATCGACGGCTCGAATGTTGGAAAGGAAAGCGTTACCAAGACCCTCTCCGGCATGGGCACCCTTGGTCAGACCGGCAATATCGTAGACAGTGATATGAGCGGGGACCTTGGAGGCGGGCTTGTACATCTCGCAGAGCTTGTCAAATCGAGCAGAGGGAACGGTCACTCGGGCCTCCTCAGGCTCAATGGTAGCAAAGGGATAGTTGGCGGGGTTACCAAGAGGACATCGGGTGATGGCCTGGAAAAAGGTAGACTTTCCAACGTTGGCCAGACCGACGATTCCGGACTTCAGGTTGTTGCCGGGTCGACCGAGCAGAATCTTCTCTTCCTTGACGTTCTTCTTGGGGGGCATTTTGAGGGGTGTTGATGTGGTGATGAAATTTTTCACCGCTGAATATAGTAGATACTTGGTTGGTTGTCATCCCTAACCCTAACTTTGAACGGTGAGATGGTTGCTAGGAGAGACCGGAGGGGATAGGGTTAAAGTGGTAACAGCTCTTCATTTGAAGATACTTTGTAATAGCCCCAATATTTGGTTTTACTTGAATTGTCTCCATATCCCACTTGTTCTCCATACGTGTCAAATCAAGGTTGGGCTTGGAATTTCAAAGAAAGAGTGGTTGGGGATTAGAGTTCGGAGGTTGGGACAAGTCGTGAGAGCTGTGAACAGGAGGAGTGTATGGTTGGTAGAGTATGTTGGCGATGAACTCAAGAGATACCAGATATATCGAGCATTTTTGCGACATTGCTGTACTGATTTGGTATCATAGGAATCAGCAGAAAATTCTGAATTTCACGGTCTGGTTCATGGTCGATACCTCCTCGTCAATGTGGTTCTATATACTGTGCAGCTGTGATCTTCATTTCAGGCCAGACTGACTGGTGAGCACCATGAATCATCATTGTCTTCTTGGGGCGTAGCAATGCGATCAAGTGATGATGGAATCAATACTTGAATAAAACTAATCTATATCCTGATGTAGTGAGTGGTTTTGCGATTGTTCACACGGCTCGAATCGTGTGCTGAGTGTCTCTCTGTTCGTGCACTCATGATACAAGCTGTAAAGTCTACACAATACGAGCCATCTGGAAGCCCATTTCTTGATGAAAGCGAAAAGATCTGATTAGCGTGTCCATACGATCAGATCGATATAACTAAGGTGACACTTTCCTCATCTCCAATACAGGTGATGCCGTTCATATGCTTTCCGCGTCATCATGGTGCCTGCAAGGTGATCTCCTTCAAATGCGCCATTTGGAATCGAACTGACGACTATTGCACTTACCAAGGACACTAAGGTTACTTGACATCGATAACAGCCATACTTGGAAGGGCAGAAACTCTGTAACTCACGATGTGGAGAACAGTTCTAGACTAAAAGAGCACGGCACTATTGACCAGCTCATTACAATATAATCACCCGATTATCTCAAGTGCCACCACCCTACAACCTCCGCAAAAATCGACCGCTCTCTCTCCACTATCACGTGACTTGTCCCAACATGGAACTCTATTTTGCGCATCACCACTGTCCAAATACACGGACCACACGACACGCCATTACTGATTCTCCGTCGACACCATGAATCAAGGCCAGGGTCAGCAGAATCCGAACGCCGGCAACGCCCAGGGCCAGGGAGCCCAGGGCCAGGGTCAGCAGGGTCAGGGCAACGCCCAAAACCGGCCCAGGCTGAACCCTCAGCAGCAACTGCGAGCTCTCTACCAAAACTACCACCAGGCTCTCGAGCTGTCTCGGCAGAGCGGTGGCCAGCAGCATTTTGTGCACGCGCAGCGGTTGCGTGAGTTGATTACTCAGGTCGAGGGTCGAATGCGACAACAGATGGCTCGTCAGGGTCAAGGACAGGGACAACAGGGTCAAGCTGGTCAGCAGCAGCAAGGACAGCAGCAACAAGGACAGCAGGGCCAGCAGCAGGGTCAGCAGCAGGGTCAGGTGCCTCAGCAGCAACAGCAGCAGCAGGGCCAGGGCCAGGTGCCTCAACAGGGAATGGGAATGGGTATGAATCAGGGCCAGAACCAGGGCCAGAACCAAGGCCAGGGTCAAGGTCGAATGACCCCCAATCCCCAGGCTGCAGGCACGCCCAACCCCGGCAACACGCCCAATCCCGCTAACGCGACTCCTAACCCTTCCAACCCCACAAACAACCCGCGGATGAACCAGCAGCTGCTCCAGGCGCAGACGTTCCTGCTGCGTCGACAGCCCTCCAACTTCAACGAGATGACGTACGAGCAGCAGCAGACGTTCCGGGTCAAGAACCTCGAGTCGTCGCGCCGAACGCAGCACGAGTGGCAGCAGTCCATGGAGCAGATGCAGCAGGTCATTGGCGACCCCAACACCACCGAGGACCGTCGTCAGCAGCTCACGCAGCAGCTCGACCAGATTCGGCTCAAGAAGGAGGGTCTGCGGGCGATCGAAATCGTGCTCGGACAGCAACACGCCGCTGCCGCTCGAGCTCATGGAGACGTGAGCGTGACTGGAGCCCAGGGCCAGGGCCAGCAGACTCCTAACCAGGCCCAAGCACAGGTTCCCCAAGGCCAGGGAATGCGGCCCATGGGCCAGATGCAGGGTCAGAACCAGATGCAGGGTCAGGGCCAGATGAACCAGGGTCAGATGAACCAGGGCCAGGGCATGAACCAGGGTCAGGGAATGGCGCAAGGACAGGCCCAGGGACAGGCTCAGGGACAGCGACCCATGATGCAGATGCGTCAGGGTCAGCAGGGAGGACCCCAGGCTCAGGGCCAGGGAATGCCTCAGGGCCAGGGAATGCCCCAAGGCCAGGGTATGCCTCAAGGCCAGGGCATTCCCCAGGGACAAATGCGTCCTGGCCAGCCTCAGGGACAGCAGCCCCCCGGTCAACCTCAGGGCCAGATGCGTCCTGGACAGCCCCAGGGTCAGGGTATGCCTCAGGGACAACCCCAGGGCCAGATGAGACCCGGTCAACCCCAACCTCAGGCTCCCCAGGCCGCACAGGCTCAGGCTGCTCAGGGCCAGCAGGGCCAGGGCCAGGGACCGTCGTCGCGTCCTAACCCTGCTCAGCAACAGCAGCCCTCGGCCATGGTCTCGCCCACCAGAGCTGCCGTCAACCCCTTCCCTATCCCCCAGCAGCTCCAGGCTCGTCAGGGACAGGTGCCTCCCATGGCTGCTCGGCCTCGAGCCACTCTAACCGGCGGAAACGGCGCTCCTTTGCCGTCTCTCAACCACCCCCCACACACTCGAGCTCCTCCCGTCGACATGATGGGCGACCGTGTTCTGAGCAAGCGAAAGCTGTCTGAGCTGGTGCGATCGGTGGCCGGTGAAGATACCGAGGCGACCGTCGACGGCGACGTCGAGGAGCTGCTGCTGGATCTCGCCGACGAGTTTGTGTCTTCGGTCACGGCCTTTTCTTGCCGATTGGCCAAGCACCGAAAGAGCGATACCCTGGAGTCCAAGGACCTGCAGCTGCATCTGGAGCGAAACTGGAACATTCGAATCCCCGGATACAGCGGAGACGAGGTTCGAAGTGTGCGACGTCTGGCCCCCACTCAGGGCCATGTCCAGAAGCTGGCGGGTATCACCATGAGTAAGGCTGTCGCCAAGTAAGGGAAAAGGTTGTGTATAAAGAATATATGTATTATAGAAATGAGAGAGGCGAGGCGAGGGCTGTTGCCGAGTGCTTGTAGACTACCGGCAGTGTATACAGAATCTGCCGTTCCACTAAGGGGATTGAGCATATAACGCGTGTTCCTTGGTGGAGTGCATGGCCAACAGTCCAACAGTTATCAGAATCCAGAACTCCTTTTCTATTCTAGCATTGAGTAAGTCAAGAGTAAGATGTTGATAGTGTTTCTATTGCTCAGTTCGGAAGTTCATGGGGAGCAATCTCTGAGGTACAGTACTTGTACCAAGAAAAATTGAATGGGCCGCGATGCTTTTCAAGGGCCTGGCTCGAAAACACGCACAGAAAACCACCACGACTTCGACAGGCAAAAAGAAAACCAATTGCTTGGACAATGACAACCGAGAGATTCGAACTCTCGCCTCCGAAGAGACCAGGATATTGTGCTAAGGTGTGACCTTAACCTGGCGCCTTAGACCGCTCGGCCAGGTTGCCGTATTGTTGATTACTAAGAGCGGGTATCGCGGGTGTCCGACTTTTGTTGTTTTTTTTTCGCGAAATGCGGCACCAATGGAGGTGAGACCAGTTCAATTTTGCTTGGGGTGTCATATTCAGTCAAACGAAGTTGTTTTATTTGTCATTCCGTTTGTCAGGGTCGGTCCCTGTTGTGTCGTTGTTTCTAATTGGACGTGAGCCTGTTTTCTCAGTCGCTCCTTTCTGGAAGAACTTAGTTGAGACGTCCAACCAACTTGCAATAATTTTATTAACAAAAGCCAAATCAGATCTAACTTTATTCATGACAGGACCTCCGACTACTAAGACAGATTGACAGCTTCAATTTCTCGCGGAAATAAGTCACATCCAACCATCTCACTCGGTCTCACTTTCTCACTAGCCCACCGAATTTTGAGCCGCTTATCTGCTGTTAGGCTCCAGCTTGTACAGTGATAAAGTTGGGATCCACTTGTTCCATGCACGTCCATGGACATGCTCTTTCTCCTCCAGATCACCACCACCACAAATGTCCGACCTTGATATCACCTACTACTCGTCGAAAGAGCTGCTCGAGTCGCCGAACCTGCAGCAGTACATGGACTTCATCAACTCGTGCTACCTGCCTCTGCATCTGCACTTTCACACCTTCACCACAGCTCGTTTTGCGGATCTGGAAGAGTTCAAGAGCTATGTGAAGGACGGTAACATCACTCTGGCCATTGCTCGCGACATTTCGACCCAGGATATTGTTGCTGCCGGTGGATACAAGAAGATGAACGATACTGAGGCCGAATTGACGTGCATGTCGACTGACCCCAGACTCGGAGGACGAGGAATCGGAACACACATGGACAAGGAGCTGGAGAAACACGCACGCAAGAGCGGATTCAAAAAGATGCACGCCATGGTCATCAGAGAACACGGACGGGTTGCCGAATTCTACGAGCGTCTCGGCTACGTGAAGAAGAGCGAGGAGCTAATTAAGCCCGGAGGAGATTTCCCCAACGTGGTGGAGGTCAATGTTTGGTACATGGATAAGGATTTGTAGTGCCTTACAGGTAGAAACGGCAAATTGCGGCGTTGGACGATTTGCACCAAAAGACACTGAGCCACCATGCTTAACTAAAAGATATCTAATTGAATAGATACTACTTATGCACCTTGTAGACTTCTCTTCATTACAACCCAGGCTGATTCTGATCATCGGAACTCAGCGGACGACTTGTCATATCACTCTAGAGCAATGCCCCTGACATCTGAATCGAAAATATAAGGCGGTATGTCGATTGTTCGAGCTTTTCTGTCCTCCAAGAAGTCCCATGTGGAAGAGAATCTGGATTCGAACGTGTCTCCGAAAAACACGCGCACTTTCTCCGCATGATAGTGATAAAACACTGGTTTCTCACCCTTCTCATCGGCTTCCACAAAAACGAACAAGTTCCCTCCCCGTGAATGACGCACCATATACGTCTTTCTCGCGGCCAGATCAACGACCCAGCGTCCTCCACTAATCGGTTGCGTGGCCCAACGTCCATCGGGGGACCTGACAATGCCGAGAGTGCGGTTGTTGTACACGTTGTTGTCTTGGATATGCGGAGTCAGCAGTAGCGACTTCATGGTCTTCTTAAGGCCAAACTTGTTCTCATCCTGCGAGAAATCCACCCACAAAGGCACCAGAACTTCTCCTATGATGTTGAGATACAACAATCCTCCATAGGTAACCACCAGCTGGCGTGAAGTACCTTTTTGAGCAGGACAAAGGTAAGTGGAGAAGCTATCAGGATCGTTGAAGAGCTCCATGTAACGGCTCCATGCGATTGTCTTGACACCGCTCAGTAGCACAGTCTCCTTCTTATCGTTCAGATCCAGGTAGCTTACATTCAGATCACGGTTGTGAGGTAACTTGAAGTAGAATGTAATCGCACTTCCGCATCCCGGGAGGAAATGGACATGAGTGTAGTCGTCGAATAGGTGATAGTAATTGTCCTTCAACGTGTCAAAGTACAAATATGGCTGTCCATTCACCAGCTTCACGTTCTTCTTGTCCAAAATACACTTGCGGTCCTTGGAAGAGTCGTAACGGAATACAGGGTCCACCTCCCAGTTGGGATACCACGCGTACCCCACCACCACCCATCGCTCAGTCTCCTGGAGCAGTACAAAGTCAGCTGTCTCCGTTCGAACCACGGTGAGTCCTGTCACGGGATTCTTAGCTTCTCTGAATCCGTCTGATTCCCTGTCGACTGCCCTCACCTTTCCATTCCAGGTGTCTCGTTTACGAGGCTCGGGATGCGTATCATGCACCTCCAGAGTCGTCATATCGACGAACCTCTTCACCCTTGTTCTCGGGCGTTCATCATTTGGAACTCTGTCCACAGGTTCCAGCACGTCATCTTCCAGATACTTGCCTGAGATTTCTCCACAGTGGGTCTCAAGCGAATCCTTGAACATGGGGTTGAACGAAGTGTGCATGTTGGATCCTGACGCCTTTGCAATCGCGTCAACATACTCAATATCCGTGTTCTTCATGATGTCCCTGATCCTGGAGTTGTATGCGGATCCAGTGATCCACTTCTCTGGATTCGTCTCCATTCCTCTTTTTCTGGCTACAATCAGACGAGCAGCGTCCATCCAGGTTTTTAACCCTGTGCCGGTCTCTCCAAGTTGCATCCAAGGGACACGTGTGAGGACTCTCCCACGCACATGAGAGGTGTCCAAGGAGGAAATCACATTTCGAAAGACAGTACATGTGTCTCTCAGAGCCACAAGCGACTCCAAGCCCAATGCTTCGCATTGCACAATCTGCTCAAGTATCTCAGAGGGGGTATTCAAAAGTGTCATGGAGGTGTGAGAGTTTAACTTGCATGCAAAACGCTGATAATATTAACACACCACCTGCAAAAACGGCATGATCATGAAAACTGTCTGCAGATCCAAAAAGTACAAATTCTACACCGTCCAGCTAAAATACATGGTCTATGGCATTACATTACATACGATTTTTCTACAACCGCCCCAATTCCAGTCTCCCGTTATTCAATGTTAGTATACAGTGTGTCTAGTCTTCGGAGGACCATTTTGCATCCAGAGACGTGGACAGTTTGGGCTGCGACTCTGCGGAATCAGCCGAGTCCACCGAATCACCCTCCTCCACAGCTCCTTCTGTCTTCGTCGTCGTCGTCGGCTCCTCAACTACTCCCTCCACCCTAGATTCAGTCTCGGTATGAACACTTTCACTGTCACTGCCATCTCCTCCCTCGTTGTCACTCAACCGACACTCGCCAGTCTCGGTGGTGACTCTATCGATATCCTCCTCCGTCACATCGCCCTCAGTGCAATCCTCCTCGTGGCTGTGACCATCGTCAACCATACCCATCATAGACCCCACAATAGGCTGCAAGTGGTCCTTTTCAATCTCTCCAAAGGGATCTCCAGACTCCTCAATTAGCTCGTCAAGGCCCCCACCAGACCATCCCTTTCGAGCCACGCCTTCATGGATCTCAACCTCAGCTCGCACAGCCGAAGAAACGCTTCCAAGAAGAGTGTTGCCAGCCAAAGAGTGGGCCTCCCACATATCCTGGTAGTACTTGCCCTTGAGAGCGTCCAGCCCGTCAATCTCGGCAGCCACTTCCATCAGCGACTGTCTGTAGGCTGCCAGATCACGTGCACGCTTTTGCTTCGCGAACCCTCGCTGCTGCTGCTCCTTTTTGCGCAGCTCCGCAGACTTGCTCACGTGACTGGACCGGTATTCCGAGTGGATCTCCGCAGACCGTTGCTGAAGACCCTTGCCGAGGGCTGTAACCGGGATAACAAAGTTCTTGTCGATTGTGTCGCCCAGAATCTGCTGGTGGTTGGAAACCAGCAGATATAGTCCCGCAGCAGCCTGCAGGCCGTCAGGAACACCCTTACAGTGAGAAAGCTGTTCCAACGCACCTCCGAACTCGGCAGAGGCACGTGACACGAGATCCAGAGCGTCTCTGTACTTTTGCGCCGCTTCAATCACGTGGTTGTACGCCTCTCGCGACTCCTTGATGTGTTTGGTGCCGATAATCTGGCTTTTGTCCATGTCTAGAGGCAGTGACGACGGAGGCATCATCGAGGGCAGCGAGTCGCCTGTTTGCGCCGTTGCTGCCGAAAAGTGCGACAGCCGCGATGTGGTGGATGCATCGCTAGGACGGCGTTTCCTGGTGAAGGAGTAGAATTCAGAGAGGTGGGAGTTTTCTGGGTTAGCTATGAGGATTATTTAGGGAAGAGGATCAGATTGACGAGTGACACAGATGAGGCTAGTAGATGCCAGGCTTTGGGTGACTTGACGATAGCTGTGAACTGAATGTGACCTGCATGTGGTGTGCGATGAAGTGAGATCACGATTTGGCACAGTAAAAATGACTGACGTTGTTTTTTGCATTCGAAATCGACAAAGGCGTAAAGCATGACAACGTGGAAGCGTACGCAATGACGTGGTCGAACAGCTTAGCGTTCTGGAGCCCGGTGGCGTCTGATAGAGACCAAGCACAAAACACAACATCAGTGTGACAACAGAAGCACGACAACGACACTGACAAGTAGCAGAGCACCGGACGTGCACACGTCCTACCACCTCCCGTCTCTGTACACGAACACAGCCAAGCCAAGTTGAGCCGCACTGTGTCGAACAGATCTTGTCTGATACCGTTATCAGATAAGAGAGGGTCATTTGAGACAGCGAGTGGCGAGTATCAAGACCCAGCCATTCACTTCTGACTCTAGAATTCCATCCGCCGTTGCTCCAGTGTCCAAAATTCGCCCCGTCTCAGTCGCCTCTTGTCAATGTAACATCATGTTAGCGCCATAACCCTTCGTTCGCGTCTCAGACACAACAGCTGCCTGAGTCGTATGACAGCCTCCATATCTGTCGCGACACCGTCCAGGTCACGCGGTGTCGTCGTTGTGCCCTTCCGCGCTCTGTGAATAATTTTTTTTCATATCGTCGACGCTGCTCATCGCTCGTCGCATATCTGTTTCGACAAGTCGTGGTTGTTGCAGTCACAGTTAAAAACAGCAAGGCACACGTGTCTGATCACGTGGACCGTGCTCCATCTCTTCACGTAACTGTCTCGTGACTCGCTCACCCGTTTTCCCGTTCGCGTTTGCTTGCAATACTCACCCATCGGCTTTTGATCAACAGTAGAGGTTGTACATGACAATGCTGATGGCCATGCAGGTTAATTAGGCCCTGAGTCTGTCACGTGCAGCCGAACGAGGGGAGAGGCAATGCTACGTGATCCAGAGCTCGCAGAGAATAAATTAAAAGTGTATTCAAGTCAGGTTCACGTGACTAGTAAAGCGCTGTTTTCAGATTATTGATATACCTACCCTTTGCACGCCTTCATTTTCGACATCCGTTCTCGTCGAGCCCAAGCTCTCGCTAAGAGCTTAAACACAACTTTATGGGCTGCGGACTCCGAATGGAATCGTTGTTTCAGACGGTTTTGAGGTGTTTTATGATAGTGGAGCTATATGAAGATGTGGCCCTTTCAACGAGGACTCGCATGAAGCTCTCGGCTTAAAAATCGGAGCACTTTCAGATGAATAAGAGGCATTTCTACGTCCTGCCTTGTAGATAGCAAGAACCGGATATATGAACGATGTGAGGTGATCCAGAGGGGGTATTGGAAATCCGAAAACAGCTCTAGAATCCCCAGAACCAGGAGATTTGAGATAAGCTATCCAAATCGCCATATATCTGCTCCTTTCTCATCCATCCCCCTGCGTGGCAAATCACGCTAAGACGGAATGTGCTAATTAGACGCAACCCTTCCGGAACCCTTTGGGAATGTATGTTTCAGCCCAGTCACGAGATCAACTCTTATCGATAAGATCAGTGACGTCATAGGTGGTGATTATTGGCACCGCGCAAGTGTCAAACTCGCGTCAGGAGAACTCAGCATTCCACTCGATATCAATGGCTCGTTTTAGGGACTCTGGAGGTCTCTGTTGGTGGCTGGTGGAACAGGGAGGGTATGAAACAAGAGCGGGAAGGCAGCAATGACTGTGTGAGCAGCTAGGCTGACAATTGCATTGAGATCAACAATTTCGTTATATGTTCTGCCCTCATTCATGTCGTAGACTTGATGAGCTCAGCGTGCACTCAATGAGTCTCGTCTACAGACTGAGGTGGCTTGGTGTGGGCAAGAGTCATTCGTGGTTCAACCTGATAGGGAGTTTCAGAGGAAAAAGGCGTTCAATTGCCCTCAGCAACAGTTCATGAGGCTGTAAATCTTGTACATTTCATTTTTCAAGTCAAGAGTTCTAGCTAGGAGACGACTTGAGACAACACCTGTTGAATCTAATTTCCAGAGGGTAGATTCACCCTCATTGGTCGAGAGGTGTAGCTGACGTAATCACTAATAAGTGATTCCGTGGCTGCTGCCGAGTGTGCTCTATCCAGCACTCATAGAGAGTAGGAAGACCTCATGCTGAGTGCTCGCTAGGAGCTGAGAGTCTCGTTGTCGGAACGTGTCTCATTAAGGAGGTCTACCGGGATAGGAGCTTTTTCATTCGAGTTTTTGTCATTGTCTTGTACATCTGAAACTCCCAAAAGCTTATATAAGCCAATCATTTGCTTCACTTAGCTCGTAAAACTCGAATGAAAAAGCTCCTATCCCGGTAGACCTCCTTAAAGTGATGTGTAAGTCGTTATCATATTAAATACATAAAATATACTCTAATCAACAACACCTTCATGCCATCAAGAGAAACATTGACTGCTGGAGAATGAAGTGAGGTATCATAGTGAGTTCTTCAAACAAAGTACCACGGCTGCAAGCGATATTCACAATGAAGAGCTGCCCTCGCTCTAACCTCCGTTCACTCTCGTGATTGTATTAATATCTTTGTCAATGGCGTATGAATCATCTGCACACACACGAATCAACATCTTGAGCTTGCAGCCCATCTCAAACTACAAGTACGATAGAAACAAGAGAGTGGATTTCTCATTGCGGTGAACCATCGACAGTCCGTCTGCGTAGCCTCGATCCTTTCACGCTGTTCTAGTATTCCCCATCCCACACTTTCCTCTTCCTCCCCTCTACACCTACAGCTCAGTACTACGCGAGAATCCGTCCAATTCTCCCTCTCAATCCAAACAAACATCAATTACCATCTAGCATGCTCAGCATACGTCTAGCTGTTTTCACAGTTCTAACACCGGTCAGATTCGGGTCACTTAAGCCTTCACCTTCTTGTCGGCCTCGTGCTTGTTCCACATGTCCTTGAAGGTGGCGCCGAAGACGGTGGTCTGGACGGCCTGGGAGGTGGTCAGACCCAGGGACTTCTGGTACATGATGATTCGGCTCAGCTGGACAGAAGCGGTGCAGCCCAGGAAGAAGTTGACGGAGGCCAGCAGGTAGTTCTTAGGCTTAATGATCAGACACCATCGGGTCCAGATGAAGCCGGTAGCAAACAGAGCGGCGTTCTGGGTGCCGGACAGAGTCTCGACGGGTCGGGCAAAGTCGGAGATGCCGGCAATGACCAGAGCCCACTTCATGACGGGGGCCCAGAAATGGACCGTCTTGGGGCCGGTCTCGGAGTTGAGGTACCGGGTGAATTTCGAGGCGTGTGCTGCGGACATTGTGTGCTTTTCTGTGGTGCTTCAAGGTCCTTTTTCGGGGTCCTTTTGTGTGTGTTTGAGTGGTGATGGAGATGTGACTGATGTGCAGAAACGAGATTCTGGTGCGTGCGTCTGTGGGTGTGTGTGACTGAGGGTCAAATTAGCTTTTCAGACCTTAATTGTTGAGCGTTGTGGGTGAAGGGCTCTTGAGTTTGAGCTGTTTGAGGTATAATCCGTGGGGGCGATGCGATTGAGCGCGTATCGGTAACCGAACAAGAGAGGTGTGTAAGTTGGGGGGATGAAAGAGGGGCTAGCAAGAGTGGAAAACCACATCTATATATAATAAATGCAGCTCTGTTTGTGCACACACATCTCTCAATTGAGGCCACACTGCGTAGCCAATACCCTCAACCATGTCCGGGTAAGTTCATCGTAGTGTGTGTGAGTAAGCGAAGATAGTGCTATACGATTGTGGAGCTAAAGAAGGTGTATGTGGTGTTGAAAAGCTACACAATGATGCGATTCGCGTGTCTGTTCGTAGTGTGTTGATTTCAAGCTTTCCCCGCGTCTATTTCTGCCCGTATTATGTGTGTATCAGTGTTGTGCATCAGTCTCCTCTCCTCCTCTCTACACGGCCCCACTATACCAACCATTTGTATCCCAACTTGTGCATTCCGAGCCCGATTAGAATAATATTTACACAGTTGGAATCCCTCGAACTACAGCACTATTCTCATATAACAATCTCTTCCATTGCTGCCATTGGTGACATGTAACATACCCCATTGTGCCAGCTCCCACTTTCCGGTCACACTTTAATTTTCTTCGATTCAGACACTCCCCCAAATCGAACCCACGGCCACCTCGCAGCCCACTGTCCAATCACAAACTTTAGGATCCGGATATTGTCATACAGAGAGCGTTGCAAGGAAAGGTTCGACCCTCACATCAATCACACTACACAAAAATGTCCGCAGCACTCCGAGAAATCCGATTCCACCTGTGCCAGAACGGCTCCTCGTCGGCTCCTCTGCGACAGTTTGTCAAGAACCAGATTGGCGCCTTCCAGAAGGCCAACCCTTCCACCAAGGTGCTGGTTCGAGAGGCCAACGGAGTCAAGCCCATTGTTTTTGCCCGGTTTGGTGAGTAAAATGAAGAGCGAGCGAGCAACTAGGAGTGCAGAGAGCAGTTTTCTGCCCTGTCTTCTGTGAGCTCAGCTAGCAGTTCTGGATAGCTGTGGGACTAAGAGAAATGGAGAGAACATGGGAACAGCGAGGAAGAGAACGATAATGACGGAGAAGAGACAGGGATACCCAGAGAGCGATTCGCGAGGAACGGAAACCGACATTAAACGAGTCACTATGAAGCACTAGGAACCCATGAACCACATATCGGCCGTGTTTCTGACTTACTGTGGGCTGTTTCAGCTGATTTGCGAAATCTGAGCGCACAGAGACGGCTGCAATGTGATACCTCGGAGGAACTGCATCTGAAGATTCAAGGAGGCTTTTGATAGGCCTCTTCCAGATTGAGGTGTATTTTGGTGTCAGGAAGGATCAGCGAGAGAGAGAAGACTAGGCGAGATCAGATGGGACTACGTGGACACAGCGAACAAATGGCGTACTGTCGAAAGTCTGCTAATGCGGTTTGAGCGCACTGGTTCTGTGTGTTTTGTTTTTTTGAGAAAGCGAACGAGATGAGACGTTGAGTTCATTGTGCTGTGTTGAAGCCAACTGACTGTGTGGGTGTGGACGTGATTGTTTGGCAATAGTTACTCTGCGTCAACATACTGAGGTCTGGCTGATTTCAACTGACTTTGGACTCCACCTAGGGGTCTGTTCTGGTGATCGAGTGACTGGATGTGCACACGCGCTTTCTTAGACTCACTGAAGCAGGTTTATCCCCCGACTCAGTGTATGAACGGAAGCGGTCTGCTAGGCCGTGTCGCTCCTTTTGCATCTCCTCCTCATGCCCTCTGTCTCAGTTCTCTCGACTGTCTCCTGGCCACCTGTAGAGACCTTTTAAAGGTGACCCCTGTCCTTACACTACCCCGCTTCTTCACGGTTTCGTTCTTTGCCTTCGTTTACAAGTTCGAACACGTTTGTTATTCTCAATTCGTTCCACACCACTCTGCTCTTTTCTGGCAGAACATCATCACATCCCTCATTCATACTAACACAGAACACGGCCACGAGTCCAAGGTTGGTCTCGACGTGTCTTCCGAGCAGGAGGTCGCCGAGCGAATCAAGTCTCTGATCGAGGCTAAGTAGAGCATGACAATTGAAGTTTTATTGGGTGGAAAGTGTAGCTGAGAAGTGTGTGTTGTTTATCGAGTTGTAGTTCAGTTGAAGCATGAGGAGTTGATTTACAATGGTCAAGTGAATATTGGCATGCAGTATTGAACCTGTATTGTAGACGCCTCACCGAAGAACCATTTTCTGCCCGTATCGGCTCACCAGCTCCACGGTATGTTCCGCTCCGTAGTTAACACCGTAAAAGCCGATGCATGGACACAAACGCTTGATCATTGGCAGTACTTGTTCAAGTATCGTAGTCGGTGTACTTGTAGTTGTTGGAGGCAACGTTGTCAATCATTGGCCGCGAAAAGCTGTTCGTGAGATCTGCTTTTCATCATCTCTCTCCTTGAGGAATAACTCTTGACCTGTTCCACTTTCCCTCCACCTGCTTTATGCGCCTTGATTGGGGAATGCATATGGTGACTTTTTCAGCGGAAGCTCTCATCTCGCAATTCAGGGACGATGCAAGAATTCTGAAAAGTGCGATTGAAAGAGCTTGCAACAATACATCTAGCGAGAGAGATTTCTTTGCTTTATCTCCCCAGCTCGGCTAAAAGGCATCTCTCGGCTGAGACACCCTCTCGATGACTAACACAAAGAACGCGACCCGGAACACCCAATACTGAAGTTACGAGAAAACTAAAAGCTGCGTCATAATCAGTGTATCTAAAATAAACCAACCCTGCTAATCACATTGTAAATCCCTCTTCAGCCACTATCCAGATAGTGCCCTTCTCAAGGGGCTAAATGGCGCGTATAGAAGCTTGTATCGGTTAGAGTTCTATCTACCACAGCAGTTGTAGTCGGTTAAATCTCGAGTATTTGATAATTTATCGAAAATGTACATACTGGATGGGTGTCCAGGTACAATCCCAAAGCTCCTCATCCACTTTCAGCTCAAACTAGCAGCTTTTCGGCGAGATGGACATTGCAGGCCGTTAGTTGGTCTCACTGAGTAACTCTAAATATGTAGGTAATGATCCACCTTGAGTGACGCGAATACTTAAGGATATATCTTCCTTAAAGGTACTGGACTCTTCAAAGCTCTTGGTCAGCTACTCCGATCGCTTTCCCCACTCTTCATACACAGCCCTCTTGCAGTCTTCACGTCATAGCTACACTTTCCACATTGAGTGAGTACAACATGAGAGGGTGTATCAGTAGGGCCTTGTGGGAGACTCTTCCAACCAGAGAAAGTCACAAATCTAATCAATAGACACAAATATACAGGTCCACAAAACCAAAACACCAATAACTCCACCCCAACATCCCAATATCCATCTCTCCTCGTCACGCCAACTCCAGGTGGAACTCTAATACACGTCTCCCCTAAACTTTGCACCACATACGTGACAGTTAGTTTTGTACAACCTTGAAAACCAAACCACACTCACTCCTTAGTGTATCACACACCACCACACAACACAGCACTACCACAACCGACAATGGAAACCGTAGTGACGACAGCGACGATTGCCGCTGCGGCCGTGTCGCCCTCCCCGACCCCCTTCACCACCCAGCATCTGGCCGGCGAGCAGATTCTGTCCAAGCTGCATGCCATTGCCTCCTCGGCAGCATATTGGGGCGAGAAGCTGCCCGGCTCGGCCGTGGTCAAGCGATACATTGTCTCGTCGCACCAGAACGATCCCGTTCGAACCATCTTCGAGCTGCTCTTCTTTCTGTTTGCCGTGCGGTACTTTGTGGCGTCCCGGTACTCGACCTCCAACCCGCACCACGTCAAGTTCACCGAGGCCGACATTGACGAGCTGGTGGCCGAGTGGGAGCCCGAGCCGCTCGTGCCCAAGGTCACGGCGCTTGAGGATCTGGACCTCGGCTCCATCCCGCTGATCCACGGCGAGTCTGGCCCCGTGGTCGACGTGGAGACCGCCCGAGTCGGACACGTCAAGCGAGCCACCAACCTGGCTTCCACGGACTTCCTGGGCTGGGCTCGTGACTCCGCCATCAAGGAGCGGGCTGTCGAGGTTGTGCGAAAGTACGGCGTCGGCTCGTGCGGTCCCCCCGGCTTCTACGGAAACCAGGACATTCACGTCAAGTGCGAGCGAGACCTTGCGCGGTTCTGCCACGCCGAGTCCGCCATTCTCTACGCCCAGGCCTTTAACACCATGTCTTCCGTCATCCCCTCGTTCATGAAGCGTGGCGACATTGTCATTGCCGACGACCGAGTGGGCACCTCCACCCAGAAGGGTCTGCAGGTGTCTCGAGTGACTCTGCGATGGTACAAGCACAACGACATGGAGGACCTGGCACGAGTGCTGGCCAAGACCAACCACGAGTTCCGAAAGGCGCCCCTTACTAAGCGATTCATTGTCACCGAGGGTCTGTTTGAGAACACTGGAGACCTGTGCAACCTGCCCGAAATCATCAAGCTCAAGTACAAGTTCAAGTACCGACTGCTGCTGGACGAGTCCATGTCTTTTGGTCTCGTTGGATCCACCGGACGAGGAGTTCTGGAGCACTTCCAGGAGAATGGCCACCCCGAGCTCAGCCGACAGCAGATCGAGCTGACCGCCGGCTCCATGGCCATCACCTTCTCTGCTGCCGGAGGCTTTGTGGCCGGCTCTGACGCTGCCGTCGAGCATCAGCGAATCGGTTCCAACGCCGTCACCTTCTCTGCCTCCATGCCCGGATACCTCGCTGCTGCCTCTTCGCAGGCCATTGAGCGTCTGGAGGAGGACAACTCGCGAGTCGTTACGCTGCGTGAGAACACCCTTCATTTCCGAACCATTCTGGAGAAGCAGTTCCAGGCTGCACGAGTACTGGGCTCTGTCGTCGACTTTGTGTCGTCTCCTCTGTCCCCCCACATTCTGATCAAGCTGAGCGACGACTTCCGACCCGAGACCCTGACGTCGTTTGTGGCCGCCGAGGAGCTGCTCCAGCAAATCGTCGATCTGTGTCTGGCCGAGGGTGTGCTCATCACCCGTCACAAGCGAGTCCCCACGCACGAGATCATTGCGCTGGAGAGCATGCTGCGAATCGAGGTGTCTGCCGCGTTGAGCAGACCGCAGCTGGACGAGTCTGCAAGCGTCATTGCAGGTGTTGTCAAGAGCATTTCCAGTGCGTAAACACATACACGGCGTACGACGAAGCATGATTGCGTAGGGCCGAGAGGTCTGCGCGATTGAAACAGCACTAGAGATTTAAAAAGAGAGACAGTCGGTGCAAATTAGGAATAGATCATTAATATATCACTAAAACAGGACAGAATGGGAGTAAGACGGTGAAGTGGAGTGTAGCACACTACAGTAAGTGCCCCAGCATGCACTGGCAGTAGGCCGTATAGCTTGAGGAACGGTGAACAACGACGTCCGTGACTGATTGCATTTCAATCAACTGTAGCGCGCTAATTACATGAGCGCGCATCCATGTCTGTGGCATAAAAACGATTCGCAAGTAGATGTTAGACCATAAATAGAATGACAAACCAGCTTAGAACCGTTCGACCTAAAGCTGGGCACTTTGGGACATAACTTTGACACAATTGACAGGTTAGGATGCGCAGGGAGCTAAAAATGAAAATGCTTCAGCATCATTTTCAAAAAAAATATAAAGGCCTCAAGACAAACACCTTGTGAGAAACGGCAAAAAATTGGACGACACCGGAATCGAACCGGGGACCTCGCGCATGCTAAGCGCATGTGATAACCAACTACACCAGACGCCCAAGAAATTTCTGAAATTTTTAGAAAATGTGGCCACCGCTATCAAAATTCTGCTGACTCAGCGCATTTTTTCCGAAATAGAGGTCGTAGCACTGCTAATTCGAGCGTGGAAAGTACACTAAGAGTATAAAATGCCAACTATTTCTATCATAGAGCTATCAGTGGGTGAATCTTAGTGTTTTCGGCTCCGATGATCCGGCTGTTCGTATGTGCGTTATCTGGCAGCAGTATTATGAATCAACGCACTCAGACAAGCACCAACAATATAATATTAAGGGAGATAAGCGGGGTAGACGGGTCATTCTGCAAGCGTGCAAGTATACACGTATTATCTTCTCATATTATTCACAAAGCCACAGAAACACTCAACAACTCAGCCGTTTGTCTTGGTTGCCACAAACGTATAGTTACAGAATAATAAGCAAGAGAGAGACAAAGGCCTGAGAAGCCTTGTGGTAACAGTGACCTACCCAACCATTCAACGAGTGGTAAAGGTCTCACCAACCAATGGTTGGATGGATGGCATGCGTCTGGCATGCGTTTTATGTGGGGTATAAGTGCAACATGTCTCAACGATGTCACTCGTAAGATTAAACATCATGATCATCATCAATACCCTCATCGTTGCAATCAGTCTTCTGATCGGAACCACCTTATACCTTGACCGTTCTTTGCTCGAGCTGCTGAACAGAGTCAATTGGCCCGAAAAAGATCGGTACAATGGTTCTGAGCAGTTTCAGAGTGGCCAGTGTCGGTTGTCCTTGCAAGTCAGGGGTGCCTGTGAAGATAGTGTAGTTGATGAAACTACCGGGCTGGTCTATTTTGCTTGTGGAAATGTGGAGGAGCGCAAGAAGTGGTATCCTCCCTGCAACTGGTGGAACGACAAGGGGGTCACCACAGACAGCTTCCATGTTTATGATCCAGAGACCAAGACGTTTGAAGATATGCACCTAGAGTATACTGGGGAGTTTGTGTCTCATGGAATCTCTCTGATGGTTGACCCTGTTGATACTGAGAAGAGACTGATGTTTGCAGTCAATCACAAGAGCACAGGTAGTGTTGTCTCTGTTTTCTCGTTGGAAGCCAAGAGCAAGATCATGAGACATGTGGGCGATATCAGCGACTCTCGAATATCCACACCCAATTCAGTGTCTGCGTTTGTCGAGTCAGATGGTTCCATTGGTCTCATGTACACCAATGATCATCTGTTCAGGAAGGGTGTGCTCAGAACTGTGGAGGAGTATTTGGGACCATTCATGTGGGGAGATGTCGGTTATTGCAGTTTGAAGATGGATGGAGACAGCGTCATCAAGGAGAGCTGCTCTAAAGTCGAGGTTGACACATCTTGTCCCAACGGACTTACCCATGTTCCTGACACGAACGAGTTCCTGGTCACCGATACTCGCATGGGCACCTTGAGGCGGTACTCGTGGAGTTATGACACCAAAAATCTGAACTTGGAGGCCTCTATTCCCCTTGGGGTAGGCCTCGACAACGTCCGAATCATTCCTGGTACCCAAGATGCCGTGCTTGCAGGGTTCCCGAACATGTTACAGTTGGCGTATCAGTTCCACCACATCGATGACGATAAATACGAGGTGGAAACTGTAGCTTTGAGAGTCAACCGAGCTGACAACTACACTGTTCCTCATGTTCTGCACAAGTCAGACGGCCAATTTGGAATCCAGGTTCTGACGACGTTCAATTATCTGCCTGAGTATGAGACATTGCTAGGCAGCAGTGTCATCTCCGGAGGTGTTTTGGTGTGCGAATTGGAGTGATGAGTCATAGAATATTAGCTTAACAGTTGAATTTCTTTAATCTGAAGTCGTACAAGTACAGGAGGTCCATAATGGGTGCTGTTCTGTCCCATCGTTGGTGCGTTCGAGTGAATAGGAAAGACAAGGAAGAAGGAGGCTTCATTAATGAGAGCAAAGAGCAAATGAGGCAGTGTCACCCGATGAGTGTGCCGCTTAATTGGTTGCGTAGTTCTTTGCCACTCAATTGCTTCCAATAGAATTGTGCATTTATCGTCTTTAGTTATAGAGAATGGCTCAGGCGTGACCGTGCTGATGAGGGGTCCATTTTGGGAAGCCATATTGGAGCAATTCAGAATGATCAAATGATCAACGAGTACATATCAATCGAAAGCCCTTGACTCAGGCAGTACACCCATCTAGTTTATATCTCTGTCTCTGTTTTGAACCACGTCCCAACGTCACCCCACAATTCGTCTCTACACACGACTGGTCAAACTCCACACACAACACGCCAAGCATGTCCCACATACACACATCTACACGCACAAGAATCAATATCATCAGATCATAATTAAATAGGCCACATGAGCTAGGGAATGACGCTCAGTGGGGGTTACATGGACTTGTTAGCTATTTACGCCTTGGGGACAGGCACCCCAGGGACTCGACTACTTGCCTGGGAAAGGGCATGCCAGCCAGGAAGCTGGCCGTTGTAGACGTTTTTGGTCATTTTTCGAACCGCAGGCTCCTTGACCAGCTGCTGAAGAGACACAGGCGGGGCCAAAGTGAAGGAAGACACACTCTGGCGTCGCTTGAGCCACAAACGAGCGGCCTCGGAGCTGATCTTGTTCATCTTGTCAGCCTCGTCAGTGGCGTCCACCAGGCAAGGGTTGGAGACCGTCTTGTGGAGCTGAGGACGACCGGTGGTACTCTTGAGCTGAAACTCGCGCGACTTGAGCGAAACCACATCGTTGCAAGACCGGTCACGAGTCAGGGACAAGAGGTCGGCGGTGGAGGCAACGGGGGTCACAGGAGTGCTTCCTCCTCGATCACGAGCCAGAGCAGCTCGAATGTCACTCTTGGCCTTGCTGTGACCTGGCAGCCAAAGAGGAGTTTTGAGAGGAGGAACATGGGACACGTGGTCAGAATAGCCCATATGGTCCGAATACGTCAAATGGTGGTGGTTGCTGACAGACTTGATGGTGCTTACACTGCTGGGGACAGTATGGAGCATGTTGATGGGTGGAGTGGTGTTTGCAGAGAAAGCAATCACGGGACTCACGTGATTGACCTCGGGAACCGGCGTCACCGGAGTGATTGGACAGCTCGAATTCGACGTGTTGAGAGTATAGGTCGAAAGACGAGTCCACTCATCCTGAGGAGTCTCAAGAGTAGGACCCTCACGCGAGTAAAAATCATGAGGCTGCAGATCGTACGAGAGCGAGTCACGTGAGAGAGGATCATGCGCGTATGATTCACGTGACACCTTGTGAGGCTGCTGTGTCGTGTAGTGCTGGTCATACGTCTGTCCTTCTTTGACAGTGCCCTCAGACACTTCTCTGGCCATGTCAATGCCCTGAGGCCGTCGCCTTAGTGTGACGTCACGTGAGAGGACAACTTCGAAGTTGGACGACCCAACTGAGTCTGTGTCTCGTGACATGGACGTCGCCGACCGTCGGTAGAATTCGTCGTTTCGGAACATGTCGTTTAATGTGGTCTGTCCGTCAGAAGCAGCAGTGGTATCGACGGAAGCAGAAACCCCTTCATCGTCAGGCACATTCTCCAACGGGGTCGAGAATCCGTCCTGGGTATCTTCCAAACATAGGGTGTTCCCATCTCCATCATTTTCCTCCTCCTCCGCGCTAGACTCCTTTTTAGGCGCTTCTGTAACCCTGGCATCATCCCTTGCTTCAATGGTAGTAGTGTCCGGCTCTTCCATATCAACGTTTTTCGATGAGTAGAAACTCTCACGGAAATTTCTGAAGCTCCTCGACTTTCGCAATGACCCCGACCTCTTGCTGTCGCTCTTGTCGCTCTTGTCGCTCTTGTCTGAAGGCTCAATCACACTGTCTCTCTTTCGAACCAACTTACTCCACCCTCCAACGTCCATATAGCTCCTCAGACGGTCTCGATCGACCTTGAAGCCCAGGTCTTCGTCCTGAGGGGGCGTGTGAGGTCTGTGACGGGTAATCTCGGGAGACACGCGATTTTGACCATCGCCTTCGAGCATGTAACCCAGTTTTTCCTTCCACATTTGCTGAGAGGCCTTGGAGTCAAACAACAACACCAGAGAGTACTCGGGCTTGTCCCGAGACGACGGAATGTACGGTTTGGTGACGACTTCCTTATCCTTCTTTCTCAACAGACTCTTGAGCCGTCCAAAACTGCTGCGTCGTTTTTCCGAGTCTTCGACAGAGATGATGGACATTCGAGACGACGCTAACGACACACGAGACACAGACCGAGAGAGAGTAGGCAAGCCTGAAACGGGAATGGGAATGGCCACAAGAGCATACTTGAGCTTGTGACGGGCCAGAAACGGATTACTCAGCTTCTGATCCACCAAAGTCCAGGTGTAGAGGCAGGTGGGATAGGTCATGTGGTTGGAGCCGGTGCTCACAACCACATGGTCGGGGGAGCACGTGACCTGGGTGTCGTTGATGACTGGGTCACGTGACTCTCCGCCCGTGACGGTCTCGATTGCCACCGTTTTGAACTGGTGTTTCAGCAGCACCTGTTCCGAGTCTGTTTCCGTGAGCGAAACTGTGAGCGAGTGTCGCCTGGAAATCGGGTTTTCGCGCAGTAAGGCCGTTGTCGAGTCCTTGTGGTCACGGGCCAGCATTTCCTGTGACGTCAGCATATCGCCCATGCTATAACTTCGTGGTTCTTCTGTTGCTGACACGAACGAGTCCATGGAGGTGTCTTCTGGCGGTGGGGTGTGTCTCATGTGAATGGGCAGTTCTGGGAGGCCAATACGATGAGCTGTGTGTCCAGAAATATCCATCTCTCTTTCCACCCTGACCTCTGGAACGTCCATTTTCTTGACCTCCTCCAGCTCCACCAGTGTGGTCTCCTCCTCCTGTCTCACCTCTTCCAGAGGTTCAACCGGTCTCACGTCCTCCTGGTCTACCTCACTCAGCGGTCTTGTGGGCATAGAAAAACTGCGCCCCGACTTGCTGGTCACTCGGCTTCCTCCCTTTCTCAGTCCTCCTCCGGGTCTGAACTCGCCCGGTCTCACCATAGCCATGGGAGTTGCTGTTCGAGCAGGCCGTGTTTTGACGCCCGCTAGAGTCAGGCTGGATGCTCGGCTGGCTGCCCGACTTGCTGCTGCTGCTCGGTCCACGTCTCTCGTATCCACCCTGTAAGGGATCCCACTTCCCTTAGGTACCGGAGTGCTGCGCCCTGACGGCGTGCTTCGCCCTGAAGCCGGTGCTGGCGATGTGTGCACGCCAGGCTTGCCCTGGATGCGAATGGGGGTTGGAATTCGGGTCCGTCGAGCCCCCGGGGCCGGTGTGGCCGTTCTTGTTTTCGGATTAGTCAAGAACCGTTCGGATTCCATGTCGTCGTTAGTATGCTGTTAGTAAAGGGTGCGTGTGGGTGCGATGCTGGAAGAAAAGAAATGCAAAGATGGATGGAATGCAATGGACGAGAAGAAAAAATGTCTGCTGAAATCGTTAAAAACGAACAACCAACATGTTTCATTCAAACCCACACAAGCCTAGCCCCATAATATTCTGCACCAGGCTCCAAAGTAGGAGCCCCTTGAACCATGGTCTGCATAGAGTTTATCGTTTAGTTTAGGCACCTGCAAGTAGAGGTTATGTTGATAGACACGATTAGCGAGGTGGGGGTTTGTATTTTAGGTGGATAAGGTAATGGATGAAGGATTTAAATACAGCTTTTTGTAGCCCTTGGTTGGGGGAATGTAAGATTGTTCTCAGAATTTACACATCTCCACTCCCCATGAACCCACGACGACCCAAAACTAAAAAAGAAAGTTCAAAATATTAACATTTGACCAATGACCTTGACCGACTAAAAAAACGTCACAATAGAAGGCCCCGAGGAAGAGATGCTACTGAGGACGGTTTTCTAGCGCCATCACGTGACTCCCCTCTTTTTGTTTCCGTCGACGGTGCGCCGATTGCATCTATTGGCGGCCGCTTTCGGGGCTCCACTACGCTGGATTCATTAGCTCGATCGGAACCTGAATTATGCAGGTCTTGAAGCAATTAGAGCAGGGACTCAAAACAACAAACGAAAAGGCGGACGAGCAGAAATGCAAAAAAAAACTAAGACGCTGTAGAGCGCCGTCAATGAAACAGTTCATGTCGGCATCACGTGGAGCTGTCATGGTGGAGCTGTCGGGACTGTCAGACACTGCTGTTGACATCTCTCCTCCACTCCGTATCTCCACCTTGTTCTTTGGGAGGAGCTGCAATGGAGATCAAAACGTAGAGATAGGGTTGCGGTACTTGATCTTGATCTTGCAGGAGGAGGAGGGAGAGTCGTCGGAGAACAAGAGGAGCGATCTCTTGCACATGACCTGAGGTTTTTGCTCTTCCAAGCAACCACTTGTCAGGCGCGTGGAACCCTGGAATGTTGACACATTGGCTGGCTACTGCAAATATACGCTCCTCTGGCCCCCTTCTATGTCATGTGTCAAATGCAAATAACCGGGCCCAGACGACAGCCGCAATTCAAAGACATCCTGAAGGGGTCAAATGTCCGTCGACGTTGGTGCGGTGAGACATACGGTGGGTCACAGCGTGGAGTCGAACCAGTGGGCGCACAAAGATACTGTACAGCGGACGTTAGCATGCAGTGTAGACATGTAGGGCTGGTCCAGAGGTCCCGAAGAAGACTGGGCTAATTTATCACCGGCTCGTTTTTTAAACCTCCTCAATGGTGAATGCCACAGCCTAGAGTTCTCCGTAGCCCCAAGATCTACCTGCTCCTCAACGCAGTGTCTCACATCTGAAACAAGTCTACGTGGTAGAGTTTGAGTGCCGAGAAAAAAGTGGCTGCTGGGCTGCCGGTCCGCAGAGCAGCCATCTCCATCACACCACTTTTCCTCCCTGGTTCCATGTATGGAACAGACATGTACAACCAGGGGGAGGGGAGGTTCAGAATAAGCCCGCTTAGTCATAATTTGACCCCCACGAGCCCCACCCCTGTCGCTCTAGACGGCCTTGCAAGGTCTGCTGCAAACACTGTGCAATCTCGCAGCCACCTAGAGGGCCATTTGTCATCTCCTTTTCCGTCCAGCCGTTTTGGAAGCCCCATAATATTACGAAGATCAGTCAAGGGTGCGTGCAAGGGTGTCTTGGTAATCACACTCAAAGCAGCACCCAAAACCGCAC
Organism: Yarrowia osloensis; assembly: GCA_900519015.1. NCBI lineage: Eukaryota > Fungi > Ascomycota > Dipodascomycetes > Dipodascales > Yarrowia > Yarrowia osloensis. The sequence goes on from ULGU01000001.1 coordinate 3,924,748, forward strand.
ACAGGGTTGTATCCGCGGCGTAATAAGTCCTGAAACACCAGTGAGGCCACGTGCATGTGGGGATCCCGTTCTTTGCACGTCCGCTAGCCGCTCTAGCCTCACGGTGTATCACTGTGGGCTGGTCAAGGTTTCACTTAGACGCCCTGTACCCGCAAGACCCTACAGTGCTGTTGTAGAGCGTGTCCAGCAGCTTTGCACGCATAGTGCGTACACTCTGATAACAGCTTGCAAAAGGGGCTGCCAAACATAGACCATTGTTACCCCTATTCCAAGATCGTCGCACCAACCACTCGTACCACCAACTGTAGTAACCACACAGATCACCGCCCCAACAAGCCGCCTCCTGAACGCGTGACGTCACCTGAGCCCGAAATTAATCCACACTCGTATCATCGACTAATTATCGGCCGTTTTCTGGTACAAAATAACCACACTCTCATCAAAAATCCACTTTCACAAGGGGGGGTGTCGTAATATCGACTAATGAGAAGAAACACTCAAAACAAGACAAGGTTTTCGCTTACCTCGGCACGTTAGCCACCCTCATCAGGTGGCCTGAAACCACTAGTGCCACATATACCACCACCAATGTGAAGCGCTAGGCTGCAACATTCTCCATTTCTCGCGCCAGACTTTCAGGGGCCGGGGTGCTGTTTTTGAGGCCACCTCAAGCGGCCCCCATGAACCTTGTCACGCGTTTATTTCGAAAAAGTGAAATTTAGAATGCGAATAGCTAATACGACGTGAGCGGCTATAGCCACGGAATGTGGTCGGAAATGGAATAAACGGAATGAAAAATAGCAGCCACAAGAAATCTGAACCAGCCGCTTCGCGATTATCACAAAAGATTACAGCACCCAGGATTCTCGTATGGTCTCCCACTACAATACTAACTAGGCTCTCTGGTGCTTGACTATGGCTGATCGGACGGGAAGCCGTATTTTCACCAGGATATGGCCGTAACCAAATTGCGCCGACCCGGAATCGAACCGGGGGCCCATCGATGGCAACGATGGATTTTACCACTAAACCATCGGCGCTGGATTCTTTAAAAAAGTGGACTTTTAACAAGACCCGAAGGGAGAGCTAACTCGCCCGCTTTTGGTTATTTTTACATAAAAACTGTACCAGCTGATACCTGAATGTGTCTTATTTACTGAGACAAAATCTTGTTACTTTTACTCAGCTGGATAATCTGTGGCAGAAGCTCAAAGTTTTCCAATTTTCTCTCTTTTCCAACAAAACGCATTAGCAGGCTCAAAATTGATGAGAATCACATGAAAAGCATCTCTGTGTGATCTGAAGGCGTTAGGACATTGGCTTATTTAGTTTTTGGTCCCATAACAATGTTTCGCGGAGTCAGATCATTTCTTTAATGTACTGGCTCAAGAATACATGGTCATCATCTACAACGTAAGCCATATCACTTCATAAATAAATTTCTATATACTATATCTAAAATCCATTGCATCAAATGCCCCAAAGGTTGCACTCTCGCTTGCTCTGGATTCCGAGAGCCAGACGAATTCTGGAGTATCCTCCGGAATCGCCATAGGTGGTGACAAAGTTGAGAGCATGTTTGTCGAAGTAGTTCCGGGCGGAAACGATGGTGACGGCGTCACTCTCGACCTCTACAGACTCTTCAACCTCCTCAGGCTCTGTCTCAGGTTCCACTTCGATAGTGTCCTCCTTCTTCAGAGCCAGCTTCTTCTTCTTGAGCTTCTCGAGACGGGCTGCAGACTTTCGCTCCCGTTTGAAGATAGGCATATCTAGATTGGGAGGAGCAGTAGAAGAGTTGATGGACTGCTTCGACATGTATCGCTGGACCATCTGAAGATCGGAGTTGTCAAAAGACTGGGGCTCTCCGTTAAGTTCCTGTTCAAGCATGTCGCGTAGTTGGTGTTCGATCTTGTGTAGTTTGCGGTTGAGAAGAAACGTTTCGTAATGACTTCGTTGCTTCTGGTAGTGCTCAATTGCGTAAATCTGTATGTTGTAGAAATAATTGAGTAACTTCACAGATGACATTTAAGTGATTATCTCGAGTGCACACCAGGTGTATTTATACATGACACGGACATGGAAGCTCGAGAATTATGCCCACTAGTTTGAGGGCTTCACCTGGTTACTTAATATAGTCCTTGGTGAATAACGCTCAATTGCGTTATGGGGCAGAGGGTGTTTATGGTAAATCATACTCTATGGGGATTGGTGATTCGATATTGAAAAGAGATGTGATAATAGGGAGTTGATCCATCTATTCAAATGAGTGTGACTACTGTGATAAGGACAACTTCGTGATCATAATCGGTATAATGATGGCATAGCTGTGATTATCCTCCCACTAGCCATTGGCCAAGAACACCTTTAGCAACAGGCATGTGTATGGCAAAAACCTCAGCTTAGTGTATGGCTATTCAGTGTATGACTGGATACCATCAAATATTGGTTGGCCAATCACCATACTCGTGTAGGTCACGATCGCTCGATTGGGTATCATAAAGTCGTTTGAGATTATCAGGAGAGTCCCCAACAGAGCAACCTAGGCCATAGTATTTGATAGAATATGATGGGTATCGAGGCTACTTGTAGCAAAGTTGGATCTCAAATACCAATCACCTTTCGTAATGAAATGCCATGGAACCATGTCCCGCTATATAAAAACTTGAAGGCTCCACCACTACCACAGAATAAGGCTGAAGGAGGAAGGAATAGCTCTTCCAAGAATGAAAAAAGCAGGCGCGTGTTCGCTATTCAATAATCACTTCATCTCTTTAAGTTTCCCATACCTTTTCGTGCCCATACTTTATGCCTTAATAGCCATAATGAACCTCCCATAAACTACTCACACGCTCCAACAAACACACTTCACATTGCGTTCGAAACCCAACTACACATACAATATGTGAACTATGCTCAACTAAAATTGACGAATATCCCAATCACCTCCAAAACACTCTAGAGTCGAAACATCAACTAATAGAGTCTGGCCACCACCAAGCCTGAAAACCCCCGAGAAAGCCCCCCACTCGCCACTCTCTGGGAACTCATCGTATCCATCTGATAAACGGCACTGCCTCACCTAATTCGGGGTTCATGTGGGGAACCTTAAATGAAAGACTAATTGCTGGCCCGAAATGGCAATATATGTACGGTAGGGTAACTAGGGGGACTTTGACGGAGACTTATCAGCGGGGTGAGGAGGAGACGTCTAGAGACTCTGGAAGCAGAGAAGTGGCCCAGGGCGAGCAATAGTCACGTGATGTGTCTCAGATTCAAATTCGAGAGCTTCCTTGGGCGCCAAAAATAGCCCCTTGTAGAATCACCCGATTGCACCCTCACTCACATTAATCTGGGGCTAGGTTGCAGCATGCATCATGTTGTTGGGGAGAGATTTTGGCCGGTCACGTGAGAGCCGTAACGGTCTGATAAGTAGCGATAGTATCTCGCACGAGTTTTGGCCGCTTAGTAAGGGCCAAATTCGACCTGCCTCGCCTGCTCCTGCCCTTGCACTTGCCCCCAGATTAATGTTCCACATGTTTCCAGAGTGTGGCATTTTACGAGACAGTCACTTGTGTTGGGAGCTAATTTACAATTCACAAAAGTGTGGATGTGGAAGGGTTGTTTAGAACGAGGCGTTCAGATAGATTTGAGGGTGTATTTTGCAGGTGATCTAGAGACACAAACAGAAGCAATGTTGTGGCCAAAATGTATATAAGCGCGTTGGGTTCCGTTTCCCCTCTTGTCCCAGCTTCCACCTTCTCCGTAGCGTCTTACAGCCAGCAGCTGGGACCCACACACACCACCACCCACCCCGTCTTAGTAACACACTCTAACTCTGTTGTTTCACCACCTCCAGCAAGACTATCGCCAACACGACACACCACACAGACCCCAAAAAAAACCGTCTTTTCCTCGAATCCCCACACAACAGCTGCAACATGGACCAGCCCCGCAAACTGTCGAATCTGTCGTCGGCTCTGGCCAGCATCTCTCTACACAATGGCGACGACTACGTGCCACAAAACCAGCAGCAGCAGCAGCAACAGGCGTACGGAGGCCAACCCATGTCCCAGTACCAGCAGCAGCAGCATCAGCAGCAGCAGCATGACGACGACATCAGCATGAGCGTGTCGGCCCCGCGGCACGCCATGCCCCAGATGCAGCAGATGCCCATGGAGGAGCTGGACAAAATCGCACAGTACAAGCTCAACTACCCTGACGACGGCATCACGCTTTTCAGCCACCGGTCCGCACCCAACGGCTTCAAAATTGCCGTGGTTCTGAGCGAGCTGGGTCTCAAATACCGCACCGTTTTCCTGGACTTCAAGAAGAACGAGCAGCGGTCTCCAGCCTACATTTCGGTCAACCCCAACGCCCGAGTGCCCTCCATCATTGACCACGACAACGAGCATGTCAGTGTGTGGGAGTCTGGTGCGATACTCATATATCTGTGCCAAAAGGCGGGCCCGGACTGCTCGCTGTGGTCCGAAGACGTGATCGAGCAGTCGCAAATCAACTCGTGGCTCTTCTTCCAAACCTCCGGCCACGCCCCCATGGTGGGACAGGCCCTGCATTTCCGATACTTCCACCCGGAACTCATTCCATCGGCCATTGAACGGTACACCAACGAGGTGCGGCGTATCTACGGCGTGGTGGAGATGCGGCTGGCCGAAAAGCGGGAGCAGCTGATTCTGGAGATGGACGACGAGAGCTTTGCGCTGGGTACGTCAGCGCTGTCCGAGTCGAAATACTTTGACGAGCCCGTCTGGCTGGTCGGAAACCGCATGACCATTGCCGATCTGGCGTTTGTCACCTGGAATAACGTGGTGGATAGAATCGGCATTGACCTCAAGGGCGAGCTGCCCGAGGTTTACAAATGGACGAGATTCATGATGGGCCGTCCGGCCGTCATTCGGGCTCTCAAGGGGCAGGATAATGTTTAACCACAGGATATTGTCTTTGAACGTCTTTGCACGTCCTAAGGGCTGGATCTCGGGAGACCTCGAGTTTCTTTGAGTCCCCGAATCTGGCGACAGACTGGTTGATTCAACAGCAACCAGTCTGATTATAACACAGCTATACCAGCCATGTCTGGTGGTAGTATGATGATGGCTAATACCAAGCACAGCAGCAGGCTGGAAAAAAAGGTGTATATATGAATGAATGACTACAATACAAAACGGAGTGTATGAGGTATGGTGGATGGCTTAGCGTGTCTTGACCACAAACTATAGAGCTATCTACAGCAGTCTTGTCCCTGTAGTATGGAGCTTACATGTTTGTTGCTATAGAGGAGCAACATTCTAACTTGGGGCAGCAAACGGTGAATCAAGTGGTGAAATGAGCCAGATTGTAATCACCAATAATATCAGTTGAAGCAATTTCGGTTGTAAGCGGGTCATTAAAGAGAATCTATTGCTTGAGAGTTACAGATACCCATAGTGCCACCCATTGCTGAAAAGTGTAGACCTCTTCGCTGGTAGACAGATGATATCCACTTCACACATCATACTCACTAACACACACTACACAACATTAATTTAACAGTTATTCAATAATTTATCACTACTATACTCCTCCTCATTGTACACCCTCTTTCTCAATACTGCCCGTCCCGAGTCGCACTCTCGTCCATGCATGAGAGAGGCTCGGAAAGACGGTCAGCGTGGTATCTTTTACCTCGACGACAAATGTCTTGCTGTCGTGTCGCTGGCAAAGCCTTCACATCCGCTAGCCCTCTCAATGTCGTCGCATCTCCTGCAAATCGGCCATGGCATCGGCTGGCTTAATCTGCGTCAGACCAGCAACAGCACTTTCCTTGCCTTTGTGTCCACGACCAACGGGACCATCCACGTGATCACTGTCGTCGCCTCTACCCCGTCGTCCGGTTCGCTCGGAGCCCGAAAGCGCCGCCTTATCTGAGTCTGTCCAGACAATGCCGAGCATGTCGAATCTGTCCGAGTCCGAATCTCGATGCGAATTGGGGGTCTCTCGAGCCTCCCGGGACACACGTGCCAGCAGTCCTGCTCCTCTGACTCGTCCGGAACGTCGACCGGTGCTTCCGGACTCTTCTCCGGACTCTTCTCCCGAGTGGGGAGTGCTGCCATCACGAGACCCGTCGCCATCCTCCTGCTTGACCATCACATGGCCAAATCCCTTGAGAAAGCCCAGGCTTGCCCGGTCGTTGGAAATGTCGGTCAGCTCTCGAATCTCCGACGTGAGCTTCTTGTTTTGAATCTCCAGATGGTTCATAAACCGAGACTGCAAACTCTTGGTCTTGATTTCGTGGTTGACCCGCAGAGACTCGAGGTCACGAGACTCATCGGCCTGGACCCGCGAGATCCGGTACTCCTGGTTAAACTTGAGGCTCACCAGGTTGATGTCTCTTGTTTCCGCAAGGTCTTCCAGCTCCTCCAACAGATCCACGTCTGTTTCCTCCTCCACTGCGGCGATTTTGCCCTGAATGCTTTCGATGTATTTGATGAGATGCTGGCCACGGTTGGAGTGGAATCGGCGTGTGATGAGCGACTGGTAATCCGTCATTTGCCGACTTCGTCGAGTCGTTTTCTTGGCCATTTTGTGTTTGCGTTGTTGTGTACCTTCGTACTTTTTCCGTGAGGTTGTGTGGTTTGCGTTTTGTGTTGTTTCACCTGGGGGTTTGTGACTGTAGCGTGCTAGATTTGAGCTGCGGTTTGTGTTGCTGGTGGTGACGATGTTCGGGATAGCCCAGGAGCTTTGTATCTCCCTTCTCTGGTGTGGATTGCGATATGACCTCTCAGACACAATAGAGGTTTATGACACAGGAGGTCTGCAGTGTATGCAGATGTTAAGGTTAAGGTTCAATGAGGTAGGGTAAAACTGCCGTTGAGGCAGGTCCACTGAGGGGTTCTGTGGGGGCAAGTACCGGATGTAAAAGTCTCAGGGGGTTCAGTTTTCTGTCACTTTTGAGCTCAGAGTTTTTCGACAGCGACATCGCCTCTACAACGCGATATATGTGGTGGAATACGCTTTTTTCCCAAGTGCCACACACGCCAACCTAAATTGAGATGTTTAAACGAAAAAGAAAAGCCGAGATGAAAACGGAAAATGGAAGAAAATATTAATGAGGGTATGACGATCTGAGAGAGCGATATCGAGTTGTTCCGACAACGTCGAATTTAGGACGACTCGGTGAGAGTGCGGAACTGGTTTTGTGGCCCATAATAATCAGATCGATTGGCTTCCCGTTATGAAGCTAACATAGACTACTTCAAGCAGGGTGGTGGTGGTACAGGTTGCGAGTGTGAGATCGGCCAGTCGGGATGTTTCGGGTGCGGAGTACTCCAAGGAAGCTTTAGTTTCCGTTGAGTGAACAGGTTGCTTGTGTGTGTCCCTCTCCAGAGCCGTTACTGGCTAAATTTCACGTTCCAAAACGGTTTAGTTCTCCACAATGCGCCTGTCACGTCATCCATAACGAGAGTGGGCGTCAGGCTGTCTTCACTGACTACAAACACGTGACCACTGATGGTAAACACGTGACCAGGTGGGTCCGCCATAGCAGTCTGAAGTCGTTCATCATGTGCACAAGCGCTCCAGGAACCACCGTGTCCCGTCAAAAGATCCGACCCGAACACTAGTGCCTTCTTTCTTTCAACGAAACCGTTGACTAATCTGTTGATCTCGGCAACAGTGCTATAACGACGGCATTTTCCCGGATTTCCGGGGTGCAGTAGCCTCAGGGTATCTACCTTAGCGCCTAAACACCGTCTAAATGTACATTTGCAATCCTACAGTGCAATATGAACTTCAATTGCTGCATCGCTTCGGTGGCCTTCTGTGCACTATAGCTTCCAATGCGTGGGCTAGTGCCTCCGTGTTCTGTATGTTGGGGTTCACTCTGCACATACCTATCTGTCAGTGAGACTCCCGCCAGACAAGTTTTATACGCAGAGCTATCCTTTCTCACTCATTACTACTTGCTACTTGCAATATCGCAGTCCGAGTCTCCAAAGCCGAGTTTGATCCATACCTCATCCAGATCTCTCATAGCCTGTATCCCCAACGGCAGTATGCGGAAGGTACAACTCCGTAGTCCCCTCGAAAGAAGCACTGGTGGCCTCTTGGCAGATGACAGGACTAAACGTGTTTCTTGGCTTTGGAGTTTGTCAGCAGTCCAGTTGCTCAATTGAAAGAATTATTGGATCGTCGTTGCCATTGACGTTCCGTGTAGATCTGTACAGTAAAGCTTCTCGGTGGGTAACTGCTGGACACCATCGTCACCCACCCTCTCTTATTAACACCTTGATCTAATCCTTATAAGCCTTTCAAAACAAGTCTAAATGGAATATTATGCTAAGGCGGAGACGGTGGAGTTGAGAGGGGCAAGCCGTGGGATGGACAGGCACACTCATCTCTATTGAGTTTAATATAAGAGGGGTCAAGAAGGGAGGGTGAAGCGGTGATATCGAGTATTGGGGCTCAAAAGAAAGAAATTGTAGCTGGAATCGGCTTTCAATATGTACCACAAAAACACCAGGCACTCTTAACATCAATACAAGGCGAAATCAGTCCAGGAAAAGCATTCGCGAAGATCCAAAGTAGTACGGCCTTTAAGCTCTCGCTTAACCGTTATAAGCTTTCGGCCGAAGCGGGGTCGTGACAGAAACCCCATCAACATGCTGAAGACAGTCACGTGAGGGTAAGAGTTGACGTCACGTGACCTCCTTGTCCTCAATATTCTTAGATTGCTTTTATTCCGGCTCAATTGCTGCTGTATTGGGCATGCTGTGGTTTTATTTTATTTTCTGGTCATTTTATTTAATTCTCTGATATTACGCGTCATCACTAATCATTAGTGTATATAAGCTGACGTCTCCCCAATGAGTCTCGCCCCCCAAACATGTCTTTTTCTACTAAGCTTACCCTTGCCAACGGCCTTGAGGTCGACCAGCCCACCGGCCTGTTCATCAACGGTGAGTTTGTTGCCTCCAAGTCCGGCAAGACCTTCGAGACCATCAACCCTACCACTGAGGAGGTGATTTGTGCTGTTTCCGAGGCCGATGAAGATGACGTAAACGCTGCTGTTGACGCTGCTTCTGCCGCTTTCAAGACCTGGGGTTTCAAGACTGCTCCCAGCGCCCGTGCCGCTGTTCTCTTCAAGCTGGCTGATCTCATTGAGCGTGATCTGGATATCATTGCTGCCATTGAGACCACTGACAACGGTAAGGTGTACGCTCATGCCAAGGGAGACGTTGCTCTCGTCGTCAAGTGTATTCGATTTTACGCTGGATACGCTGACAAGATTTACGGAGACGTTATCCACGGCAACGACGGTCACTTCTCGTACACTCGAAAGGAGCCCATCGGAGTGTGTGGACAGATTATTCCTTGGAACTTCCCCCTTGTCATGTGGTCCTGGAAAATTGCACCCGCTCTTGCCACTGGTAACACTGTTGTTCTCAAGACCGCCGAGTCCACTCCTCTGTCTGCTCTGTACGCCGCCAAGCTCGCCCAGGAAGCCGGTATTCCCGCTGGTGTGCTCAACATCATTTCCGGCTACGGAAAGGTCGGAGGTATCATGACTAACCATCCCAAGATCCGAAAGGTGGCCTTTACTGGCTCCACTGCCACTGGTAAGCAGGTTCTCAAGAGTGCTGCTCTGTCCAACCTCAAGAAGATCTCCCTCGAGCTTGGAGGCAAGTCCCCCAACATCATCTTCGACGACGCTAACCTGCCCAATGCCATTTCTTGGGCCGCTCTCGGCATCTTCTTCAACTCTGGAGAGGTTTGTGCTGCTGCTTCTCGTCTTTACGTCCAGGAGGGAGTCTACGACGAGGTTGTTGCTGCCCTCAAGCAGCGAGCTGAGGCTCTGGTTGTTGGAGACCCCTTTGACCAGCAGACCTTCCAGGGTGCCCAGACCTCCAAGATTCAGTTTGACCGAGTCATGAGCTTCATTGAGGCCGGAAAGGCCGAGGGAGCTACCCTGCTTACCGGAGGATGCCGAGCCCAGGACAAGGGCTTCTTCATCCGACCCACTGTCTTCACCGACGTCAAGAAGGACATGAAGATTGTGCAGGAGGAGATCTTTGGCCCCGTTGTCGTGGTGACCAAGTTCAAGACCCTCGAGGAGGCCATCGAGCTCGCCAACGACTCCGAGTACGGTCTGGCTGCCGGCGTGCACACCCAGGACATTTCTCGAGCACACTACCTGGCTGAGAACCTCCACGCTGGAACCGTGTGGGTCAACACCTACAACTCGTTCCACATTTCGCTGCCCTTTGGAGGTTTCAACCAGAGTGGTTTCGGCAAGGAGATGGGCAAGGATGGTCTTGACAGCTACATCCAGACCAAGGCTGTTCGAATCATGTTTGACCAGTCCAAGCTGCAGTAAGCGCTTGTACGTTTTTAGGTGAATGAATGAAAGAATGTAAACAAAAGATAAGACCCGCCCGTGCCGTATACATGCACTGACGGCATTAGATGATCTACAATTTGCACATAAGATCACGGTAAGAAGTGCTCTACACTTGCATTCGCTGCAGCTCGCGCACGCTCAATGTACTGTACAGCTCTACTCTCAACCTACAAGACCCATCTTAACTTCATCAATACAATAACTGTTTCGCGTTTTATACAACTGCGCTTAGAGCTTGGGGGTGTCGTTACCCTGGGCAATGAGCATCTGGGGGTAGACGGCGTTGTTGGCAGCGCCGTTGGAAGTGTGCCATCCAGCACCGTCGACAACAATGGTGGTTCCGGAAACGTAAGAGGCGGCGTCGGAGAAGATGTAGACAGTACCGTTGGCAATGTCCTCGGTCTCACCCCATCGCTGGGCGGGGATCAGAGACAGAGCCTTCTCTCGCATGTCGGCGGGGAGAAGTCGGTCGATACCCTCAGTTCCGGCAATGGCACCGGGGGCAATGCAGTTGGATCGGATGCCCAGGGGTCCGAGCTCGACGGCCAGGGCGTTGGACAGAGCGTCGATACCGGCCTTGGCGGCAGAGACGTGGGTCTGGAAGGGGATTCCGTAGTAGTGGAGGGTGGCGGAGACGAAGAGGATGGAGCCCTTGTTCTTTCGCAGCTCGGGGAAACAGGCCTTGACGGTGTTGTAAGATCCGAGCAGATCGATGGAGATGACGGACTTGAAGGCGTTGGACGACAGGTGGTTGAAGTCGGACAGGAAGTTGCCGGCAGCTCCGCAGATGAGGAAGTCGATTCGGCCGAGCTCCTTGACGGTTCGCTCAGCGGCGGCGACCAGAGACTTGACCTCTCGGACGTCGGTGTTTCCAACGCCAATGACCTTGGCGCCGGGTCGCAGCTGGGCCATCTCCTCAGCGGCCTTCTGTGTAACCTCGGGTCGTCGTCCGATGATAGCGGCGTCAGCTCCGAGCAGAATCATGGCCTCAGTCTGGACTCGGCAAATGGTGCCTGCACCACCGGTCACAAAGACAACCTTGCCCTTGAAGATGTCGGGCTTGAAAACGGACTTCTTGAGCCAATCGGGAGACAGAGTGTTGGGCATTGTATGGGATGTGTGTGGTTGTGACGTTAAAAGTGTCTGTTAACTGTGTCCAACTCTGGGGACAAGAACACCTATATACAGACTGTGACATGGGCGAACCTTATGTGGTCTTCTACCCCAAACGAACCTCGGCCGAACCTTACCCCGGATTCACATGGAGGTGGGGTAGGTGGTGGATTTGGGAGGTGAGCAAAAGTCGTGGATTTGGCGAGAAAGTTGAGGATATTATTGGCTGGATAAGTTGTTCTCGTGATGGAGACCAGTCCCATGGCTCACGTGACCTCGTTCGCCCACTTTTAAGCCCTGTTACACTGGTCTTCTCCGCAGTTAGTCCTAAGACCGGTTATGCCGAAACTCTAACGGACGACGTTGGGACTGCACATATCCAGAGACGAATTCAATCGCAACTCAACCAACTTTCAATGGCAGAGATCATAACAAACCTGATAGGAGAAGAACGTGATATTCTATCATCTGGCCGAGCGCCGAACAGATCAGAACTCTCTGAGAAGTTTTTAACATCATTTTTACGATCAATTGCTGTGCTGTAGCCTCTCCGAAATGTCCCGCTTACTTACTGTATCCCCCGCCAAGACGAAAGGCGCTGCTTACAACATGGCAAATGGAATGTGCATCAGAGGAGTGGTGTCGGATGTTCCCCGACATATTTTTTTCTTGCACTGCTCCGGCTTTTATCCCTGAATTGATCTTTCTGCGAGCATCTGAACGAAATTCACCCCTCATAAATACACTCCTATTACCGAGATGTTATGTACAGTACCGTGGCCTGAAAAATTCAGCCCCTGCCAGGATACATATCAGCCTGCCAAGATGCCATAACTGCTGAAAGATGTTCATACTTGTAATGGGTAGACAGTCATGAATGACGTAATCAGTGAGCAACTTGTCTGTTCCATCAATCGCCTCCAACCCCGCTTGCAGCTTCCTCTGTATCGCCGACTATTGGGTGTCCTTCGACGAATCAACTCCTCCTTCCATCAATCATCAACAATCTAGTTGACTAATCTCCCACTTTGTTGATTATACACTTACGACTAAACAAAATTAGTAATCCCTTTACTTTCCCCACACTCGCTGTCACCTGATAATGCGCTTCGTTGCGAAGAAGAGACGCCACCACGTGACTTGAGGGTCAAATTTCACCTCTTGGTCATCAAAGATGCATCACTCAGCGCGTCTATCACCAACCACCTTCATCTCAATAAAAATTGAGTACACGTAACCATATAAAAAGCCGTTATCAGGGTTAGGGCTACAGAGTTCAGCGCTGAGCCTGGGCTGGAACTCTATGTGTCGAAGGGGTTCGTAAAAATTGGGTTAGGGTGTGAGACCACGTGAATTTTCAGGAAATCTGCATGAGCGGCAGAGCGTGTATTAGGGTTTCCTACAAGGGCAATATAAGGGCTTTTCAGGAATTGTAGCTGAACGGCAACTATACTTGGTACGGGCGTTCAGATAACGATACAAGTATATTTGAATGCTCTCCTTATCTGTAATTTAAAGTTGCAGGGTGTTTTATCTTCACTCACAAAATAAGCTACAGTCTGTTAACCTGGTGATGTTGGAATCATGTCTGTGTCACTGCACTACGTACACCCACCATCCACACAACTCGAAATATCGATCAGCTCTCCCCAGACACATGAACTGGACTTCCTCGCTGCAATCACTTCGCATCACCTTCACTTGGCACACCAAAATACCAGCTTTCATCTGCTGAGCCCGTGAGTGCCAATTTCTGTTTGTGTTACTTCCGGGGCGACTAACCACTTACACAGATGAGAGACTAACGATACCACTTCATCGAATTGGATGCCTCCCACTTGCACTCCTACTCCTGGCTGCACACCGACGCTCGCTTAGTCTCTCGGAAGTTCAAGTGCCAGCTCGGATACGACACCACAATACCCTTGTCACACCCTGTCACCACTGCACCTAAAACACTAAGGTGCAGTCTTATTTTTAACCGCTGCTGACTTTCCGAACACCAAAAACGCGCCTGCCTCCTCTTTTGGGCTGCGTTAGACTGATTGGGCTCCCCAGCTGGGCTCGTTTCGCCTCTGTTTGTCTTCACACTCACTATTTGGCTGTAGCTGGGCGGCGCCTCGTCGTCCAGCTTCGAACAGTCCTCTCAGACTATCACGCCGATTCTGCCACCTCTGTTTCTCCCTCAAACCCGACAAACGACTTGGCCTAATGTGGCTTGTTGGGCGGCCTGACACCCCTCTGGTCTAGTCGAGGCATCAATGTTACACCCCGAACATGCGACATTAGCGGGGTTCACAAGACGCTAGCATGGTCTAGATCAGTTATACGACGACAGATCTATCGCAGTTCGCTAACCATTCCCAAAGAAGAAGCTGACGTGATGCAGTGAGACCTAGGGCGTCCCGTGTCGCCCACACAAAAGTGAGTATCTGTGGAAGGATGAGTTATCTTCGAACGCCTTGGGGCACCACGAGCAAGTATTGGTGGTTGTTTGCCGCGCACGTTTTAGGGGCTAATAGCTATTGCTATGCTATTATTCCTGCTAAAATAGCAGCAAAGAAACATGTTTAGTTGCTACGGGACTCGGGTGTTTAAAGAAGATAATGTCATAAAGCTATAGGAAGAAGAAGGAAAGGCTCAGTCAGTCGCTCACACTCAATCGAGTGCTGCTCCGGCTCGGCATAGTCTATAAATTAATTAAATACATCATACTTAGAGGAGGATGGCAGCGACGGCAACGACGGCACCGGCAAAGGAGATACCGTTGGTGACGGCACCGTTAGCCTGAGCAGCGACGGGGCCAGTGGAGGCGGGAGCCTGGATCTGACCGTCGTGGATCTGAGAGACGACACCCTGAGCAGTGGGCTTGATGGCGACAGTGGTGTTGGGGGCCTGGATCTGGCCATCACCGATCTGAGAAACGGGGGCGAGGGCAGTCTCCTTGGGGGCGGGGGCAGGAGCAGCGGTAGACTTGGGAGCCTGGATCTGGCCATCGTTGATCTGAGAAACGGGAGCCTGGGCGGTCTCCTTGGGGGCGGGCTTGGGGGCCTCGGTAGACTTGGGAGCCTGGATCTGACCGTCGTTGATCTGAGAGACGGGAGCCTGAGCAGTCTCCTTGGGGGCAGGAGCAGGAGCAGGGGCGGCGGTAGACTTGGGAGCCTGGATCTGACCGTCGTTGATCTGAGAGACGGGGGCCTTAGCGGTCTCCTTGGGGGCAGGAGCAGGAGCAGGGGCGGCGGTAGACTTGGGGGCCTGGATCTGACCGTCGTTGATCTGGGAGACGGGGGCAGCGGCAGTCTCGGGCTTGGGGGCGGGGGCAGCAGTAGACTTGGGAGCCTGGATCTGGCCGTCGTTGATCTGAGAGACGGGAGCCTGAGCGGTGGTAGGGGCGGGCTTGGGAGAAGCGACCTCAGCAGAGGACTGAGCCTGGATCTGACCGTCGGGGATCTGGGCGACGACGGACTGAGCGACAGCGGTGGCGGCGAGAAGAGCGAGAGTAGAGAGCTGCATTGTGTGTATGTGTGATAAGTGAAAGGATGGGGGAGCAAAACTAGACGCGACCCCCGTCCATTTATATAGCTAGGGGTAGAGGGGTACCGGAGCTGGAGAAAGTTTGACTTTGTGTTTTATCTAGTCCAGCACTGTTTTACAATGTGAACTAAAGTGTGGGCCTCTATCCAGCACTAATTAGGGTGGTGATGACCCACATAGTTGCCCAAGAGCTATAGTCTTGCCGAGTTCTTGGCGTCTAGTTTTTCCCATCACGCCATACCCGTCTCAATGGGTCCCTGACAATATCGCGAGGTCGAGATCCTCGTCCCCTGGCTAATCCGTTTGTGAACCCAAGTCCCACTAGCCTTTGGTTCACGCATGGCTTGCATAAATTGGTTCGCAACAGGGGAAGGCTGGAGCATGTGCCAAGATGATAAAGCAGGTACATCTGTCGTGATATTAAAACGGGTGCAGTCCCGCAGTGTGGGGTGGAAGTTGTTGATAGTTTTTACCCGTCATTGACGTCCATAGGCAGCCACCAACGGGCTCCTCAAGTCATCGGGAGCCCGTCCAGCCCATCAC
The DNA here is from genome assembly GCA_900519015.1 of Yarrowia osloensis. Taxonomy (NCBI): domain Eukaryota; kingdom Fungi; phylum Ascomycota; class Dipodascomycetes; order Dipodascales; genus Yarrowia; species Yarrowia osloensis. The sequence goes on from ULGU01000001.1 coordinate 3,940,331, forward strand.
TTTACCCATTTGAGACATGCTCTGAGTTTAGTGAACTTTGTTGCGGGACCTTCAGAGGCTTTCAGAGGCAGAGGCGGAGCTATTGTGAGCGGTACATCTAAGGTGACGCCATTGAGTCTGCAGTATAATTTGTGCTTCTATTTTTTGCGTAAACCAGCGCCAGCCGCTGTCTCTACACTGTACTGCCGGCACTGCCGACGCTCCTCTACGAGGTAACAGTGGAGGAGCTGTTGGACCGTGTCAACCTTACACACGAAGTCGTGCCATGCGTGTCCAAGGGGTTCGTTGGGCGGTCCCTAAATGATGGTGCAGCACCGAGCGTCCGAGCGTCCTTGGCGGTGCAGTCGAATGCAGAAGAACAATAATTAGTGCCACCATTGTCCTGCTGACGTCCCATCGCTCGATGGCGTCACAGACACTCGATCCTACAATACATCGACCAGCCTCGACGCCAGCCATCCATCTCCATGTCTCAGCCAGCCGACGGAGCCGTCGTCTTATTTTTAGCACTCCTTTCCTTTGGATGGAGAAATAAAATTCGGTCTAATAAATGCACGCGTGGTTGCGGATATTGCGCCAGTCAAGCGCTGTCTGCTCTGCACAGTCCAGTTCAGGTAATAGCTACCCTATAACTGCGTCGTTGATGTGGGCGCTGCCGTAAACGGCATACAAATGGCGCACCGTGGTTATTGGTCCGATTTGGTCGTTACAACACTCACTCTGGCCATGGAGGAGGTTCCCTCACACGGTTCGGACCAAAAATAGCCTCTTCTAAAAATAACACAAGCTACGTGTACGAGGAGTCAATCCACAATGTCGTTCCGCTATCGTCGTACATTTCCCTCGTAGCCCACTGACTCACAAGTCGGGGTGCTGTCGCACTTCCTAGTGCGTATTGCGTAGTTGCTCGATCGAGAGCTGCTCTCAATGCGGTAAAGTGATAGATGGCTTTTAACACCTATTGGCCGTACAGTGCACGCATGCTGTATGCCCACGCTGTACTATGGAGACAGGGGGCGTGGGTTGGGAGCAGAATTTTTCAGGGGAAATAGTCGGTGTAATCGGCTGTAAAGACGGACACTGTATTGCGAACGGCTTCAACTCTGTTGGCTTCGAAAAACCACGCCTCAGAAGCAAGAAATGGGGTCCAAGCCGCTACCTCGCAAGTGTGCTCCATGGTCCCAAACAGGCAATTATTGGTCTCGACCACCCCGCCAAGCTCGCTTGCTTGCATTAATTGTGCTGGCTGCAGTATTGCGGCAGGTGCGCGATTTGACTGGTCAGACAATTGTTTCACGTGACTACACGTGAAGACGTTGCGATCGAGCTCGTGATGTTCGCGGACCTATTCGATTCGATTTGGAACCGGGTTGGTCGCTAACCGAGCCATTAACACGATTTCGAGCCTCCACTGACCCCAATTAAGCAAGCAGTCAAGCGCAGAATACAGTAACTACATTACGTGCAAGCGAGCCCAAATGTCGCCTTGTACACCGACTTGCTCCGTTTTCGCATGAACAAGTCCAATGTAACAGGCTTTTTGACATTATTGCCAACTTAATGACAGACTGCAACCACAAATTTGCCTCCACGAAGGCTTCTGTGCCGCATTGAGTTGACGAGCAAGGTGCAAAAAGAAATCTTCACCGTAGCAGTGCGTCTTTACTCAATGGGCATCGATTTACACACTAGATCCGCTCAGTGGGCATATGCCTCAAAAACTAAATAAAGATCTCCCAGGTGAAACATTGACTCAGTTTAATTGGTTTTTGCAAACTCTCGGGGTATTTTTGGGACTCGCAAGGTTGGTCATCACGTGGGATCGCCCTCAATTGATCTGATAATTCCCCAGACTTTCGATTGGCTCGTTCAAGTGGAGAAGTGACACACTACTCGGGTGTCTTGGACGCCCAAGATCGACCTCGTATAGCAAATCTGCTTGGCAACCATACAGTCGATTGCACACGGAATAATGGAGACATATGCAGGCTGAGAGAGTCGCATTTAATATTTGCGATGACCGTATAATCGCTCGCGTTTACAGCTCCCAGATCAACATGCTATTGGCCTATTTGCTGATTTTACGTCTGCACACTGTCCGCACTGTTTAAACCCCAAAAGCAATGTGCTCCAAGAGATCACTTTAGCCCTAATTGCACACAGAACCGTCCCTAAATGGAAGGCTCTATTATATTCACGCTTTCAGGTACGGATCACTTGTACGGTCAATGTTTCAATAATCATCACGTAACACTCCATGGTGTATTCACACAGCCGCTGTGTTGACAACAATGGCTTTTGTATACAACACACCAATAGGCACGGATGACAAATACAAGTAAAGAGATACAGACGCGGCACGGCCAACTACTCCAAACAGGTAAAGACTGAGTATTATCTTAAGTTGGATATCAGCTAATGCCCACTGGTGTGCCACATACCCGCACAACCCGAAAGACAGTCAGTGAAGAACTCTGATCTGATTTGTGTTCTATCGAGTGAGACGATGGGGGTGAACAGACGGGCTGCCGTGTTAATATACTGGGAACTATGGGTAAGGATCATGTGACTTCTTAATTGGACTGGTGAGTGCGGTTTGAGTCGACTAAAAACGTGGAGAGTGACCGTAGTCAGTTGTAGAGATACAAGAGATCGCCGTGTCCTATCAGTACCACAGGACCAAGAGCTTTCGAATGATACATTGTAGCACTCCCTGTCAATTCGGCTGCCTCGCATTGTGTACAGCAAATCACGTCGAACAGCTAATTACTACCGATTACAGTCCGACCAATGCCACAGTGGACTAAACACACCAAGAACAAGTTAGTCGTGTGAATTGATCACTAGACCAATAACAGGGCTATAAATATAATTGCAAAGCTATCAATAGCAATTGGCACTAATTACCCTGGTGACTATAGGATAAATGCGACACTCCCGCGGGGTATGTGGGCTAGACCTGTTCCGTGTTGACGCATACAGTCAGATGTGTTAGGAGAGGAGCTATTGTGATTATTCCAGGTGGTCGTGGAAGCACCATAACCTCTGATTACACTCAGCCACGTCTTCGATTCTTCTACATTTTCTTCATATTTCGTTTCAGGTCGTTTTTTCGAAGCCAGCTCTAGCATGGACAACTGGTCGTTTCATTCCTGCCACACGACACAGGTAAGCGCAACTCCAATTACCGATGCTTAGATTAAGCGAATGAAGAGCACGAAAGTGGTAAAAGCAGTCCAACCACACAGGTGCAACGTTTCACGCCAAAAAAAACGACACCCATATTAACGCCTAGTAAACCACTCCAGTTCTCTACCACAAGTCGCTCCAATCAGCTAATCACTTGTGCTATTGTCAGTTGCTTCAATCATGTTACACGACAATGAAAAGGCAAACTTTGAGTGTCTCCAAACACGTCACGTAAAACGAAAGTACACGCACAGGGGTGGTTGAGAACGCGAAGGGAGATCTTCATACAAAAGTCGAGTCACGTGATCCATCAACTCTCCCCACCCGCCATATACATGCATCTCTCCCCACCCCCACTTCTACACCTGCCTACATTGTCGTGAGGTTTTGCAATAAACTTCGGGAAGCACAACCTGTCATCTTACAACCTACAATGCCCAACTGGACTGTGGATCCCGCCAACAAAAAACGGCTTCTGGCGCTGCAGAAGGACGGCGCCAACAAGAAATGTTTCGACTGTGACGCGCCCAACCCCCAATGGGCGTCCCCCAAGTACGGCATTTTCATCTGTCTGGAGTGTGCTGGCGTGCACAGAGGTCTGGGAGTGCATATCTCGTTTGTGCGATCCATCTCCATGGACCAGTTCAAGCCCGACGAGATGGAGCGGATGGAGAAGGGCGGCAACCAGCGGGCCCACAACTTTTTCGACAAGGCCGGCATGGCTCGAGATACCCCCATCAAGCAAAAGTACAACTCGGTGGTGGCTCGAAACTACATGAACTACCTGACCAGCGAGATCGAGGGCACCGAGTACGTGCCGGAGAAGGAAGGAGCGGCCCCCAGCGGCGTGGCACCCTCCAAGTCACGTGACTCCAACAAGTCTGGCGAGTCCGATCTGACCCCTCAGGGCTCCAACGTGGCCTTTTTCGAGACTCTAGGAGCCAAGAACGCCTCTCGATCTGCCGACGTTCGGCCCTCGGAGGGCGGCAAGTACGCCGGATTCGGCAACACTCCCGCCCCCGTTTCCTCCAACAACAGCAACCGACCCGGAGCCACCATCAGCATGGACAACTTCCAGGCCGATCCTCTGGGCACTCTGACCAAGGGCTGGGGTCTGTTTTCCAAGACGGTCAGCCAGATGTCGTCCGAGGTCAACAACCAGTACATCAAGCCCACCGTGCAGAACATCCAGGAGTCGGAGTACACCAAGTCTGCTCTGGAGCACGCACAGAAGCTGGGAGAGACTGTTCAGAAGGAGAGCAAACGGGGTCTGGACCGGTTCCACGAGTTTGTGGAGGGCCAGGAGGGCGATCCCCAGGGCTACAGCCGTCCCGGCGAGTCGCGAAACCTGATTCAGTACGAAGACGAGTCCGATGAGGATCCCTTTGCTCATCTTAAACCCAAGGGCAAGTCCAACATGGCTGGATTCGGAAAGACTGCCGACGGAGAGGACTGGGGCGAGTGGAACGAGTGGGACGAGGATGGATTGGAGGACGAGGATGAGGACGAGCAGGTGGCCAAGTCCACCAAGGACGCCGTTCCTCCTGCTGCTACTCCTGCAGCCACTGAAGCCCCCAAGGCCAAGAAGCCCTCTGCCAAGGAGCGAGCTCTGGCTGCCAAGGCTGAGGCCGAGAAGGCTGCCAAGGAGGCTGAGGCCAAGGAGAAGACCGAGATGATTGACGAGTCTGAGGTCAAGGAGGCCGTGGAGGCCGAGAAGGCTGAGGAGGAGGAGAAGGAGCCTCTGGAGGACGTTGAGCCCGAGGCCGAGCCCAAGTCCAAGAAGGATGATTAGATGTATTATAGATAGAATAAGAGAACAATGAATGTGCCAGTGATCATTGTCGGTCTGATGGTCGTGCTCGTATAGATGATTCGGTCTTTCGCGACTGAAATGGTCTTCCTTTGATTGTCGGTCCTACTAGAGAGTCTGAAACATGGTTGCTTTGGGAAGCACTGTAGTAACGTGCTGGTATTCGCAGGCGTGTACAGCCGGGAAGGCTGCAATGAATGAAACTGTGGTTGAAAATGCAAAGTGCCGGATGGAGATCTTGCTCCAATTACATAGCCTCTCGCATTCATTACTGGAAATCACAAGGCTTAAGTTCACCAACCCCTAACAAAACATCGCCAAATGTACAGAGTCCACACGGTGAGTAAATTTGGATGGAAAAATTTACAAAATACGAAATGAGCCATTCGAAGTAACTGTGGAGCTCCTTTGGTAGAAAAATGCGCCCCACTCGTTCGCTACAAATTCCCTGCCAAACTCCTTCCGTAGTAGCTCAGGCTTACCCTACCAACCCTATCCCAGCATGCATATCGTGCATGACGGACACCACCATCACCATTCTCATCACGACAATCTCAGAATGAAGCTCAACACTCTGATTCCATTGGTGGCTGGTCTGGTGGCCCCGGCCCTGGCCTTCTCTAACTCGTCTCCTCACGTGATTCTCTCGTCGGTGGAGTCGCTTGATTCGGCTCTCTCCAACTCAGTCCAGCAGGCCTCGTCCGCTCGAGATTTCGACGATTTGGTCAACCAGGCCATTGTGGGCTGTCCCGCCGACACCTACGTCTTTGTGTCGCAGCCCGGCCTGCACGCATCCGATTTGGAGGACGCCTCGCTGACCCCCTTCCTGCATCGAGTTGTGAGCAACGCCAAGTCGTCGTTCGTTTCCAACCACGTGTTCAGCGACACTGAGCGACAGCTGCCCCAGGACGCTCTCCTGCATCTCGAGGAGACTTGCGGAGCCGCCCAGGTGTCTGTGGACGGCCACACCGGCAAGTTCGAGACCTACGTCGACACAAAGCCCCGAATCCTACAGGTGCAGCTGGACGAGCTGACCACTGAGACCGGAGAGGACCGAGAGACCGTTCTCCAGGCCCACGACAACGTGCTCAAGGCCGTTCTGGGCCGACTGCCCTCGCCAAACTACGTCCTGGTCTACGTGTCTTCTCCCGGACAGAACCAGGTCGAGGAGGAGGAGGACTACCAGTTCACTCAGCAGCACACCCGGGAGGAGTCTGACGAGAAGGTCAAGGACAACCTGTTCCAGAAGTACCAGTTTTTCTCGCCCGGCATTTTCATGGCCATCATTGTTTCTCTGCTGCTGGTCTCCATCATGCTCTTCGCTCTCAACTGGATCGGCTCTCTGCAGATTTCCTACGGAGCCTTTGAGAAGGATCCCGAGCTGGTTCGACAGAAGAAGCAGAATTAATGGTCTGTAACATCAGCATGTGTGTTGGACACAATAGATAATAAATTAACGTATTTTGGACTTGGTAGGAGCGCAAGCAGTGTCAGCGCACGCATACGAGGTAACATAATTTGCGACGTATACACGAACCACCCCCAAGACATTAAATACAAATCCATTAATTAACCATTATACATGAGCAATACCTCTCGACCTTACTCGTCGGCATGACCATTGCCGTTTTCTCCATCGTCATCGTCATCGTCATCTTCATCCTGCCGCTTCTTCTCCTCCTCCTCTCGCTCGGCAGCTCGACGTTCCTGCTCAGCCTTCTCGGTCTGAATATCACCCTGGAAAGTATGCAAAGAATCGATGATTTCGAGGAATCGGTGTCGTCGCTGCTGCCACGTAGCCTCGTACTGGTTGTTGGTGACCTTGAGATCGGCAATATCTTGCTCCAGCTCCTGGTTGAGTTGTGCTGCTTCTGCCCGGGTTCGGAACAGATGTGCGTTGATGATCTCGTTGTAAGTCTCGTATTCAGGCACCGTGATTGCCTCGTCCTCGTCGTCAATGTCCATGCTGTTGTCTGCCTCCTCGTCCTTCATTTCCACATCCTCGTCATCATCGTCGTTGCCTTCATCCTCTTCGTGCTCATCCTCATCGCCATGACGTCGTGGGGATCCCTCTGCCTGGGGTGTGTGAGACCGCGAAGCAACCGCAGGCGTAGGAGCAGACTCCTCCTCTCCCTCCTCCTTGACATCAGTCTTCTCGTTGTCCTCCTCCTTCACTGCACTAGGCTCCTTTTCTCTTGTCAACGTCACCTCCACCTTGTATGGCCGTAGAAGTTCCGAAATGAGATCTGTGTACTGCTTCTTCTGCTGCTGAATTCGTCGAGCCTCGGCCAGCTGTGCTTCCAGCTCGGCTGTCGTCTGTTGAAGCTGCTCGGTTTCCTGAGATGCCTCTCCTGCCTGAGCATTCAGCTTCTCGACCTCCTGCGTGTTCATGGACTTCTGTAGCTTGAGTTTAGTCAGCATGAGTCGGTAGGCCCGCAAATCTGAAGCCAGCTGCTGCTTGAGCTCCGGATCACCTTCCTTCAGCAGCGTCATGGCCGTGACGGTCTTGGCAATACGCTTGTAGAGCGCATCGTTGACCAGAACTCGTTGCGTGACCGCAAAGTCTGTGTTAGTTAAGCGATTGGAAGCTGCTGTCTGAACAGATGCTCACCCTCTTGTGATTGTGTCATGTCGTGTGTGCTGTGTGGTTATGCGATTTGGTGATGATTTAGGCTCCTTTGTGGGAGGTCAAAATGAACATGCATACAGATGCAGCTTGTTGCGGGTTCGACTTGGGGTGGTGAAAGAATTAACTGAAGTTGATTTTGAGCTGAACGGGGGGGCGGACGCAATCTCTCAGAGCAGCTCAAACAGACAAGACATATTCTGTGAACCCTGCAAAACTAGTGCTACACCATAATGACGTTAACTTTTCGCCACTACTCAAGATGGAAGTCTACTTTACCAAATGGGGATAACCCAAGTGGTTCTTCACAACAGGGCTCACAGAAAATGATGAGAAGGTGACTACTGAACGAGTCTGAGAAGCCTATCTATTTCACTCGCGCGTTTTCTTCGAACTCCAAGCTCTCCCAAAGCTGCAGAGTTCTGTCCTATCTTTCCGTCTACAGTTTACTCAAGTATTGTTTCAACAAGCCCAATGAGTCTTACAAGGTTCCTCAGAATGCGTCCTTCGGACTCCGTCAAAAGACACCTGTACATCGACAGAATCGTCTACACCCAAACCTGCTAGTTAAATGGATGTACAGCAGTCTACCCACAAACTCCCATTACTCTACAGCTCCTCTACACCCCTCATAGACACACCGATCCCTCCACCACCCATATAAAGTTCACCTGCAACTTTGCTCCTGCCTTCCCCAACCTCCAATGCTGGTAACGACTTCGTGCGGAAAATTTCAGCTCGAGCTCTACGACCAAGACAACCAGGCCGCCGTGTTGGAATTTGAATCTCTCGTCGATCTCAATCAGTTTTCCGAAAAACCCGTCTCCAAGTCCGACAAGTATCTTGGTATTTCCGTGTCCAAGACCTCGCCGCCTCCCGTTGACAGTCTGAAATTCACTGGAGCTGGAATTGTGGCATTTATCGACAAGCAGCTGATTATTTCCGTTGCCCCGATCCCCGATCTCACTAACGCTTCTATTTTCGGCCGAGTTTCGCAAGGTCTAGCAGTCGTTGAAGCTCTCAGAGACTCCTCCGACCCCGTCATCTACTCCATTGAAGCTGATTCCGAAGGCACTTACTAATTGAAGACCTTCAATCTATTTTCACTCTCGACAAACACACACCAAAACCTTGTCAACTGCAAAAATGGCCCGAAAACTGAGTGGTCTGCAGAAAGAGGGTGAGTCTCAAATACAGAACAGGCGGAGTTGTTGATGGAGAAGTTACAGGTCGCGATATGAACCGGAACGGTGAACGAACACACTCCGTATTCGCACAGATCAAATCCCACTATGGTCACTTCTTCAACCATGACTGTAGCAATAGCACCCTTCTCATTGGACGACAGTCATTCGCCACCATCATACTAACTCAGTCCTCGCATTGTACCGAAAATGCATCCGAGCTGCTCACCAAAAGGCACCGGAAAACGCCCCTGCTTTTGAACAGATGGCTCGTCTGTCGTTCAAAAAGTACCAGGGACTCAACACCAAGGAGTTCACCACAATCGAGCATCTCCTGCGAAAGGGATACCGATCTCTGGAGATCTACGGCGACAAGCAGGTCAAGAAATGTACCCCTGTTGCCCTGTAATGTATGTATATAGTAATTGATAAATTGACCCGAACAAACTACAAGTAGCTACAACCCACAGCGTTACTTGTACTATAACAGATTTAATAAATATGTACATGGCTAGTTGATAGCCTTGGTTATAACATGAGACTAGTTGATAGTCTCAATTGTTCCTGGGTGGAGAACGTGTTCGTAGAACTGCTGCTACCGAATGCTTCATGTACCGACGGGAAGCCGGGGCTTACTCAAAGGCCCCGTCCCCCAGTCGCAGTGTGATGGCCTGTCGCACATCGATACAATATCTCAGGGCATTCAACACAGGCAACAAACAAAGCAGATCCACGTCGGTAGGATCGTTGATCCAGCCCTCAATGGCAATAGCGTTGTTTTCATGCATCATATAGCTGACGGGCGAGTTGTCGATGATCAACAGCTTGCTCAGATCCTTGTCCACACACGTCAGATCCTTGACATATCCGTTGCCGACCTTGGTGCAGTGCTGTCGGTAGTACCGCTTGGAAAAGAACCGCTGCTCCTGCTCCAGCCAGTCGATCACAGGGTCAGCGTATTCCTGCACCGACGCCGTGAACACAACCACGTTGTACCACTTGCACACGAGCTTGAGGAAGTCGTCGCAAAAGGGTCGCTTGTGCACATAATACAAGGTGGCGTGTCGCTTGTCCAGACGAACTTCCACCATGTGGCCCATCATTGAGGGCTTTCCGCGTGACTGAGAATGAATGAGAGTCTCGTCAAGGTCCAGGATCAGCGTCTTGCTGTTGGCTCTCACCGGATGCAGAAGCGACTTGGGATATCGGAACTTGGCTTTCCGGTTCTTGCGCCGAGCGATAGCGCCGACAGAAAGGCTCTGGTGGTCCCGCACAGAAGCCACCTCAGTATCGGTCTCGGGTGTCAACCGAGACGGCGTGTGTCGTGAGACTGCGGTTGTGGCGGGGGAGACACGGGGACGCTCATCGGGCTCGTTTCGGAAGACCCGGACGAGGAAATCGCTTGGAGAATAGAGAAACCGAAGAGTGTCCCAGATGAAAGACAGAGTGATGATGTAGTAGATTGTTGATGTTGGCGGTGGTGCTGTCGTTGGCGGTGGCGTGTCCATCGATGTGGAGGGCTTCTTAGAGGGCTTCTTTTCGGACTCTGAGAAGGACACCTCCCCATCTGAGAAAGGAGTGAGGAGACCAGCGGTTTCAGGAGAGCCAGAGCTCTTGGGAGTCACTGTGCCGGGAGTGGCAACCAGTGGCTTTTCCGTTACCGTCGTCTGGACCACTCCTGCCTCTCCCCCTGCCTGTGCAGCTGGTGGTTCTCCTCCACTTCCTACCACGAAGCTTCCGATCCTTCGAATCGTGCTGGCCAGGCTCTCAATGTCCTCGAACGGACGTCGAAAGAGCCCGTCGTAGCCCGAGTCCTGTGGCCCCATACCTGTGTAGGCGTCCATGGTCTGCGATCGTTGGATCAGCGGCCGTTTTCGAGAATCGGGCTCTTCTGTATCCTTGGACATGTCGACCAGACTGTGGGTTCGAGCCACCCCCTCGCCTCCGTCTCCTAGACGCTGTGACGCCTTGGACGAGCGAGAAATCACCCGGTCCACCTGTTCCGACAGAAACTGAAGTGAGTTCATTTGTGTCTGTGTCTGTGTTTGCTGGAGCTGTAATTAACGGTGGGGCGTGTGTCTGTGTTGGGTGCGTAAATGTCGTGGCGTCGTCTGCTAGTATGTGCGGTTGTGTCTGTGTCAATCTGTCGTACCTCTGTCTGTGTCGGTGTATGTGTCGTTGTTCTGTCAGCCACTGAGGACTTGCAAGGTCACAATCACAATCGCTCATGCAACATGTTCCCAAATATTCAAGGTTGCCTGTTGGGGTGCAGGTTGCTGCAGTTGAGGAAGCCCGTTTTGGGGGTATTTGAAGATGTTGGGGTTAATTTGAGCACGTAGAAATACTCGCCTAGAGCCGATAATTACACAGATACTCCTTCTGACCCTCCCCGGGGCCTGTGGCGGACTTTAGTCAGCACCTTTAAGCTCCCCACTCTCACGTGGACCATAACATGGTTCAGCGATGGGGAGCGGTTAGAAAGTGGGGGGACAAGGATAAGGGGCACTAGGAGAGGGAATTTCTGTAAAATTAACACAGCCACCCAATTAATTGCGTCTCTAGATCCGATTTCCGCTCCCAGACCAGCTCAAGCCCATCTCCAAGCGCTCCAAAAAGGCGCTCCAAATCCATCCACCCAACCTTGTTTGCGCGGGCTACTTTTGGGCTGAAAAAACGCACCTAGACTGCTACAAGAGACCGTTAGGGTCTAAAAAAGTTGCGGATTTGGACGGGATATTATTCTCGATGCAGCAGCGGGGAAACCGGCCTTCCGAGCCCTAGAAATGGGCATCAGTAAGGCATCTCGACTCCTGTCAGCAATCACGTTCAAACGCCATATGAGGCAGATTGTCTTTAGCTTTATGTATTAAGGAGCGATACAAGGCTCACTGTATGCTTGTTGTTCATTAGCTAAATGGGGCCTCGTGAAAATCGGGTGGTGGTGTGTATGTGTGATGACAGCCTGCTTATTCACGGTTGACAGCCATGCACAGATATTATGACACAAACACGTATTTCTGTACAGACGCACCCGATCTAATATGGGTGAAACACAATCCAGCAGTGTCTGAGAAATCGCCAGCACGCCCTACAGACCCACACGATCGACACACGTGGGTTGTGTGCACATTGCAGGGTTGAGTGTTGAGTGCAAGGAGATTGGGACAAGAGACGAGATGCAAAGTGGCGATTAGTCAGCTCCATTTTATATATTCAGGGGCCGTGGTTCATCTCGCTTAAGGTGGAAAAGTCGTTTTTTCGTCGATTCGACGTGTTTTTGGTGCTCATTGTTGTGGTTCCGCAACCATCGAAAACCGTTGAGCACCAGTGCATGTAAAAATGCGGGGTGCTGTTGGGAATTTAATATTGGGACTGAATTAAGAATTTATAGAATGGAATACGGGGGAGATTAGGGAGAAGTAAGGGGTACTCTTGGAGGCTTCAAGACCGTTGTAATTACTGTCAAAACAATCGCCAGTCTCTAGTTAACCATTCACTACGACTTATTATCCAATATAGAGACTAGACCAGAGAAAGGGCGACCTGGACTAACTCATGTAACCCCACATTTCCGTGATGACAGAAGTATAACGGATTAGACTGAAATAAATACAACCCCACATTGATAGCCGCGGGGGGCCCGATACGACACTCCACAGCCAGCCCACATGACTGATTCGTCTAGTTACAGCTGTGGTCACTGTAAATGTCGTCCACAAACGTATCGAAGGTCTGCTCCACAATCAGGCTGTCCATGCTCTCCAGACTCTTGCCCTCTTCCCACTCCTCCAATAACGTCATGGACTCGTTGGAGGCGTCTGAGAGTATATCTGTAGTTGGGTTGCTGGATATTATATCCGTGGTGGAGGTGTTAGAGATGGTGAGTAGAGACATGCGGTCGGATACCCGTGAGACGTCTTTCTGAGATTTATGACTCTCGTACCCATCGTAGTCTGTCATCTCAAAGGACTCATCCTGGGTTAGATCTGCGTCGTCTTCCACGAAGCGGAAAGTAGACGAGACCTGCACTCCTTGAACAGATCTCCCGAGCCACGCTTTGTCACTCAGTTCCCGCAGCAGTTGCTGCTGTCTGGACAGAACTCCTTTCCAGACGTCTTCCACTCTTGCTTCAATATCCAACAGCTGACAGCTCTCCGATATGCTCTTGCAGTGGAACTCTAGACGACCCAACACACTCCGTTGTACAGGACAGAAGATGAGAGGATGAGTCGTGCGCAGAGAAGACACCATGGAACAGAGCAGATTGTTGATCTTGTCTGAGTCTAGATCTGACTCGCAAAACAGGGTCACTTCAACGGTGTTGGCCACAGTGACCTTCTCACGCATCCATTCTGGGTCCAAGCAGCTGGTGAAATCGCCTCCATACTGTTTCTCGTCTTTCAGGAGCAGCACAGTGTTCTTTTCTGTCTCCTCGAAAGAACAAGTGTATCCGCAGAGCTCAAAGAACTCCGTAGTCAGAGCCACAGCTGGTGTAATGGTTATGGCCAATCCCTTCCGAGATGCGATGCAGAAGTCTCCCTCCTGGATGCTGACGTGGACACACCCTGTTTCGCTGTGGATGTACATTTAGGAGAGTGGTGACCAGGTGGTGGTAGCAAAAGACGACCTGAAGGGGTATTTCGGGTATCTCTGTGTCGGTTTGGCCCGTAAGCGTTCTTCAGTTCTCTTTGAGGCTAGTAATGGTAATGGTATCCAATGGTTGATCAGTTCGACAAGTGGTATCGAGAGGGTATCTGGCGTATCGCAGTGGTATTGGCTTCAGTGTGGCAATTTTGGAAAGGCCTGGTATCAATAGGATTGGCTGTCGCAAAGTGCTGTGTAGGAGGAAAGGAGACACATCAACTAGCTTCGGTAATAGTTACGATTACAGTTGACCGTTACATGGGAAGTGTGATTGCAGTGTTGTGAAAAAAACGACGACAAAAAAGGTAGCACAGTAAATGGGGTATACCAATGTCTCTGATAATTCCAGGTTAAGGGATTTCCCGCATCACTTAGTCAGTCGCTAGTTGATAATATCTCGTCTTTGCAATTCACCCTCCCATGAAGTTGGCGCTCTAATATCATTATGATTATTAAAGGGAGTCTGGAAGGGTGGCAATTTCCCAAATATGTGTCTCTCACGTTTGCGACGTAAAAACTACTGATCTGGTACAATTTCGACACCCTGCCCAAAATTTCCTCGGCCAATTGCTCCAGCTGGTCGAATTTTGCACATACTTCTCTCCTACTTCCCTGACGCTCAGCTGCAGTGTCTTCTTGCCCCACAAGACCGTTAGACTAACCGAAAGTTAGAATGCAAGGTGGGGGAGCCGAAAAATACACGAAAAATCGCGTCAATTCGGAGAAAATATCTAAAATGGGAACTGAAGGTATGATCGGGTCAGACAAAGTTGGGGATGTTCTCCGATGAACGGTATAGTCGCTCACTCACATATCTCCCACTGTGGATCGAGATCTTTGCTCAGGCACCATAACTCAAATTAAATGTTCGTACCAGAACAGAGTGGTCAACACATGAACAACAGAATCAGAAGAACAATTGTCTTTGCCACCGAACGGAATGAAAAACTCCTCCCTCGCCTCCATCTTTCTTTCGACCATTTGTCAGCGTCTTTGCAAAAGTAAGTACCTTGGAGCTGTATCACTAAAGCCTATTGAGTGCGACAGAAACCTGCATTTGAAAAAGTTACCATCATGTCTCAATTGACATGTGAATGAGATATGAATACGAAAAAAATACATTGATCAGATAATCCAGACTCAATGAGCCCATATCTATGCTCACATTACACCCACCTACTCCTCAACATCTACAACCAACCACCCCCTCACACCCCGCATATATCTCCTAAAGCCTAAAGCTAAACCCCAGACTATACTTATAGTGCATAGAGGTCAAGCTGCATCACCATCATCACTTTAACAAGTCACCCAAAACATACACAAAATGGCCAAGAACCAGGAACTTTTCCCACAACTCCCCCAGAACGGCTACGCTGCCACCGACAAGATTGCTGTTGTCACCGGCGGTTCCAGAGGCCTTGGACTGTACTGTGCTTACGGTCTGCTTCATGGAGGAGCCAAGCGAGTCTACATTTCTTCTCGAAAGGCCGATGCCTGTGACGAGGCTGCCAAGCGACTCAACAGCCAGGGATTCAAGGGCAAGGCCATTCCTCTGCCTGCTGACGTCAGCAAGCACGACGGCGTGACTCGACTGCTGGAGGAGTTCACCGAGCAGGAGCTCAAGCACGGATCCGGCAAGGTGGTCTGTGACATTCTCATTGCCAACGCCGGCGCCACCTGGGGAGCTCCCATTGAGAACCACCCCGAGTCCGCCATCTCCAAGGTCCTCGAGCTCAACGTCAAGGGTGTCTTCTCCACCATCCAGCTCTTCACTCCTCTTCTGGAGGCTGGTGGATCGCACGCTGACCCCTCTCGAGTTGTCATCATGGGCTCTGTGGCCGGTATCGGTATCGGAAACACCACCAAGGGCGGTGTCTACGGCTACCTGGCCTCCAAGGCCGCCGTCCACCATCTTGGAAAGGCTCTTGCCGTCGAGCTGGGCCCCCGAAACATCACTGTCAACATGATTGCTCCCGGTTTCATCCCCACCAAGATGGCCCAGGGCGTCATCGATGCTGCTGGTGACTTCTTCGTCGAGTCCAACCCCCGAAAGCGACTCGGCACCTCCGAGGACATCATCGGTGTTCTCATGTTCCTCGTGGGCCAGGCTGGTAACTACGTCAACGGTGCCGTCATCCCTCTGGACGGTGCTGCCCATCTGGGTGCCGCCCTCTAAGCAAGCCCTAGCGAAGCCAGAGTTTGCACACCGACTGTGCTGAACGATTGAGCACAGAACACAGGTTACATAACGATTGAATATATGATTGCACAATGACCATAGACTAACGCCTATGCTTGAAGTAGGGACCTTATCGGACATTCCAGACAGTTCTTAGGCAGAAAAGTGGTCATACACCAATGCTGACAGCTTTTCGGCCTTCTTCCTGTTAGCAAAATGGTTATTACCGTAGTCGAGGACTCCCAGAACAGCAATCCCTATTCAAGCAAACACGATCCCCAGCCGTGACCCAGTTTGTACTCTGGCTTGTCCTTGGACTTGTAGATATTGGAGGCTATGGCGCCAGCCTAATTGCCTATATCCATCAGCAATGCCATGGCGACTGCTCTCTTGTACGTGCCTGCCACATTGTTGGACATTCAAGAGACGATGGCTGGGAAGGCTGGGTACGGACCCAGAGCAATGAGGTAACACCCAACGTAGACGTCTGGTGGGCTAGTATGAGACAAGCTGTATGCCAAAAGGTACCTTAGTATCATGAGTAGCAAGTTGCCTATAACGAAAATAGGCCGCTCTCCGTATATGTCTGAGAACCAAGCCTGGGTCACTGGGGTATTAGCTGCAACAGCGTAGATGGGAATAGTCAGTAGCTGGGCGATAACAGAAGTGAACCCCAGTCCGTTGATGATACTCAGAAGGAACAGGGAGATACCAAACTGAGAAACAACGACTCCAAAGTAAAGCAAAATGTGATGTGTACCTCTATTACTGTAGTTGAATTTTCGCGATTGTGTCGCAAAATGATTGGAGCTGAAGGGAGAGATGATCTATTTACTTGAGCTTACTTGACAAAAAACACACGTTTAGTTAGAGTATTTTACGTTACTTGTACCCACCCCATCTCACATCTGTCATGCACACCACCACAGCTTGATCTGATATTCACTCCTTCAGCATAGCGACTTTCTTGCTATAAACCACCAGCCACTGCTGCTCATCCAGCGCCAACTCACATCATGTCATCGATATTGGCTGCCGAATTGGCGAAAGCCAAGGCGAAACTCGAACATGAAAAGATCCATGGACGGGAGAAGAAGACCGACAAACAGACGACAAAACAAGAGACGCGGAATCGAGGCGTGGAGAGCAGAATATCTCGCGACAACAACCACCGCGTGAGCAAATCCTCAGCTCAGAAATCAGGTTATGAGAACATGCAGCGGAAGGCAGAACTGTACCGACAGTTTCACCAGGGAGAAATCGATGAGCTAGCGGGTGGGGTCATGGAGAGACGTGCGGTTGACGAGGATACCGGATCACGTGACTCAGATGACCCGGAGTATGACTCCGATTTGTCGACCGACTCATCTGAGGTGGAGGTTGTGGACGAGTTTGGAAGAACCAGAATGGTGCCGAAACGCAAACGGTACCTGTTTGAAGCCAGGAAAGAGGTATCACGTGAAGGATACGGGTCACGTGACACTGAGGTTGTGTCTCGTGACATGGTCGAGAAGCCTGCCAATGTCATATACGGCGATGTTGTCCAGACTGGCAGTTTTGTTCGGAATGATTTTGTTCCACAGGAGGACGAGACTTCTACATCTCACTACGACTCCACAAAAGAGATTCGAAACCGGGGTGTTGGATTTATGCAATTTAGTCAAGATGCTGAGGTACGAAAGCGTCAGCAGAAAGAGTTGAAGGAGGCTAGAGCTGTCACTGCAGCGTTTGTTGAAGAGAAGAAGAGGGAGAAGGAGAAGGGCAGCGATGAGGTCACTGAACTGGACGCGTTCAAAAAGAGGTATGAGGCTAGAGAAAGGAGGATAAAGGAGGTTTATCAGAGTAGTCAATGACTCTGATCCTGTATAATATTTATTCTATTTATTGGTACAAGGGTCACAGAGGTGAGATCATAGTGTAGCTAACTGCCGGAGGAGGTCACGAAAAACGACTGGCTGTTAAAGAACTAATTTGAACCGACTGGGACCCTTTGAGTCTGTTTAATGCTCATGTTCAACGAGTTTGAAATACCCAATAAACGGGAAATGTCCAAGGGAGCGTCTTACAGCCGATGGATCTGATCCAAAGTACCACAAAAGAAGCTTTAGAGTGTCAGGAGGACACTGTTACAATCAGTTCTGCTCTAAATAATGTCATTTTCTCAAAAATGGGCGCGAAAAAAAACGCCGGAATTTGGATATGCGAGGCCAAAATTTTACGTTTTTTCAGAAATTTGCCTGGTTGGCTCAGTTGGTTAGAGCGTTAGTCTCATAATCTGAAGATCACCAGTTCGACCCTGGTACCGGGCATTTCTATTTTTGCTCTGTGAGCAAATTTTTTCACCATAAACTCCCGATGTGCATCTTTTTATACGTCCCTTCAACCCTGATCATTTTTAACCCTGAGCTAGCCCATCTTATCTCGTGTCTCACAACTCCCGAAATACTCTACTTTTTTAGCTCCGCCACGAAACTCTGAATATCTCCATCACGAAATCTGAACGTTCTGCATTAGGATAAGCGTCATCAAGCTACAGCACTCGCCAGCACTCCGAGCCTCAACAATGTCGCAGTCCCAGTCGCACACGCCGGTCAACTCGTTCAACTCCAAGGAGGCTCTGGATTTCCTCAACCTGCGATACTCTCAGGCCTCCAGCAAGGCCAAACAGAACACCTCTGGCGACAAGGAGGGATCCGTGCTGTACAAGCCTCAGGCTCAGGCATGGTCTGACGGCAGCGGACCCAACAAGACGGACTTTCTCAGCGAGTTCAAGAAGGCCTCCGACGAGTTCAAAGGCTAGGTGAGATTGCCATGACTTTGACGACCATGAAAGATGACCGCTGAGGTCCTCGGAAGATTCGGAACTGAACTCATGAAAATGGAAGAGATGAAAATCGATCATGGGTACGATAGTGACGACTTGTTTCAGCGGTGGGTGGATCATTAGACCGAATCCAGCAAGATATGGTAATCCTCGAAGACGTACTGTCATGTCTCTCGTGCTGAGGGGTGCTAGGGGTCTCTGTGATTCACATCGTCACGCGAAAAGCAGATTTCGCCATGATCCCGGATATAGAATCAATCTTCATTAATTTTGAACTAATGCGAGCTGTGTGTGTTTTTTGGTTTGGAAGTATACATCGTGGAGTGTTTCATGGTGAGTGAATCAACCACAGTCAGAGGTTGACTATCGTGCAAAATGTGGGTAAGAGATACAGAACCTACAGATACCATATCATCAAGTCTACTGCGAATGCAGCTGCTTCATGAGCTTTCCAAACGCTTTACTGTTTGAAGAGAATCACAGGGTTGAGTTATGTCTGGTCAGTCCTGGTGCGACATCCAAGGCAATTCACGAGAACACACTTGATAGCTGTCACAATTCAATAGGACAGTGCAGCAGTGAAAAGACTTGTTCATCAGATTGCTGGGTTGTTCAAGTCCATGTGCTCGTACCCCCAGATGACTCATGGCTCTGGAGCCCGAAACAGTGTAGAACAATCTAACTCCAAGACCACCTCATGACGATCACGCTTTACGAGCTGTACACATCTAACCAAGCACCTTCGCCTACGCGCAACTATTCTATGTCGAACAATCGCACTTGTCCAATAGCTGCCGTACTTCGCGATAGTCTTCTACAAGTGCCAACTAATCATGTCGTATAATTACCACAATCTATTCTGTCTAGCTATCATCAAATCCTATGTTAGAAGGGTCTCAAGGTCTCACGGCTCTGCGATCGATAATCAGTCAAGCAAGATAATCAGAAATTCAGTCCTTTGTACACAAAAATAAATCAATCCATGCACTTCATCTTTGTGTGGGGTCGCGTGGCTCACACGGGTTACTTACTTTTTCGTCTCTGACGGTAAGGAGAGGAGTGGAAAAGGCGCTCTTTATATAATGCTCCTCTATGGGCCACACACGGCCTCTCCACATTCTCTGTTATTTTTTTATAGACTTTGGTGCGCCAAGTAAAAGTATAGGAGCAAGAGGTGCAAGTAATTTAGGGGGGTTTTGTGGGAGTGTTGAAAGGGTGAGTGTAGAGCTGTGAATGTGAGAGGTGGGTAGCAAATTATTCCATAGGCGTGTTCTGAATGGGTTCCTGGTTGGATCGAAGCATTTCAGCTTCAGATCGACCCACTTCGGGCAATATTACGACACGTTTTGAGCATGCACATTTTCCTCTTTTATGCCCCATTTCACATTATTCAGACCGGAAACGGAGGTTGAATTTTGGTGCATGCTTGTCACGTAATTTAGGGGCTAAAGGAAGGCAAGATATATGACTAAAATCATCACATTTCCAGGATTACAATGAATCTAGTCACATGTCAACACGACCAGTTCTGGTGTCTGAAAGCTCGTTCTCAGGTTGGAAGCAACCCCTTAGCCCTCTCTTTAGTCTTTGGTTTTGACTTTGGTGCACCTGATTTTTCACAAGTGCAAAGACACGCACGTGGAGTGAGGGTGGAGGCGGAGAATGCACACTTCCGGAAGGAACCATTTGCCTCGAGTCAGATTTCCACGTGGGTCGGGAACTGTGAAAGTGTCAGGAGAGTGACGCTCGTATCAATGTTTTAATCTGGCATTATCCCAGCACATTCGAACTTTGAGGCAGACGGGAACAAGGAAAAGTGGGAGATCTATGATGCAGTGTGAATTGGGAAGGTATAGCAGCTTGCCACAAATTGAGCATTGAATAGGAGCAGGGGTTGGTGAAGGGGAGTTGAGATTTAGCAGACTGGAGATTGGTGATGGCAGAGCACTTTGACTAATCAAAGATGCACGGGGCATGGTGTGAGGAGTGAATACGTAATGGTTCAATGGGACTAGTTCTGATCTATGCAATTGATTCCCTAAAAGCTGAAAAAACTCTTTCATGACTTGTAAATAGAATTCACACTAAGACTGATCAGAACTTATATCCTACGAGACCCGTCAGTCCATCACGGTACAGAAACGAGACACGGGTATGAGGACACACAAAATCCACCACTACAGGTCTAGAACACCCTATCATAAGCAATAATTTATTTCCTAACTGTACATCCCTCAATTTCTTCCCTGGGTCACTTTTGACACTTGGTCTTATGAACCTGGTAATCTGGCCACTCCATTCTGACTCCACACTTGGGGCACGTTGCTGATCTGTGTTGGGACATTGTGAGTTGTGTGGTTGTGTGGTTGTGTGTAAAGGGTGTGTGTTTCGTTGATGATTTGATGTGTCTGAGCGAGAAAAAAGGGTCATCGCGTCTTTAAATATATCCCCTTTTGATTGCTCACACTTCTCGCTATCACATGATTGCTCCCACACGTCACCGTTGTCGTTATTACGTCTTTATTGTACCTGCATGATTGTGGGGTAGAGGTGAGACATAACGTGCTTAGATAAGACCGTGCGAGAGCTCTTGTGTGCATAGAATGAGTTAATCACACCATTTCACCTCCATTTGATCCACTTCGTTGCCCGAATCTTCAATATCACGGCTATCCAACGACTTACACTCCCCCCTAAACGTGCGGCTCGTAAATTATTTTAAGCTTGCGGCTATACGAGTGGCATATTGGGCATCTATGGGGCGATCTGAACAGGGATTTATGAAACCGGCCACAATTCAGATAAATCCAATAAATTCACATTAAATAAATAATAGCCACACGAGGCTTTCTCGTAACCATTTCCAGCTTCTAGTCCTTCTTCACTTCTCTCCTAGTGGGCGGACGAGCCAGCTCCGGATGAAACTCTTTCAGATGAGTGTTGAAATTGACCACCAGATCCTTCATGTAACAGATGGGACACGTGTAGGCTTGGTAGGGGGGCGTCTGAGGCGTAATGTTCTGTTCCAACGCCATTATTATTATCGTCGAAAGGAGTTTCAGGAGTGTGTGACTATTCCCACCTTATGTATCATCTGCTCACGGTCATGGTGAGACCACTTCCGGTACCACGTGCTGGGTTTGTCAGCATCGTAGAGACGGGAAACGCACATTGCTCAGAAGTAAAGAGGTATTTGCGACTAAACGATTTGAGTCATTTCAAGCGAGTAACGTAGGTGCGTGGAGTGACGTCAGATGATTATCAGGTGCGCTGATAACGTGTGTCTCACCTCGCTTGAGAGAAATGATCCGATGTTGACAGCTGGACATGAAATTGGCGATACTGTATTTTTGGGAATTGAGAAGAGCGGTTCTGGGCGGCATCTTTTGTTGTTAGCATTACCTACAGTATTTCACTCGTCTCCACCTCTCAAAAGTATGAGCCCAAGTAGATAGTCGCGAAATTGTGACGGCGCCACACAGTCTCCGCATACCAAAGGGTAAAGATCATGAGTGCCGCATGGTGAGGCAAAGTTACAAGTAGCAAAAAAGCTGTTTGAGAACGTGTTTGCTGAGCGTGCTTCTGGACAAATATTTACTAGTTCATTCAATTGAGGCTGCATGAGGGCTTGATTCGGTTGAAAAGGAGAACTTGACATCTAATCGAAGCCTCTACAGCACATTGCTAAGAAGCAATAACGAGTAAGGGTGATGGGGTAGGAAATTGTTGTAGAATAAGACGAAGACGATGAAAAGAGGTCACCAAGCATTCTCGACTGGCATAGTACCGCCAACGAGCAGTTCGCTCACAGACGAACGGCTGGTTGCTTTGAACAGTTCCTCGTTTTACACCTCTTTTGTTGAGTAGTAACAGAAATGTTTGGGGCTGGTGAGGAAGATCAATTTTCTTGTGCCAGTGGGGCTGTTGTGAGGGGTCCTGGGGCAGGTAGGGACTTGCATTATATAGTAGACCACGTGGAGAAAGATCGAACGCACTCTTTGGTCTATGCGTCCCATTACGGTGTCAAATATGTACTGTTTCTCGCCGAAATCCACGGGAATCAATAGTCATATATTCTCAAGTATTGTACCTCTAATCAGTTGGAGCTATTACAATACTTAGTTGAGTCGGGCTTGAGGTTGACTGCTCTCGTAGCTTGTTTGCACCACTGTGCTGCGTTATCGAAAAGAACCCATTGGCACTACCACATGAGCTTTTTAGTCGTGGTGACCGTGACGACTTCTGGGCTCCAATATCAACCATCCCCCTCATACACCCCCTCTGTCTCAATTGGAGCCCCAAATCAATAAAGACTCATGCACCAACTCAACTGTGAATCGAACTAGGAGGCATGCTCTACCAGTGTAAATACACCATAACTCGAGCCACAAACGAGATGGAACAGATCGAAGTGAATTTGTAGAGTCCCCTTGACTCAATTACAAATAAAAAACCCTCAATCCACTCTCAGACCCCTCGAATCAGCCTCTATATTCATCCCCTCCCATGTTCTCAGAAACTCTAAAATATGCGAGGCGAAAAATAGGCTATTTTTTTGAAGCGGAGGGCAAAAACACACACACACTTGTCTTTTTTGAGGGTTCGAAACCGTATTCTACGTCGATACGGATTCATTGATCGAAGGGTTTTCGCCACGTTTCGATCCATCAGCAGCTAGCTACCCAACACTTTTACAAAATTCCGCATCTCGTGGCATTTACCTTTCTTTTTGCGGTAGTGGTGTCGGCGCTTGTCTTTTTTGCTAATAAACACAGCGGGGTTTTTCAAATGTTGACACAGGGAATGCGAGGATACTACCGTGGAATGGGAGGAGGCAGAGACGGTCAGGTGACCGTCGGCGGGCTGGAAAACGACTCGGCCTTTTGTTTCATGAACTCCGTGCTCCAGTCCATGGCTTCTCTCGATCGTCTGGACGAGTTTTTGGGAGGAACCCAGTACGAGGGCGTCCAGCTCGAAACAACGACCCGCAAGCGGTATGAGGAGAGCGACGAGGAGGAGAGCAGCGACGAGGGCGTGGAGAACGGGCCCGAGGGTCCTGTTTCTGAGGCTGAGACTGAGATTGAGCAGGTTCCCGAGGGAGCTCACGCTGTCCCCGAAGCTGAGGATGATCTGGCCAAGGTGAACGCTGTTGCTGAGGAGGCTCACGAGGAGGAGGAAGAGGAGCCCAAACAGCCCTCTGCTTTGGAGCTGTCTTCTCTGATCCCCGGTTTCCCGGCTCAGCCTGAGAAGGCCGATCCCGAGGAGGTGACGGAGGTGGCGGAGACGTCGACCACGGTGCAAAACCCCATTTGCCCGTCGTCGCTCGAGTCGTTCCACTCGTCAACCGGTCTGGGCGCCTTTTCCTACGAGCTCAAGCGCATGTTTGCCCAGCTTAACACCCTCTCCAACAGATCGCACACCTACTCGGGTCTGCCCATTACCCGGGCCATGGGCAAGAGTGGCCAGCGATGGGACGGATACGAGCAGGAGGACGCCGGCGAGTTTTTCCAGCAGCTCATCGACAAGCTGGAAAACGAGGTCAAGGCCAAGGCCGGAGAGGCAGATAAGACTGAGGAGAAGACGGTGTCGGAAGACACTTCTGCGCTCGACAAATGGAAGAAAAAGATGCTGATTCCGTTTGACGGAGTCCAGGCCACCACCATCAAGTGTCTGACGTGCGGAGATCTGGGAGACGGCATTCGATACAACATTATGGGAGCCCTGGGTCTGTCTCTACCCAACCAGACCTCTCGGTACTCTCGATCCACTCACACTCTCAAGGAATGCATTGACATGTTTGCCGAGCGAGAAATCATTGACGGCGTGAGCTGTGAACGGTGCTCGTTGCGTGAATACAAGCGTCAGGTGGAGGACCAGATCAGCAAGGTGTCGGATACTACGTCGCCCCTGGTGCAGCTGTTCCAGGCCAGACTCGACAAGGTCGACACTGCGCTGTCACGTGACACCATCAACGAGGAGGAGTACAACGACATTTTCAGAAAGAACACCGGCTTTGCCAAGGTGTTTGTGCAAAAGTCCAAGCAGACTCTGATTGGTGTGGCCCCCCAGATTCTGTGTGTGACCATCAACCGATCGCAGTTTGACATGAACACCGGCATGAGTTTCAAGAACTCGGCCAACGTGCGATTCCCGTCTCTTCTGTGTCTGGACGAGTGGATGGACGATAAGTCGCAGACCAAAAAGATGTACCGACTCAAATCCGTCGTGTCACATTATGGCTCGCATGACTACGGACACTACATTGCGTATAGACTGTCTCGAGACAAGTGGTGGCGCATTTCGGACGAAACCGTGTACCAGACTGAGCTGTCGTACGTGCTGTCTGACGGCTCCATCTTCATGCTCTTCTACGAACTGGCTGCTCCCGAGGAGGCCGAGGAGCTGTACACTCAGATGATTGAGGAGCAGAAGGAGCAGCAGAGCCATGGATCTGGAGCTGCCGAGAGCAGTGAGGAGGAAGAGAGTGAAGAGGAAGACGAGAGCGAGGTCGAGGAGGAGGAGAGCGAAGACGAAGATATGGAGTAGCCACGAGCACGGGCTCGGATGTAATTAGAATGATATGGTTGGTGAATGATCCTAAGTGGAGTGATCGTAGCAGGGTGATGTGGTAGTAAAAGGACCTACTGTACTTGTACTCGGGAAAGATCGGAGGCACTTCATGT
Organism: Yarrowia osloensis; assembly: GCA_900519015.1. NCBI lineage: Eukaryota > Fungi > Ascomycota > Dipodascomycetes > Dipodascales > Yarrowia > Yarrowia osloensis. The sequence continues at coordinate 3,965,473 of ULGU01000001.1, forward strand.
GACTCTGTTTGTCTGACAGCTGAAGTGTGTTTTATTGGGTGATTCAAATGCACTCTGCCAACTTGGAACTTGTTGAAACTTCTGATGCAACTCATAAATCAGCTGAGCATATATTCAAGAGAGATGTCGCCAAAAGGGAGACATTGACGAAATGACGAAGCCAGCAATCATGGAAAATGACCTGAAATAAAAAAAGGTTATCAACACTTTGATATTGAACCGGCCATGGAGTATTTGGCGATGAAAACAAAAAGATAGGTCGTACCCGGAATCGAACCGGGGTTACTGGAAATCGAAGTAAATGCTTCAGAATCCAAGGTGATAACCGCTACACTATACAACCGCGGACATGCTCAAAAAAGCGTTGAAACAATATATTCTGGAAAAAGTGCTATCTCAGCGAAAAATGCTCCCGCGAGGATATAAATAGTAAGAGCCTACTCTACAGCGTTTCAGCTATCCGGAGACTAAATTTTGTCTATTAATAGTCTATGTAACGTCTCTGGTGTGGTGTTGAAGAGAGACAAAAAGTGAGGGTTGGGCGAAGTTGGCTGTTGAAGTCTGTAGGAATGCGCTTTTACAAATGAGGAAGCTATAACGTCTTTAAAAGATGTACGAAAAGTAGTGTGGCTAGCGTTTGTACTTCCCAGATGCCTATATGGTGTTCCTTCCTGATCTGAAAAATCTACAAGAAATGGAGATTGGAAAGCAAGTGCTATAGAGAAGTGAGAAGATTGCTGAGATCGCAAATAGGAAATTTGAGAATGTAAAAGGGTTTATTGAATAGCTTCTAACTCGTCGCAGTCATGAAATTAATCTTGCCAAAGACATCTGTTCGGCCATACTGACGGGAAGTACACTGTGGATGGGCTCTAGGGAGAGTATTAGAAGAGATCAAGGGGAAAAGGGCTGTTTTACAAATAAGTGGAAGGTCGCTGCTACAGGTATTTGGGTCTCCACCAAAGTGGCTGAGAGTGTGGGGCTTCCGGCTATTGTAGTGTGTTCCGCTTTGTCCATGTTGACTGCTGCTTCCAGATTTCAGATAGAGTGCCAAACTCGAGACGACGGGTGCTTCGTGCAACGTAGATAGGATGACGTACAAGGGTCTTGTTCGTTCCCATCTAAGAGTGATGTTGTAGCTGCTTTCAGTGGTGCCGGTTAGAACACATTACCAGAGTGTCAGACAATGTCGCAGCTGGATGAAGATAGACTGTGTAATTGAAATGGTCTATTGAGATAGAAAGACAGGCTGGTTATTGTACAATCGAATTCGCACTCCCGATAACCGTGTAGGAGTGTGCTGTGCAGTCCGTAGTAGTGAAGTCTTGATAGTCTCTCGAGCCAGACAGAAAGTTCTCTTTTTGATACGAACTGTATTGCTTGACTCGAGATCACTTACTGATTCCGATGGTACTAATGTATAGGAGTAAATACCCTAGGAATCATTGTCGACATACCTGGTTCTGGCCTCTTTCGCCTGGTAGCCAATTACTGAAGACATCTGGAATGCATAGTTCCTGACAAAACAGAAAGAAGCGGCCAGTTAGTGATAGCTAAAGATCTTTCCCCTCCAGAAGCAGTTTCTGCTTCACTCACCTAGAGATCAGCTCCTCAGTATCCATCTCATCGTTAACTCACACCATCCCCAGTGCCAAAGTCTAGCCTTACAATGATCCAGTCAAGCCACAGCTCACGTCTAACGAGACTCAGGACCTACAACAAGCGCGATATAGAGATGTCAAACGACCCAGAAAATCAATGACACACTCCCAAGAAAACATCCAAACGTCTCAAATCGCTATTCTGCCAACCAATCGCCCACCTATCTCACCCCAACATCCACCTAATGTCTCAAACTAACCTCTCGTTTTTTTCCCATCTTCGCGAGGAGGGTCCATTGCCAACGCCAAAAACAAAACCCTAACCCCCACGTCCCGATTAAGGTTGGTGTTGCTCACTAAACACCCTCTTTTGGACATCACCACACGTCCCTTCTCAACCTTTTACCACCCCCCAACACACAACGTACCCATCTCTGGAGCTTGTGGATCATCGCGCTTCCGTACTGACATCACGTGATCTACCCGACGACATGGCCGACAAGGACAAGGTGGATGCTGTGGCGCCACAGACCAACGACACAGACGTCTCTTCTTCCACTCCGAACAAGACGAGCACAGACTCGAAACCCGAGAGCTCGAGTGAGTCGCAAAAGGACACTCTGGCAGCTGATTCGAACGACACAGACACAAAGACCCAAGACACGGCCGATGATACGACCGCAGAACCAAAAGAAGAGGTCCAGGCAAATGGTCACGAACCCAATGGTGATTCGAACGGCGTTGATGTGAAGGAGGATGAAGACGACAATAAGGACAACAAGGAGGATGTCGTGAAGGAAATGGAGAAGAAGGAAGAGGAGATGGAGGAGAAGGTCGACAAGGAGACCGAGGCTGCAGGCGAAAAGGCCGTGGCTGAGGAAGAGAGCGGTGATGTCGAGGCTGAGGGTGAGGCGGAGGATGAGGCTGACGGCGAGGATGACGTGGAGGAAGAGGCTCAGGACGAGTCTGTGGTCGAGGACGAGGCCGAATCACGTGACCAGAGCGTGGCCGACGTGACCATGGCCGACACCACCACGGACTCCATCGATCTCGGCGACTCTTCAGCCTTCCCTCCCGGAACCGTTGTTCTGGCCAAGGTCAAGGGTTTCCCCGCCTGGCCCGGTATGGTGGTGCCCGAGGACGTGCTGCCCTCGTCTGTGCTCAACGCCAAGCCCCGAAAGAACCGACAAATGTGGCCCGTGCGGTTTTTCATCGACACCACTCACACCTGGGCCTACCGAAACGACCTTAAGCCATTGGGTGTGGAGGAGGCCGCCAAGTTCCTCAAGGCTGCTTCTCGTGGACGAAAGGATAAGTCTCTCCATGCCGCCTACAAGGTGGCTTCCGAGCCTCCTACTTTGGACGAGTTTGTCGAGCAGGTGTATGGCGACATTGAGGAGGAGGAAGAAGAGGAGGAGGAGTTGGAGGAGAAGCCACCGGCCAAGAAGCGAAAGACGGCCGCCAAGGCATCCACACCGGCCTCCAAGAGCAAGGCTTCAGCAGTCAAGGAGGCCATCAAGGAGGCCAAGAAGAAGAGCGGCCAGCCTGCTTCAAAGGACAGTGGCAAGGAGGACGCCAAGGAAACCAAGGGTGGTACTGGAGCCAAGGGAGGAGCCAAGGGTGATGCCAAGTCGGCGTCAGCGTCTCCTGCTCTGTCTTCAAAGCCCAAGTCTTCTCCCGCACCCAGGCGGTCGGACAAGGAGGGCAAGGTTCTTGTGATCCGACACAAGCTGCAGCGAGGTCTTCTCTCTGGCAGTGTTCCTGATGATTCCGAGTTGCCCGGTCTGTCTCAGTATCTCACGCGCTTGGAGGAGTTTGAAGGTCTCGAGACGTCAATCATCCGGCAGACCAAGATCAACAAGGTGCTCAAGGGCATTGTGAAGCTGGATTCGGTGCCCAAGGACGAGGAGTACAACTTCAAGGAGCGATCTCTCAAGTTGCTGACTGCATGGAACAAGCTGGAGTGAAGGGTTTGTGACGGAGTGCAAGAAGAGAGCTAACGTGCGTTCTGGGGCCTTTTTTGAAGGTTTTCCGACACTTTCAGCGGTATTGCGGGACTCTGATCCGTTGGAGCGGCTTTTTTCCCTCGAGATCACCCATGATTTGACGATTTTGAACGATTTTGGACGACTTTGGACGACTTTGAACGATATTGAACGATTGGAAGGATGTGTTGCAGCAGCAAACTGCATTTGATTGCGGTCTACGGAAGTCAGGGTACTTTTGGATGTATTTAGGCGCGTTATGCTGTGGGATGGAGGAAGGCGGAGTCGCATCGGGCAGTTGCAATGAAAAGCGGCTGTGAACGAGTCTCAGCTGACTCATCGTCTCACATCTGCAGACGTAATGGTCGTGCGGACAGGTGCTCCAGTTCCGTTTGACGAAATGTATTTTTACGCCCACCCAAAAAATGGGCGCTATGTAATCTATGAATGTATGTATTATGTGATTATCGGAGGAGAGGTTGGGGTTATGCTGTGCTGTGGTGGTAGGGAATGCTGTACTTGTTGTGTTGACACTTCCCCATACAGTTGGAGTCGTGTTTGAGGCCGTGTGACTTCTTGAGTGGCATGAATGAGCTCAGCTTCACACAGCTGTATAGTGCAGCCTCGGTGTCGCGATATTACTGAGACAAGTGGTGATAAAAGGGGTACCATTCAAGTCAGAGTCACAATGCGGTTCGAGTGGTATTATATTACAAGCATCTTTCACTACGCAGATTTCCAGATGATGAGCCCCATTTTCCTTCATGATGGAGGTGCGTCGTAGAAGTGGGTGTGCTGTGCTACAACTACAATTGTGGAGATTCGGGCAGAATGTATGCATCTGGTTGGTGCGGGGATGCAATTGGGAGGTATTGAGTATGTCGACAACAACTTTCGACGACTGCACTCGGACCAGATTTAGTTTCCTTCTCATTTTTCTACGAGCAGCCATCTAAGCACCATAGCTACCGTATCTCAATAAGAGCACCCCATCACGGACTTGTAACAAGGCCGAAACCTACCTCAATCACACAATGGCAGATCACGCAAAATCACCACCATCTTACCACAACCCCAAACTTCCCTGGAAAACTACTTCAACTGTGAAGTTCAGCACGAGTAAGCCCGAGACCGGATGGTATAGTTTGTCCGTGGTAAGTTGAGGCACTCTACTGTATTCGTGTACTGGTACCAAGCCAGTGTCTAATCTTCGTCTCAGATGCCAACCTTGAGCATACTCGTAGTTTTCGCAGGCGTCCTGGAATTTACCGTGTTTCGTTGTTGCCTGGTGTTGGCTGACTGATGATTTAAAACAATTGGATGGTGAGATGGAGGTGAGATTGACAAGCCAGACGCCTGGAATCGCACTCTGCTATATCACAACAACACCTCCTGCCATCTCCACCCTGCATCTCGTATACTTGTTCGTTTGCGGTCCCATAAGTTGGCTGTATAATGCTTGTTTCCGCTGGTAGTTCCTACTGCTTTGCTCATTGGCTTTCACTTTTGCCGCTTGTCAGACCACGCTAGAGTGACATCTGACGTTACATCGGCGGCTAGCACGACTCGATATTATCTGGGCTCAATTGTGGAGGCGGAAGAGCGCAGGTTAGGATGACACCGGTCTTGGTGCACTTGCGGAGGTCTTTGTCAGCTCCTGTTGTCGCTTGTTTGGTGCCGCATCTGGAATGACACTAAGACCGGGCTTGTGTGTTTTAGACCCGTGCTAGCGTCGCCATCCGGACTAGTCCACCTTTAGACACGGATTAGAGCCCGCTTAGGCTGGGTTTAGGTCTGGTTTAGATCCGGTCGCATTCTGCGATTCTTGTGCAGGGGTCGATGAGATGGTAGCCTGCGCACAGGGATAGGTGGTATTTATGAAGAATAGGAGTTGGAGGCAGGAGGGGTGGTATTGGTGGGTCAACTAGATCGACACATCAGTGTGCCAACAGCTCAGTACATGTCCCTCACCTTCCACCCACCACTACACTGTCAGTTGCGCTGCCAGCCCAGCTAAACTGGCGCCGAACACTTTGCTAGACGTGTGAATCGGGCGGTTTCGAGGTCGGAGCTAGCTGCTGAACTAGTCACAAGCGTCGGTATTGTAACTCCAGCTAAATCAGCTACAGTTGAACACCGTGTACCTCTTAGCACAATGCGACATACAAAAATCACACCACACAAGCGGCTGAAAGAAACTCCTTCTAGCTCCCAAGGCAAGAGGTACTGTAGCGTTGGGGCTATCTCTTCGCCAGCACCGAATAATATCGACCGCGTCCCAAATATTATCGCCGGACTCGTTCCTCTGCATTAGTGCGCTGTGGATGTAGCCCTGGACACAAACGAAATGACGAGGATGCACATCACCGAGTCAAGCGGACAAGCCGAAGCAGCGTAAACAAGAAGAAAGAAGAGTGTTGCTGAGTCAAAAGAACGAGTGGAGACAAGCATTTTGAAAATTGGTTGCTCGTATTCCAGTGATCCGAAACACAGCCCATGTTGCGCACCCCAACCATCCGCACTTTCACCCAACCAACTATTCCACTTTTCCACCCTTCAACTCATCCACCCTTCCACACCTCACTCCTGCACTTCTACACATGCTTAAGCTACAGTAATACCTGGTAGCTATAGTCTACAAGTACGATAGCCACCTCCCCCTCCACTTAACTTATAAATATCATTACTACATCTTTTCTCATTATATATATCGTTATTTTTCGGATGGATCAACCACCCGTGGTCTCTGACCGTCTCTTCCGTCATTGCGTTCGTCGTTCTCCGTTGTGTTCTTCGTCTGTTGTCCTCCTTTTTCGTCTGCTTTATTTGTCAAAGTAGCAGTTCCCAGTGGTCCCCTTGGGCGTGCTGGTTCGGGGACTGGGAAAGTAATGCGGAGTTCCCAGACCCAACAGCCGCTTGTTGGGCAGCGTACTCGCGCCAGGCTTGTTGCTGCCACTGGTGATGGGCGTGGGCAGGTTGATGGCCGGCGAAATCATGCCAGTCCCAGGCGACGATGTGGACGATAGCGGCGACGACAGGTTCGACAGCGAACCCAGCGTCTGTGGCGACTTGCTCTTTTCCAGCTCAGTTATCAACTTGGCCTGCAGTTTGGGCTGTGTAGAGGGAGGAATGTCGAGTTTGGTGCGCTTGGAGGGCGGGCTGAAGGCAGGCACCGAGGAGGGGGCAGGCCGGTGACCTGCCGTTGGGCTCCCGCCATTGTGTGCTGCTGCTGCGAGGCTTGCTGCTGCCGACAGAGCAGCAACTCCGCCAATACCGCCCATACCGCTGCTGCCCGCGCTCATGCTGCCCTTGCTTCGCATAAAGCTGCTGGGGAAGTATGTGTCGGACACGGAGACGGGCACCTCCTGGACCTTGACGCCCGCAACGTCCGTGGCGGGGATGATGGGGGGCAGCGTGACGGTGCCCAGCGGAGGCGAGCACAACGTAGGGTCGCTGTTGAGATAAGACAGCCGCGAACGGATCTGCTGACTCAGCCGGTTGGGCAGCAGCACCGACAGCTCCACCACGTCGAGGTCCTTGCGCGACACCAGCAGATCATCTTCTTCCTTGGACCAAGGCGCGTGCTTTGGTGGCAGGTTGGAGAGAGGCTGGAGAGGCGATGTGGGAGGAGAAGCGACCGACCGGAGAGGGGGTAGTTGCAACATGGGAGCGTCAGAGCCCGCAGAAAGAGGGCCTGGGGGAGCCGACATTTCCTGGGGGGTCGAAACGGCAGGCTGATGCATGTGCGGAACGTCGGGGCTCAACGAGGGTCGGTAAGCCGGAGCAGGAGGCTGATGTTGCTGCTGCTGCTGCTGCTGTTGCTGCTGCTTCTGCTGCATGTGATGGGGCATGTGGAGCTGGGGAGCAGGCTGTGGTGGTAGAGGGGCCTGCTGGGGCTGTGATGCGACATGCTGAGCCTGAGGGTGGGGCTGTGTCTGGGGAGGTTGCTGCTGCTGCTGCTGGGGAGGCGGAGGCACTCCCTGGGGACCTCCCTGGGGACCATAGCTCACAGGGTAGCCGTAGGGGTAAGGGTACTGCTGCTGCTGGGGCATATGGTGTGGAAGGGGAGGAGCGTGCTGCTGGGGAGCATGCTGGTGAGGAGGCGGCGGGCCCTGTTGCTGCTGGGGGTGCTGGGGGTGCTGAGGGTGGCCCTGGGGACCCCCCATCTGAGCATGAGGATGGCCCGGCTGTAACGATCCTGGGGGAGGAGGTCGCTGTTGCATCTGGGGCTGCATCTGCTGGGCCTGCTGCATCTGTCCAGGCTGACCCTGGGGCTGGCCCTGCTGCTGTTGCTGGTCCAGAGGGATCAGCGTCAGAAGCGGCTGTGGGGTTCGCAGGGTGCCGCTGATGAGACGCCGCCATCGGAACTGGCACGCGTTGGGGGTTCGGTTGGGGAAGTGGGACGCGATTTCCTTCCAGCCGAGCTTGAGCGTCTCTTTGAGATGACGCAGGAGCAGGTCATCATGGGGGTCCCAGGACGAGGGCGTTTTCCGCTTGTCCATGTCTTCTTCGTCGTGGGGCATGACGGGCATCATGTGCATGTGTTGCATCTGGGTTAGTAGGAGCGGGGATGGTGTGATCTGACCTGTCAGCACCGTGGGCACAAGGGGGTGTGTAGGGATGGTAGGGATGGGATGGAGATAATCAGTCGAACGAATTACTGCATCATCGCATGCGATGAGTCGACTTGCGAGTATTACTGCATGGGACCCATCCGCATCAGCCGCACGTGCTGCATTACAGCCTTTTGTCGATGAGATGTCTCAGAATGAGAGGCGTGATTGGAATGCATTCAGGAGGTGCTGTTTTGGTGGTAACAATAAGGCGTTGTAGTGTGGATGTGCGGATGTGTGTGTGTGTGTGTGTGTGGATGTGTATATGTGTGTGCGTGTGTGTCATGTGTGATGTATGATGTCATTGTTCAAACCACACCCTCTATCCACGCAAGAGAGGGCACGTGAAGATGTATGCGACACGATGGACGTGAGCGCGAATTGGGGGTTCTCCTGTGAGTCTGGTTTGATGATTCCGACATATGATGCTCCACCCGCAGCCTGATCACTGATCAACAACTAGCACCCTTGTCACGAACCCCCCCATCACATGCTCGCAGAAATCGCCCGAATCCACGTTCAAATCCACGGCCAACGCCAGCATCGCTCAAAAACACCACAATATCTGAACACCCTCCTCCCCGTTCATCCACCCACCACTCCATCAATGTCACCTCTCTCCCGATCGCCACCATGGCATCAATGGACCCTCTTGTCCTTACTCCCTCTACGCATTACTCACGTTGTATTGTCCGTCTTGTGTCGTGGGTAGCAGCGCGTGTCTGTCAGTGTCTGTCTGGTCGGTTCTGTGGCTCTTTCAGCTCGTGTGTCGATGCCCGCTCTGTGTCGGTTCGTCAGGTCGCCGTGCTCAAATGTCGGTCAAGGCTGGGTATATGGTGGTCTGGGCGCAAGAGTGTCTGTGGATGTCGTCACGTGTGGGTTGTCGTGTGGTCGCCCGGTTCCCCCTCAAGCTGGCTCGTCGTAGGTGGAGTCCTAAAGGTGTGTGTTGTCGTGTGTGTGGTGGTTGACGGAAATTGCAATTTGGCCAAAAATGTATTTTGACTGGCTTCGAGTTTGGCTTTTCTTTGGCTCCCACTTAGACTTTTGCTTTTTGGATTTGGGACATGTGCAATGCGTGTGGAGCTAGTGCCAAAAAAGATGCTACAGTAGGCCCCAACGCAGCTGTTGAACGCTATTCCACTCAAACCTCTACACAAAGCAACTCCATTCCACCACCACCGGACGGAAACAAAAAGTGGTGGGAGGTGGAATGGACTTACAAGGGGTCCAAGAGGCTGCTCGGGCGGATTCAGAGACGTCAAAACAATGCCCGAATTACGTCATAGGCCTGAAATCGGCTCTCTCAGACTCACCTGACTCAAAATATCAGCCACTGCAACTCCTCAACCTCATAATACGCTCTGTCCGCACACTCTACACTTGCTATACACCTCATCGCTCACACACGCGGGCAACCAAAGCTCAAACTCCGGCAACCATTGTATGCACCTCTTAATGCTGCTCCATCACCGCTTTCCGCATTGCTCTCCTGATATCAACTCTGCGACGATCAAGCTCCCATTTCCAACGGGATACGAATGATTCCATGCAGTCCTGTGCAGTTGTGTGAATGGTTGCGGGCGGCTGGACGACTGGATCCTCTTGAAATCCGCTCTAAATCATCCCTCATGTACCTCTTCACTAGCCCCCTTTACTCTCTCAGCCCTCGGCTATGGATGAGCTCACCTCCCTATCCACCCACCTATCCCTCACGTCACATGACCAGACATCGTGTCCACGTCATCCCAACCGCGGAAACCTAAAAGCTTATTGTGCACAGCAGGGCTTGGCTGGGGTTATGACAGGGATATGTCACATGTGGGCGACACGGGAATAATATGGAGCCATGGAAAAAACCTGTCTACAGAAGCAGACGACACGGCGCGATGTGCCGCAAATGCCCCCGTTTTTCCGTTTCTTGCTACTTGCCCGGAAAGCGAATTTTTCATCTGGCGATCACGTATCTGTGGCCTCGATGAGGCTCCACCAAGCGACCTGAGGCAGACTAAAGACACAAAGAGACAATATGCACAAAGAGGCCATTTTAGGTTCCAGGCTTGCAGGAGTTTTTAGACTTTTGAGTATGAGATTTGCGAAAGGAATTGTTACTGCGAAGATATAGCTGGTGGAGCAGTAAGAATTGAATAACCAAGCTGTTTTCGAATTATGAAAATTTACAAAAATCAATCCTTTTTATCACCCCCTATCCCCCTGCCATCACTCCACTCATTCCGTTTGGGGAACCGCTTCCAGAACTCTATTTATTCTCCGCTTAAAATTCCCATCTCATCGTCATCTCATCGTCCCCTGCCAATGCCAATGTAACCTTTAAAAGGAGGGGAGCAGAACAAAGAAAGAGAGCGTTTTCGAGAGCGGATACTGAGGCCGTATGCGGCCGGCCGCACGTCAGCAAGCCCCTGCACTGCAGCAGGTAATATTTGCAACCCTGTTTTTCGGCTTTTGCGACCCCCTAACACAGTATTTTTTTTCCCACGGTGGGTCCTTTGTTGTCTGAAAAGCTGCCGTGCACAATTGCCTAACTCTCAGTAGTGGAAACTTTCGTTTAGAGTTCCAACTGCGTTTGAGTCCTTTGCAAAAATAAGGTGCACACTTTAATTTTCTGGCAACAATAGCGACGAGTCGGGTCGATGCAGAGTGGTGGAAAGCGGGCCGGAAGCCAGGATATTTGCACTCTCAGTCGATAGCGGCATTTCAGCTGGTACGACTCCCTTTTCCGCTTTCAAATCGGCCCTTAAACACCCGGCCAAACCGCCGGCAACTCTGTTTGACAACCCTCTGTGGTCATCGCATAGCCGACGGCGAAAATTAAGCTAAATGGCTTATTTGGGTAGGGTAACGTCTGATCCGCACGTCGGTAGGGTAAAAAAGCTAATCTGAGAAATCGGCGATTACCGACAGACGTGTGCAAAGGTGAGAGAGAGAAGAAAGAGGGTCGGAAGAGAGGGACCGAAGAGAGGCAGAGGTGGTGGAAGAAAAAAAAAGAGAGCGGCAGAAGCGAGCGTCAGAGCGGGTAACAAAAATGTACACTGTCTATCATTCGCGGGGAAAGAGAGGAGCCGTGGCCGATCATGTGACTGGCGAAGTGGACGTGTAGCTGTTGGTGGGTGGTGCTGATGTGGTTAATGAGGTTGCTGTGGTTGTAAATCCAGCGATGAGTCAGCGGTGTATCGGCATGAATCATCAGATGTGTCACCAACCACCGTCTCATCCAATCGGACTGTTCATCCGTCAAACTGTTTCAAGGACAATGAATTCTTGTGAACAACTCTCTCCAGAACTCTCATGGTTTGCAGCCCGCAGACCTCGAAGGGGCCGCGATCGCAGGGTTTAGCTCTCACATTTCTTTTTGCTTTTCCGCTTGTTCTCTCAGCAGGACGCTCTCACCGAGCTTGAGCACGAGCTTCCGCTCGATAGCCTTCCGCCAGGATACATGATATGGTGGGGATACGAGTATCAGGCTGGGTGGACATGTAGGGGTGTTTGAGGTGTGCTGAGGCGCGAGGAAGGGGCGTGTTTGAGAAGAGCGATTGGGGAAGTCGAAAATCTGGAACGATTCCGTGGAAGAGGCTTGTTTTGGTGGATAATATCGGGGTCAGAGAGACGATACAGTGTTACACAGAGATAGGAAGAGAGCCTTGATACGTGAGGCGAGAGGGTGGAGGAGGCAATGCTCGATAGCCGACAAAGATGACCTTCTCCATGTTGCTCGGCTCCATCTTCAGCTCGCTCTCTGGTGCCGTCCGTCTCTGAATCCAGTATCAATGATAGTTGGTCAGATCTATTGGTAGTGAGCAGAGGTAACAAAGACTCGAGAAAGTTCCCATTACAACCCACCATGCATCTCGTATCTCTGGATGATCAAAAGCAGCAGTTGTTACGGGGCTCTGAAACTTGTTTGTCTGGATAGGATGGGCTTGTGCAATTGAGGTGTACTGGTAGGATGGGCTCTGTAGCCAAAGCCATTTTCGTCTAGCTTGTGTCATATAACGGAACTGTAGTTGTATGAAAAGATAAAGGCCTGCTTTCTGAAGCAACGAAGAAGCGATGGAGAGACCTTCACTAGACGGAGCCCGTTACCATAGCGGGAAGTGCAACCCCATTCAACACTTGCAAGCATGTAACTGTACAGTACAGCTAGAAGGCTGGTGATACTCAGCCAGGATGTTTTCTGGCTGACTCTCAAATGAGTCGAATCCTCCTGGTGATGCTCTTGAGCATCTTCTTACAATGAGGAGACAGAATACACCCAACGAGAGATAAAGCGCTAGTACTGTACGAGTACCTTAGCATCATGGCCTTGCCAACAAGAGACACCTAACCAGACAGAGGTGTCATTTAAAAACAGCACCCAACACCACCAACAACCATACAGCACAATCATAAGTATACACTCAAAGCCAACCAGCCGTACAAGGCTGTAGACAGACTGTGTACATGAGGCTGTAAGACAAGAAGATGAGACCTGGTAATAGTACTACTAACAGGAGCAGAGAGATGATAACACATTCCCTTTACATCTCCAGCTACATTGGTCGCCTAGACCATCTCAAAATCGCTTTAAATAACTCCCCACTCTCACCTTCACACTTCACTCAATACAGTGTCTGGATGTCTACCACTACCAGAAACCCCACGCACCCTCCCCAAATTTCAACCAACACTTCCTAACCCACTCCAACCCCCCTCACCCTCCTCTTAACTCCGACAACAACTCTCATCTCCATACATCACGGAAATACAGACCGTTATGCATGCCATAGACTCTCCAACGTTATGATACAGTCTTGAGGAGTCTTCAGAGCAGTTTTGTCAGCAGTTGGACACCTATTGATGACTCAAAAATCACTTCACGTGACTAATAATCACCCCCATATTCCACCCCTTCCGGTCACGTGACCACACCACCCCCCAATCGCTATCTCCGAACCACTTTTTCGGCCATGTTATCTCCGGACTAAAAAAACTTACCCTGACCCTGGATCATTTTCCAATGCGCGCATACGCAGACATACTTGTACAGACCTCGACAAAAAAAATATACAAATACCAGACTTCTCGCCGTCGACGTTTTTTCAGTGGCTTTTCACTCGACAATCAGCGACAGTTCATTCACGCATAAACTGACTAATCGGCGTCATTCGGCATCATTCATTGGGTTTAAGTGGCTTCATACAACTGACCGACCTCTTCCTTCACTGGCATCAACAGATCATCGACTTGACACGGTTAACACGATTTGAACCTTGACGATTTGAAGACGATCCAACGACTCGAACGACTTCAACAACGACCTAAAATCGCGTATCTCTCGTTCAACAAGATCTCTGATTAAGCAACCGCATCTTCAGCAGCTTTTCTAACCGCTTTTTCAACCACCTCTTCACTAATCAACCACCCACCATGACTACCGCAGAAACCATCTTCATCGTCTGTGCCGTCATCGCCATTCTCCTGGCCGTGGTCTTCCTGCCACAAATCAACGGACTCGGCAGCTACAAGCCCGTGGCCAAAAAGACCAAGCACAAGAAGCTGCGAGAAGACGACATTCTCGAGGAGCCCGAAACCGGCTACAACACATACCAGCCGCCGACCACGAGCCAGATCCAGTCACGTGACACGTCGGCGCAGTCGGCGGCCACGTTCCGAAAGCGGGTCAACGACCGGCTCAACGAGGTCGCTGAGTCAGCTCCCGTGACCTTCCGGCCCACGGTCAAGAAGCCCGTTAGTCAGCCTCGAAGCTCCGGCTCAGGCATTGCTCGTCACGTGGACGAGAACTTTGATCTCGACGAGTTCTGGGAAAAGGAGGCCGAGAACGACGTCAGAGATATCCAGAAGGAGGAGCTGCGACGTCAGAAGGAGGAAATGGAGCGGGTGGACTTTGCTCGAAATGAGGACAATGTCTAAGGCCATGAGCGAGACCATGAGCGAAGCGAATGGTCGACATGCACGAAATGCCCACGATCAGACGTTCATCTTGGATATGTCATCAGTTCATTGACGTACATCACTCTCTCTAGTCCAATTCGTTGTTCCAATCACACTGACCAACCAGCCGGATTGTTCAGCTTGGGAACCCGACAACAAACAATACCCTCATATAATACACGTCAGTCTATGCTCTGTTCGATACAGAACTGGCTGGTCGTTTCAGTAATGTTAACATGCAATTTGTATTTCTTGGAAGGGGCGTGATGGAAATGGCAACAAATCTAAGGGCAGGTACGTAGCTCCATGGTTTGTTGTAGTTGTAATGTGGTTAGAAGACGAAGAGTGAGACCAATTACTCTTTGTATTCTACCATTTACGACGAGAGTGGACTCGGGACTCGAACGTGATAGTCATTGAAGGTGATCTCCCAGGCTACACACAGGAACCAGTTCTACAATGTCACTGTCAGATGCTGTAATGTGATACAATTAGACCAGCCCTCGAGTTGGAGCACTCAACAGGAGCACTCGATAAGCGGCTTGTGTTTCGGTCATCTATGTGAATTCCCTATTCCTTCTCTTGAGCTCTCAATGTCGATCTATTAGGTACATCATGGGCTCATGGCTGATCCCTCAATTTGTGACTTGAAGGGCATGGTGGTCTTAATAGCCGCGTAGTGATAAAGCGTGCTCTTCGCGACTTCATCGATTCAAAGCAACCCAGTACAATCCAAGCGGCCCACCTCGCCCCGCACTTATCACTTAAACCACCTATCTTTCATCAACGTAGCAATATCATCAGTCTCCTGGCTCTCCTCCCCGAGATCAGCCAGAGTCACCTCATCTGTTTCACCAGCTGGTCCATGATCTTTGTTCGCATCTCCGCCAACTCCTTTCCAGGTCTCGTTTTCATGGTCTTATGCAAATGCAGCAACTTTTCGTCAAAGTGCATCATTGCGTCGTCTCCCTCGTCATTTGAAGTCAACACCAGCGGTCGTCCCTTGGCTCCCGAGTACGCTGCGACTCGTAGAATGCCCACCGCTCCAATGGCGTCCAATCTGTCTGCATCTTGAACAACGTGCAGTTCCACACACTCGTCATGCCACTGGCCCCATTCACCGGCCTTTCGCAGCTTCTTTTCTGTCGAGTAGCTCATGTTGGTGGCAATCTTGAGCACGAGATCTTGCTGGTCAGATGATAGCCCTGATTCCGAAAGACACTGCATCATGACACTCTCTCCATCACTCAATTGGCTCTGGTATTTGTGGTCGTTGACATCGTGTAACAGCGCGGCAATCTCAACCACGCGGAGATCAACGGCCTGGTCCTCGGCCACTTTGCGAGCCAAAACATTGGCCAGACGGACCACTCGATCCACATGGTTCATATCGTGCGACGGATCGAACTGAGCCATGTGTTTGGCGACAAGAGAGTGGATGGACATGTGAAAGGGCGATGAGAAGACGAGAGAAGGTGAGAGAAGAAGAAACGAAAAGACTGGGAAACTCGCGGGGAAAAAATACGCGTCGTTAGTCTTGAAATTAGTGCAATGATGCCGTGCGGTTTGTCAGCATGCTGGAGAGACCTGCATGATGCATGTGATGTTAATTGGGAGGGAGAGGATGGTGGGGGAAAGAGCGGGGCCGTAGAGAGTGTTCCAGTAAAGCTGCTGATGTGATTCTTTCTCTATAAAGCTGGAAAGCTGATGCTTTATGATCCGTAAAATTTTCAACCGCTTCTGACTCTTCCAATACCACTTTCAAGACTATCTCTCATATGTCCTCTTGAACCTTATGAATGTGCTTGATCTTGGGCTCTGAACTTGAGGAATACAGTAGTCAAGAGCACGAGTGTTTATCTCGTATCATGATTAGTGTGGGCTAAATAGTGTCGTTCTTTTGTTAGGTTCTCTTGAATCTAATGGTGTTGTTTGTATCCGTCCATTGCCCGTTTTCGTCATATTATCGCCAAAAGCAGCTGATCTGGTCATTTGATATTATATGCTTCTCGGTAATTATCCCGACTCCTCTTTGTGTCTTAATTTGTACTTGATCTCACCATTTCACGCCCTCAACCACTGAATATCTCTGACTGCCCCACGCCCATTACTCTAGTTAAGCACCGCTCTTTAGTTAGACCCCACTTACGATTATACTTCAGTCTATCCCCACAAGACATTCCATCATCTTCCACCGTACGCCCATGCAGGTACTATAGAGCTTCAAATGACCTCATAATCACCCCCTACCTTATTACCGACCCCATGACTGCTTCCACCCTCCTCCTCTCCTTCCACTCTCCCCATATTCCTGGACCTCCATACTTTTCCAAGTCTTCTGGTGGCGTGCATAAAGTAAGCTTTTTCAGGCTCATGATCTCCAGCTGCACTCTGTGCCAGACCCAGCATCAGCATCATCAGTGTCGAGTATCGGTACGAGGAGACACAGAGTGGAAAAGACGCCAGCAGAGTCAGAGACAGAGACAGACAGAGACCGGCAGACAGAGACAGCTGTGACACAAACATAGACGGACGAAAAAGAACGAAAGACGAAAGAACGAACGAACGAAGAGCAGACAAAAACTGACCAACAAACGAGCAGACACAAACCGTCGACTACGATAAAACCCATTGAAACGTACAAAAAGAAACCTCCCCATCAACCGTCTTACCATCCACTTTGCATCACCATCTTCCAACACTTCACTGACTGATCTCTAGATCTTCATACACCTCCACCAACAGATACCCTTCACCCCTCCATCTCCCCATCATGTCCTTCCAACAAAACCTCAACGTGACGCTCATGTGTCCCGAGTGCAAAATTCTGCCTCCAGATATCGTCGAGCGGTTTGCCGAGGGCGATATGGTGTGTGGCCAGTGCGGTCTGGTTCTCTCCGATCGAGTGGTCGACACCCGGTCCGAATGGCGAACGTTTTCCAACGACGACCAGGGCTCCGACGACCCCTCGCGAGTCGGAGACGCCATGAACCCGCTGCTCGAGGGATCCCAGCTCAACACGATAATCTCGTTTGGAGCTCCCGGATCGTCGGTCGGCCGAGATCTCAACCGAACACAGTCGCGGTCGCTGCAGGACAAGAAGGATGCGGCGCTTTCGGCGGTGTACGCCAAGATTTCGCAAATCTGCGACGGAATCTCGCTTCCCCGAGTCGTTTCCGATGCCGCCAAGGAGGTGTACAAGCTGGTTCATGACGACAAGCGGCTGCGGGGCAAGACTCCGGACGCCATCATTGCCACCGTCATCTTCATCGCCTGTAGACACGCCAACGTGCAGCGAACGTTCCAGGAGATTGGCGCGCTGACCAACGTGTCCAAGAAGGAGATTCGACGAACTCTGGAGCTCATGAAACGACTCCTCGAGGGAACCAACATCCAGGCGTTCCGATCGACCCAGACCAACCCCGGAGCACTCATGCCGCGATACTGCTCGCATCTGGGTCTCAACTCGCAGGTCGCCAATCTGGCCGAAGACATTGTCAAGCGGGCCAAGGAGATTGGTACTCTGGACGGTCGATCGCCCATTTCCGTGGCTGCCGCGGCTATCTACATGGCTGCCGCGCTGTACGGAAACGACATGAGCGCCCAGAGAGTCAGTGAGAAGACGGGAGTCAGTGACGGAACCATCAAGACGTCGTATAAGCATTTGTATGAGGCCAGAGAGAAGCTGGTGAGCACGCAGTTGCTCGAGTCGGGTAAGGTCTCGTTTGAGACTCTCCCCAAGGTGTAGCGGGTGATAGAGGTGTTACTTTCCCGTGTTTCCTGAACCTAGTCGGAGGTGGACTCAAGTGTCCATGAGGGTGGGCAGTGCTCAAGTGCCATGAGTGACTGCTCACGTTGGTGTTATTACAGTATCACTGCTGTGTGTCTACCTTGCCTGTAAGACAGCTCTGTCTTACCGGAGTACATAAAACTATAGAAAACGAATTGTATTATTTTTGATGAGTTTGAGAGTGGTACAGTATGTGGGTATTATGTTGGTATCGATTCCAGAATTCATGAGCTGTGGGGTTCAAAAGAACCGGCCCGTCTCAACTTTCTTTGCCACTGATTTCAAGCCCAAGACTCTACGTCCCGCTTTCATCCGCCCTGAGCGGCTTGGAATCACAGACTTTTTCCACATCGTTTTTCCACATCATTTTTCACATCATTCTGTTGAAGCCCAAAACGGGGGCGACATCTTAATTTCACTCGCGATGTCCTGTATGCAAGTATGGTAAATATATGTGTGAAACACACACACAAGCGTGGTAGCGGTCTGAGGCGGAGCCGAAGACGCTACACAGGCACCAGTAGGTACTGTAGCCTGTCCGTAGAGTAGGAGGGAGGACGTAGTCGTCCCTAGGAGCGAGACCTAGGGGAAAGAAGCGGTTGTGGTGAGCTCCTGCGGAGCTCAGAGGGCGACTACTGGATACAGTACCAAATAATCGATGCATTACAATAGAGGGGGTAGTGTGGGTTATATACTTGAGGAACAAAGGAGTTGGGGCTAAGCCCCAACTGACTGGTCGTTGTGGGTATGAGCACAAGTACGAGCACAAAGTGCTCGTGAGGCAAAGGTGAGATTGGTGCATACTGCACCAATATCTCACGTGACACGAGAACTCTGTTTCTTGGGTTGAAGTCTCACAGCAAGGTCGACTCACACCGAGAGGTACAAAGTGGATGTATGGAGGGGGGAAATGAATCATATAATGAGGTTTTGCGTGGATCACTCCTGCTTTAACCTAGCATTCTTTCTCGGTTGGTATTTTTTGATATCCACACTCTTCTAGATCATTCCTGCTTATTCGACATTTTTCCTCCTCATGCAGTTGAATGGCTGGTGTGCGTATTTGATGCACATTTTTTTGCCACCAGCCATGTCTTGTGAACTGTAATGACCTGATCTAGCATTATATAAACCCCCTCTGGGTCCCTGTTTTCTCATCAGAATCGGGCCAGTCTCTGAGTTGCTTACAGCTGCAAAGGATGAGGTGCCATTCTCTGAGATGGAAGGTGCCTTTTATAGCCTGCTGAGAAGCAGAGCTGACAAGTAAACCTGTCTCTTACGACGAGGACTGAAATGTCCGTTTAAGTCGACACAGCGAGGACTTTTGTCCGCCTGAGCTGTCACAACGAGGATGTTTTCATTTTTTTTCGTCCGCCTGAGTTGTTGGGCAATGTGGTGAGAATCCAGAATCCCAATTGCCGGTATTCGGGCAATGACGCGATTTATCGCATGAGCCCGGTGCGACAGCTTCGTGCGACCGCCTGAGCCAAGTGTCTTTAAGTCCTATGGTTGACCGCTTGAGAAGAGTCAATAAATCCTTCGGGTTGACCTCCTTGTTCGCACGTCAATGAATCCACCCAGGCTGACCGCCATGAGCTGAAAATGCCATGAGCTGAGAGCACACTGCTTTGTCAGAGAGCCGCCAGAGCAAAGAGCCAGCCAGTGAAACAATCTGCAGAGCCACCGACATCGAGATACTCAAGGGTGGAATTCCTTTTGAGAGACTCGGACACTGAGATATCGTGTCCAGCCGCCTAGAACTGAAGAGCCAAGCTGAAATGCCAGAGCTGCCAGTCGCGGAGGAGCCAGCAGAGACGCTGAGCTGAGACGCATTCTAGAGCAAAGATCTGCTTTGACAGACGCCATCTACGGTCAAAAGAGCGATACAAGCCAGAGCCATCGAGCCAGAGCTACTACAAGAGCCAGAGCTGATACGCCATACCGAGCGAATGCCAGAGCCGCCAGAGCCACAGATGCCTGAGTAAGAGCCAGTAAGTCCCATTGAGGCAATAAGTGCCAATTCCAGAGCCACACAGACGAGAGCAAAGAGCCAATGAGTCCGAAGAGCAATAAGTGCCAAACGCCAGTCCCATGCCACTAAGTCCTAAGAGCAATAAGTGCATTACCAGAGCCACAGAGCCAGAGTACA
This sequence comes from Yarrowia osloensis, assembly GCA_900519015.1. Taxonomy (NCBI): domain Eukaryota; kingdom Fungi; phylum Ascomycota; class Dipodascomycetes; order Dipodascales; genus Yarrowia; species Yarrowia osloensis. Next base: position 3,985,557 of record ULGU01000001.1, read on the forward strand.
GCCAGTAAGTCCCATGAGGCGATAAGAGCATAGCCAGAGAGCTACGTGAGCCGTAAGTCCGATGTGCAGCCACAATGAGCCAGAGCTGAGATGCCAGAGCCAGGTCAGAGCCAGAGCTGCACAGCCAGAGCCAGTACTATTCCGCGAGCAAAGAACCAGGAAGTCCTACAAGGCAATGAGTGCCAAATGCCGTGAGAGAGCGACATCAATGCCACTGAGTCCTATAAGGCAATAAGAGCATGGTCGCCATCAGAGCCCATAAGACCAAAGAGCAATAAGAGCCATTTTCGCCTGAGCAAGAGCCCGTGAGTCCACAGATGCAATAAGCGCCAAACGCCAGAGCACAGACAAGCCATAGCATGTGCCACCGAGCCAGCATGAGCCAAGTCATATTCAAGGAGTAGGCAGTGAACCTCTTGGCAGAGGATGTAACTGACCGAACCTGTCTATCTAGTTTTGAGAGGAGTAGGTGAAATTCCGAACCTCTTGGGTTAATAAATCATGGGCCATTGAGTCCCACCCCCAATTTCAAACCGTAGTGAGTTGTATTTTCAGTTGTATTTTTGTATTCTCTTTTAACTGTACTTGTACTTGTACTTGTAATTAGTTCACCTTCAACGCAAACTTTTTAGTCTTTGGAACGGCAAGATCTTCCGGAACGCTGAGTCGAGTCCTGCAACGGGATCTTCCAGGGAAAGATGATAGCGAGAAGTATTGCGGGACACATTTCGCTTAGAGAATCTCACTAATCGAAGACTGTAGGTTCCGTTAGTGCTACTACCGTGGTCTAAAACTTCGACTATCCCGCCTTCTCCACATCCTAAATATGGCCTGGACCGATGAAGTATACTGAGGTGGCTTGCTCAACTCACCAGCCTCAATCGAGGCTCTCTTTTTTCCGACGTTCAACTTAATCTTTCTGGGGAAACTGAGCTGTTCTTGAGTGGTGTCGATGAGCTGGTTTATCGTGCAGCGGAATCAACATGGCCAAGGGATTGAGCAGTAGAGAACATCACATGAAACACAGTGATGCCAATCAACCCACCACCTCGCAACAGTGATTTTCCGGAAATAATTGGCAGCAAACGGCACCAAGTTAAGTTATCCCGTTCGTGATGTTACATCAGCTCATCGGTGCAGGACATCTGTAAGACTTGAGACAGAAGGATGTGGAAGATCATGACACTTGAGTCTGCAGTTTTTCCAGAGTCGGTCAAAATAATCAATTGAGAGCCTACATTCGACCTCATCACTCTTTGTGCTCTTTATTTCTCCCATGATTCACCCGTTCTCACCTCCTACTGTAGTCCACGCCTCAACTTCACCCTGCTAGCAACTGACACCCTACTTCTTCCATGCAGGTCCCCCACCTGGAATAGTGCCGTTTATACGACCCTGCGTGGGTCAAGGTTGGGTGGATCTTGCACGTGAAGTCTAGGAGAGATGATGGGACGTTCAGTAGTTCTGGAAAAGTGTTAGGAGAGATTCTAGTTGACTTGAGGAGGTAGTGATGACTGGAAAGACCGCCTAGAGTGCAGAAAAGTCGATATTAGAGGTCGAAACACCTCTCTAAATTGTCCTAAAGACCTCTCAATTGCTGGGGACACATAAATTAAGCTTGGGATCGACATTGGCTCGAGAGATTGTATGGGTAGACATGCCACCTAGAAGTGTCCAGAGGAGAGCTGGAGAAGCAATGAATAGTTTTTCAATCACTTTGCACCTCCATTCGTTATCTTTTCTACTCCCCACTTGAATATTTCCACTTAAACCCCAATAACCACCCAACTAAAGTCCCACTTAACCACCGTCATTTCTGCCGATCTCTGCCGATCATAAATGGTACCTTGCCATGACGTTACAATGCCTGTGATAAGCTGATCTGAGACATCCAATGTTGCAACTTGAACCCCTGGGGGGCTGAGATCTAGGTCTATATAAGATGACTGTAATACCACCGTCCATTCATCAACACAACCATCATGATCTTCAGCAACATTCTTCTGTCTTCGGTGGCTGCCGCTGCTGTCATCCATCTGCCTCTCGAGGCCCGAAAACTCGCTGATGCCCCTGAGATCGCTGCCGAGCTCGCCAAGCGAGACAGCAGTGTTTTCCACGGAACTCAGGAGATGGGCCACATCTTCTACGAGGCCAACATCCAGATCGGAACTCCTGCCCAGAACGTGTCTGTCTGCTTCGACACCGGATCTCCTCTTCTGTGGGTCCCCGGCTCCAACTCGACCCAGTGCAAGGACAGTTGTGAGGGCGGCAAGTACGACGTCTCCAAGTCCTCCACCTGGCGATACCAGAAGGAGGGTAAGAACTGGGGTGGAGTTGGAAACTGGGGCAAGGACACCCTCTCCTACGCCGGCCAGACTCTCGAGGACTTCAACGTCTGGGTCTCCAAGACCAAGATGGCCAACTCCAAGGGTATCTTTGGCCAGTCTGGCTCCGACGACCCCAAGGGCTCGTTTGTCGAGGGTCTGGCCCGGTCCGGCAAGATTTCCCGAGCCATCTACTCTCTCAACGCCGACCGTCCCATCCTCTTCGACGACTCCACCAAGGGCACCATCAACAACGTCTACTACGGCGGTTTCGACAAGGCCAAGTACGAGGGTCCTCTGACCACTGTTAACTGCCACCACAAGGGTGGCTACTCCATGCCTCTGGGCGGTCTCTCCATCCAGGGCGAGGAGCTTCCCGAGGAGAAGAACCGACGAAACATTGTTCTCGACACCGGAGGAATCAAGCTGGGATTCCCCAACAAGACCATGGCTGTTCTGAGCAACAAGTTTGGCGGAGAGGGACACTTTTCCAAGGGATCCTGGGAGGTTGGCTGCGACTCGAAGCCCGAAATCACCTACCACTTTGGCGAGACAAAGATCGACGTGCCTCTTTCCGACTACATCACCAAGGGAGATGACGGAAAGTGCCGACTCAACAAGCTGCGACCCACCGCAGACGACGCCGACGTTCTTCTGTGCGGTCCCCATCTGATTTCTCGAGCTCTGGTCATCTACGACAACGACCGATCTCAGATCACCATTGCCAAGGCCAAGTACACCGACGAGAGCGATGTTGTCGAGATCACCGGCGACATTCCCGGAGCCGTTGCCTTCAAGCCCTAACTTATATACTTATTGAGATTCTTTAAATTGAAAAAGTGATGTTGTAGAATGAAGTGATTCTGAACGGATTTGTTAGAATTGATGTGCTTTTGACGACAAATACTAGAGTCTTTTGCTGACTTCAACTGTTAGTGAGCCAGACGTAGGGACCAGTGGTGGAGCCTGTAGAGATGACCAGGCAGATGGGGATGATCTGGACAATGAAGCCTGCCAGATATCCGAGCGCCGCACCTGTTCCTGAGATATGTCATTATTCATTACGTTATTATGAATGGTTATACCTGTAGCTACACCTTTGTCTCCACAGAGTTGTCCTTCTGGCACGATTTCTCAGAGCAGACAACTTCCCGCTCCTTGGTCCCGTCTTCAGAGTCCCCACAACCACTCTTCTCGGTACTGCCAAAAACCACGCCTTTGACCCTCTCCTCCAACTGACTCAGATCCACGTTCGGAAGAGTGACTGCAAAGAGAATAAGTACTCCTCCAACAATAACAGGACCATACAACAAGTGCCTGTAGACATTATTGAACGCTCCAATAATCGCAGTCCGCTCTTCGGAACCCCAGGCGTACTTGAGAGGAGCGTTAACGTTGTTTACCATGGAGTCAATGTCTTTTTCCGACAGAAACGGAGCGTACTCAGCCAGTCTCTTGGGGTACTGTTGTCTGTACATGGATCCCGAAACCGCGTCTCCAATGACTCCTCCGACCGAGATGGACGAGTAGAAGATGGCAGTAGCAGCAACCACCTGTTTATGGGAAACAACTGCCTGGATGAGAACCAGCACCGGGTACTGGATCATTCCAGTTCCGAGCCCTTCGATGACTTGAGCGATGATAAACTGGGCCAACGAGTTCTCGGGTTGTCTGTATCTGTACGTCAATCCCAGACCCAGCATGTACAGACATCCTCCGAGGATGATGGTTGGTTTCAGTCGATAGGTGTATCTGACGACTGGAGCGACGATGAGCGAGCCAAAGGTGGAAGCCACAGTCCAGGTGACTCGAGTGTTTGTAGCTGCTGTGACAGACAGGTTTTTGCACACGAGCAGCCAGGCTGTGTAGTAAGGAGCGTAGATGTAGTAGGCCAGAGAGTACAGGGCGACAATGATGCATCCCGTGATGAGCGTTCGGTCTTTGAGAGCTGTATACGGCAGAAAGGGGTACTTTGGATACAGCTTTTCCCAGATTGGAAAGAGGATGAGCAAGATTGGTCCGATGATTATCATCGAGAGGACATGTGCTTGTCCCCAGGACTTGGAGGTCTTGACCAGAGTGACTGCCAGGAACAGCAGACTGATTCCTCCCGTGAAGAGAACGAGTCCGACTACGTCAAACTGGCGAAGAGCGGTTCTGGTATTCTTCAGACCTGCGTTTCCACACGCCAGACCCATCTTTCTCGCCTTCATTCTGTGTCTGAACATGATGGTGAGTGCTGGAATGGACACCACTGGAACAATGATGCACCACATGCCGTATCCCCAGTGCCAGGTGGAGTGTTTAAGAATGGCGTTGGTGATGGGAGCTGCACACCAGGGAGTGAAGAGATAGCAGAGGTTTGGAAGCACGACAAAGAACATGCGGTTTTTGAGATCCGAAGTGTCTGCTGCAAACACCTGTTCCATGAACTGGATGCCCACCTGGCCAAAAATGTAGAAGATGTGGGCGGCAAAGTAGGTGCCAATGTTGGGCGAAGCAGACAGCATGATGAAACCGACGGTGAAGACGACGATACAGATAAGCACAGTTTCAAATCGGCCCAGAACGTCGGCAAACTTGGCCAGAATGGGCCGTGTGGCAATGTACATGACGGACTTGACGACATTGAGGGCAGACAGAAGCGACATCTGGTTGAAGTCGGAAGTAGCGTACGTAGAGTACACAGAGACGGTCTGGACCTCCATTCCAATGGCGACCGACAGAAGAAGCATTGACGCCCAAGCCAGGTACAGATCTGTTTTTGTCCAGATGGACGTGAGCTGTTCCATTTCACGAGACCCAGAGGGAGCTTTATCCAATTCAGTGCAGTCGTCGTGGTGTTGTCTGACAGGAGGATTAAAGATCCGCTGAGTCCATGAGACCGAGGAGGTGTCTGATTCGGAGTCAGAGAGTTCCTTGTCGTTGTTGTAAAGGTGGGGACCTCCAATAATGGAGTTTTTGACTGAGGTGAGCCACTTCATGGTTGATGGGGAGTCATGGACGGTTTGAGGACGGTATATATACCCGTAGATGCGCTCGTTTTATCAATCTAATCGATCTGAAGATTGACGCTCGTGCATCCGAGACACTTGGCGTGAGACTGGAACGTGGGAGTACCGTATACGAACTGGTGGGGGATGATTGAGGTGTTTCTGGGTCGTGGGGAAGCAGATGAAATCACGGAAGAGTAGTTATGACCACCAGAACACCATTTGTAGCTCTCCAATGACAATATCATCTCTACCAACATCTCATCATGATCCGACAAAGTTTGCAAGATGTTTAAGTGATTTTTACCGGAAGGCTAAACTTTTTATCAATCTGATGGTGACTTGTAGGACCATCAAGAGTCTGTCAGAGCTGTGATAACGCCACAAAAACCGTTGTAAATAGCACAAAATTCCAGGCCGCTCTTCAGGACCTGCCAGGACCAACTTTCAGCTCAATATCTATCATACTGACTTCCTGACTGAAATCTCACCCGAGCAACTTTTTACCGTTCGGACTCCGAAGTGCAGCAGAGAAGCAGATAGTCGAGGACAATATGCAGGTTCGGACTCCGAGATGCCTGATCTGCAACCAGACTGAATGTAATTTGGGGGTTGGAGCGTGGTCAGAAAAACTGGTGATGGTCATAGTTTGGGATAACGTGAAGAGTTTCCAAAGACCGAAATTAACGCCACCGTGAGCTCTGGGTCTGGAACGAGTACACTTGAATAAATTGGTTGCTCTTGAACACTTCTTGGCTCATTTGTTGGGACTTCCAAATGGGTCGTATGATTCTCGGCCAAGCTCACGATTATTCACCCTTATCTCAATGACACCTCGAAAACCCGTTCTTGAAGAAATTCCTGCCAATGTTTCTCACAAGAGAGGGCCCGACCTCCATCCTACAGAAAGAGCGAGGATCTGTGCACTTTTCGAAGCTGGAATGACGCGATCAGAAATCGCCGACAAAACAGGCTATCCTTACTCAACCGTCCGGAACACCCTGAGGCTACAACACAAGCGTGTAAATCACGAGTCTTTGCCCCGACCGGGTATTCCCAAATACTCTGCACGTGCCTGCCGTGTCATGGCTCTTAATCTCAAAAAATACCCCCAGATGAGTCACAAGGAGCGGCTAAAAGAGACGGGTCTCACAATGTGCAGAGCTACAGTGAATCAAATAGCAGCCGAGCTGGGAATGGTTCATTGTACCCTGACAAAGACAAAGAAACCCTCTCTTCTGGATAAACAAGCTGCCGTTCGGCTGGCTTTTTGCAAAAAAGTGGCTCATTGGGGAGTCGACGAATGGAGAACCGTCATGTGGAGTGGAGAGTGTGCTGTGGAACGCAGTGTGAATAAGACCACTCCATGGGCGTATGTTTCAAAAGACGGCAACAAACGCCCGAACGAGATAACACAAGGGAAATCGAAAAAAATGAGAGTGACGGTTTCAGCCATGTTCTGGGGGAAAAACCAACGCTCGGAGCTCTTTATCGTTCCTGTAGATGAGAAATCTACAAAGGTCACGGCTCGAACCTATCGCGATCTCTTGAAAGTGATGCTCATTCCGAGATACAAATCAGGCCTGAAATTCATGCAAGACAACGCTCCAACTCATACTGCTAGGATCGTCACTACTTTTCTAGCAGAAAATGGAATCGAGACCCTCGAATGGCCCCCACACTCGCCCGACCTGAACCCAATGGAAAGTGTGTGGATAGACCTCAAGAAAAGAACGGAGGAAATGTCCCCTGAAGTCTGGGATTCGGATGGAGTTTCTGAATCGGACAGAGAAGCGCTTGAAGATGCTTTGAAACGAGCCTGGAAAGCTATTCCTGATATGACCTTTGAGAGTCTCGTCTTGAGTATGCCAACCAGGATCAAAAAGTGCATTGCAGCAAAGGGTTTTATTTAAGTGTACGAGTAATTTGAGAGCCGGGGTAAAGCTCCCTATATATACCGTATCCCACTGTATGTATTGTACATACTGTAGAGATCAGCTTGATTGATTACACCTGTACTAGTACCGGTACTTTGAGAAGTCCAACAGAACAATGCATGTAGAGCACAAACTAGTCTCCAAGACAACTGCTTGCTTCTGTCACAAGTAGATGTTTTTATTTAAATCACTGTCTACAAGTACAAGAAGAGAGCAGTAACTCACTGTATTAGCTGTATTGCTGTACGGTACCGGTACTCGTACAGGGCTCAGAACAGCTGACAAAAGAGACCTTCTGAGTGTTGAAAGAGTCGGCAGTGTGCTACAGCGCCTTGTCATACACACACATCTCAGTTCTACAGACAGTCACACATTATTATCTATATCAGTCTCTCACTCCTTCCCACCCTCAAGCAAGCAAACTATCCTCGGCCAAGTACATGAAGAACTGCATATACTTGTCTCGCTTCTCCATGAGTTCTTTGTGAGCCTGTCTCTCCATGATTCGGGCAGAAAATCTCCCGCTCTGAAAGCCCGCAATCACCTCCATCTTGCGTTTTCCCTGTTCGTCCAGTTCGGGCAAATCAACGCCTCGAACGTTGGTGATAGTGGACGTTTCGAGGTCGATGAAGAACCAGCCGTATTCGCTCTTTCTAGTCAGGAACCGCTGTTCAACCTGAACCAACGGGTCATTTCTAAAAGCAGTGCGTAAACGCATGTCACCCAAAGTCACAACCTTGTCTTTTCTGTAGTAGATGTTCCCCGGGTTGTGCAAGTCGGTGAAGGTGGGAATGAGTTTCTCGTTTTTGACTAAAAACCAAACGAGTCCATTGTACGAAGCGACAGGACTAGCATTGGTAGAGGGAGCGTACTCTCTGAACATCTTTGCAGAGTTGTCCCAAAACGCGTACAAGTTTCTGGTTCCTCCTCTATTCCCGGAATAGTTGGGTTGAGAGCTCTGGATGAATGCAAAGTCCTGGCCGACCTCAAGAGCCGGCTTTTCATAGTCCTTGAAAGTGAAGGCGTACTTGTAGTGTGGGCTTGCTAGAGGCATGACATAGACGTCTGTAGTGCTTCGGACCACCACATGGTGTCTGAGAAACTGAACAGCAGGGACTTTGCCGTATCCAGTCAGTTTCAGTCCTCCTGGAACAGTAATCTTCAGGTCTTCAATGGTAACCTCGATTTCTCCGTCGTCGTTAACAACAGCAGTTGTGGGACCGGAAGGAAGCGGTTTCGTCTGGAGATCAAACGGAACAAGGTCTGGACTGAGAGTCTCGTCACTTTGGAGCTCGGTGACAACCAGATCTCTCTCCAGAGTGGCTGACCGATGAGCAGTCAGTTTCTGAATATCTGGCGTGATAGTCCATTTGTTTCCGGAGATTCGTTTCACGAAAACAAGAGCACAATCTGCCCAGGTAGAAATCTCCTGCTCCAGATGCATCCAGGGGAACCGTTCTTTGACCTTGGTTCGGAACACCCACTCGCAGTCGTTGAAGGACGAGTACCATGAATGGCTGGCTTGTCTGAGATTGACGGCGGTTTCCAGATCGCAATGAGAGTATATCGTTGCTGCAACTTCAATCGGAACACATCTTCCACTGGGTCTTCTTGAGGGCTTCTTCCCCTGGCCCAGAACAACAACAGGACGAGTAGAGTGTTTTTTGAGATGGTCGGAGTATCTGCTATTGTGGACCACCACCCAGTCTCTGACCTCCTGGCTCTGACCCTCGAGCATCTTGTGAATCTCGTTCTGCAAGATGACATCGTCTTTATGCCCTGCAGCCTCGGCGGAGCTTTCATTCTCCTTCAATTTCGTCCGCGTGTCGGTTGTCTTCATCATCATGAGCACGTCCTGTTTGTGCTTGAGATCGTCCCGAACAGCCTGCGATAACGAATGTTCGTGGTCTTTCAACAACCGCAAGAACATGGCGCCCACACTGAACCGTCGGGTGACGTTGTACAGAGACCCGTCCTTCAGCTGTTTGCGCGACTTGCGCACTTTTTTCAGCAGCATTCCGTGCTTCACCACCAGCTCATCCACGGCCTCCAGACACTGCTCCTTGGTCGACGGCACCGCGAGTTTCGGTCGAATCGCCGCCAGCGCAAGATTGAACACCTCGATGGACCGTCTTCTTTCGGCTTCATCCTGCTCCACACCTCCCAGGACTTCCTCCATCGCTCGGTTGGCTCTTTCGATTCGCTCCTCGGCCGTTCCGGCATCCTCAGCTTTCATTCGCTCTCCAATTTCTGTCATTTTGGTGATGTAGAAAACGCGTCGCGTACGCGTGAGATGATAATGAAGAAACAAACTTTACCTGACGAAAGTGATTTTTGTTGCATTAAATAATCTGAGACAAACTCTTAAACGACGAAAAGTGCTCTTAAACTGGACACCTCAAATAGGACAAACTGAAGCTCCAAAATCGTCTCGAATCACTTTTTCCAGCTGTGTAAAATGAACATACTATCGAGGCCCTTGAGAGTAACGGTTCATGTTTACGAGTGTTTCGCTAGTGGCGAAGCAATTATAGTGGACATTGTAAGAGTCTTTCATTGAACTGATAAAATGGTGGTTAAAAGGTGCAAGTACTGTAAATTGACAGCCCTCATGTATTACGTCGATCATCTCAAAACCAGAATTGGCCGCATCATCCGTTCATCTTATTTCTACCCATGAGTACCTCAGGGAATTGGATCGACACGCAATCGATAAGACCTACTCTACAAGTACCGTCACTTGTGGGTGATCTGACAATAGCATTGAAAACGGATTTTCAGGAGCGATTACTTGTACCGGTACTTGTACACCGTCTGATTTTGCCATCTGTATCATGGTGATTGGATGATGATTTTCTTCCCTTTGGTGGTTCGGGCTTCCCATTATGGTCCTTGAGTTGCCTGTGCATAGCATCTGACTTTGATGTCATTCTCAGTTGGACATGTGAAATTCTCTGATCTGATTTTTTGATCAAACATTCTAATAGCTGGCTCAAGCAAATCTTTCCAGAGCTATCTATTGTACTTGTACTCACCTGAATCGCTCCAGCACTCTCTACAAGAAGCCTCTCTCCCCACCTGGATCATCAGTCGCCCCAGCCCTACGATACGACAAACGCTATTCTCTTCATGCACTCACAATCTTCAACACGAATATTCTGCCACGCACCAAATCACAATGGACTCGCCGGAGATCCGTCTGGAAATTCTCCACCACTGTTCTCTCGACGCGCTCGTTGCGCTCAGCCAAACATGCACCGATTTCAGAGCACTATTGCCTCTTCTAGACGACTCTCTCGTTCGTCCAAGAGTTCTGAAACGCGTTCCCTGGATGGCTCTCACTCCTGGAGCCGGTCTGGACTCGTGGATGGACTGTGCGCGACTCATTGTTGCTCGATTCAACTCGCGGAGACAAGAACCGGAGAAATGGTGGAATAGTACCGACTCGCCAGATGACTACTCTGTCGACCATCTTGTTGGCAACGCTGACATCGACTACATTGACAAAACCTGTATTGACGGGGAGACGTTGCCACAGTCGTTTGACCCGCTTTTTGAAACTTCAGACTTTCCCATTCCTTACGGATTATCCAGAGGCAAGTATCTCATGTCTGGAGGAGACGGAGGTATCACTGTTGACATGACAACTATGGACATAGTTCCCGAAGACCCAGAGAAGTTCCCGTTCACGCATCCCGATCCGGCAGACGTCTTCATAGGTAGTCTTCTCAGCGTTCGAGAAGGCTCCACGTGGTCTCTCAGGTGTCCTAACTCCTACATCACAATCACCAGTCCCGAATACTTTATTGTTCATCAAGAAAGCGAACGATGGCTTGTCATTGAAGACGGGGTGGGGACGTTTTACGATGGCGAGATTTACATTATCGACAAGCAAACTGCTGTCAACAACTCCCTCTTCTTCAGTCGTCAAAAGTATGTGGCCAAGTTCCCTCCCGGGTATCTGTCGGAGTACACTTTCCACCTGCTTCCCGAATCTCAGGGAGCCTTCAGAGTCGAGTATGACTCTGATCATGACGAACTTTCCATCAACTATCTCGATCTGGTCAGGGCTCGTGAAACGCCCGAGATTCTCGTCGTGCAGTTAAAAGCTACTCTAGAGTGCGAAGATAGCGATAGAGAAGAATACTTCGATCAGATGCCTGACCAGTTTCTTGTTTACAGAGGTATGCTTTACTACAGCCGTCTTCAACGCGAGCTCATTCCTCTGTGGGTTGACCTCGAAGATTTGCCGTCTTCAGGCCAAAAATACTCTTGGAGAACACTTCAGATTCAGCCGGGTTATCCCTCTCGTGAGGGGGCGGTGGAACTGGACAGATCCGACGACGGACGATGGGTGACTCACAATGCAACCGCTTGTCGAATAGTGTGCGACCTGCTCAGATTCAAGACGTACATTGTGCGAGATTACGGCTGGACCACGGATCCTTGGGAAAAGGTTGATGGAGAAGAAGAAGAGGCACGAGAGGTGGGATGTGTGTTTGTTGGAGCTGATCGGAAAGCTGAGAAACCCATTTTCTACGTCCTCAACAAGCCGTACCTTTTCGCCATGAACTATTTTCTGCCGGAAGCTGATAGAATGGCTCCTGCAAGGTTTTTGCGCCGTGTTTGCAAACTTGTCTGCGACATGTTCTTTGGGCTGAAAGGGACAGACTGGCTGTCAAGTATAAACGAAGAGTTTTGTGGGTACTCTGAAGAAGATGTCCATGACTATGATGACCAGAATGCTGAAGGAGTACTACTCAAGGGGGACCCATCGTTCGCTGCGAAGAGAGAAAAAGAAACGATGCTTTCAATGAAGAACGCGGCAACCTTCAATGTACCTCGTCCGATGACACGGGAGGACGCTGAAATCGAGGCCAACAAGGGTCGCTTGAGAAAATCTATGCTCGAGTTAGTGGAAATGAAGTTGGGACAGATGGGTTGATCGTGTTGGAATCTGAAGGGGATGTATAGATCAGTGATAGATAAGTGATTCATCAGTAGTTGGAAATATTGTTAATTGGTACTAGTAATTTGAGCGCTTGAATTGAACAACATTCGGAGATGGAAGCGATGTCGTAATAGTGTAGGGATGCTTCAAGCAGGGTGACAACAAGAACATGATAGAATCAGATTGAGATGGCCGATCAGAAAAGTTGAGCCTGCAATCAACTCATATGAACCAGGAAAATACAACGGTGGATATACTTTCATCTCAGTTTACTCGTTGAAAAGGTGCTATCTTGCACGCCATGTTACATTCAACGACAGCATAAGATACCCTCCAAGTGGATGAAAAATACTCCGATTTGAAATACGAAAAGTGAATTTCTCTTATCCCAACTCACTCAACACAATCAGCCACGTATATAACCCGACAGCTCACTCACACAACAACCCTTCTCTCACTCCACTCTCCCTTGTTACCCCAAACCCAATAAAGTTACACCTCCCAATTACATCGCCAAGTTTAATTTGAGTGGGCCCAAATTATTGCAGCACACTGCTTACACGACACTCAAGATGGATCTGACCAGTATGATGAACGAGGAGAACGAGGCTCCGAGTCACGTGACGCGAGACAATGGCGTGTCCGACAACGGCCTGATGAATCATCAACAGCAGCAGCATCATCATCAGCAGCAACAACTTCATCAGCAACATCAACCACCTCTGCAACAGCAGCCTCCTCCTCCACCTCTTCAGCAACCTCATCTTGTCCCTCTGAACAGCTCTTCGACCACGACCGGGATTGCGCCTGTTCCCGTGCTGGACAAGGATGTTGCCCATCAGATGGAGCCTCTTTCGGTTCAGCATCAGCCTGTTTCTCAGCCCCCCAGTTCGCCTCCTCCGCTCAATGCCATGGGTTTTCCTCGGTACAAGTCGTACAAGAAAAAGTACAAGAAGATGCTGATTCGGTTCAACAGCTGCATGGCGCGGTCGACGGAGATTTTCCGCGACGATTTGCGGGCCCGCAAAATCTACAGCCGCATTGTGCGGGAAAACATGACCTTGTTGGGTCTGATGCAGCGCCAACGAGGCGAGGTGAAGGACAGTGACGTGGAGGAAGACGTGGGCCAGGAGGGCGACGATGAGGCCGAGGAGGCGGTTGTTGGAGAGCCCGAAGACGACGATGATACGACTCATGGGCTGTCGGTCAAGCTGATGGAGAAGGCCACCAACGACGCGTACCAGTCGGTGAGATCCGAGGAGGTGACCGAGCTCAATCCCAACTCGATAGGAATGTGGCTCAAGCGAAACCACTCGATTCTGAACACGGAAGAGGATCCCCAGGAGGAGGGAAGGAAGAGACGAAAGGGGCCTGGGGGAGAGGAGAATAGGAAGCGGACAAAGAGAGGAAGTATGAGTCAGGGGAGTAGTTAGCGAGCGCGAACGAGCAAGCAAACGAGAGAACGAGCGGAGCGAGTGATCGAGTTTGTTTGGGAGGTTGTGATCTAACAAGTGACCTGTCTGTTAGTGGACTTTGCTCTACATCAGCCACCCTCCTCACGTCCTCACGTCCCACACTGTCCACAATCGGACGACATCTCCAGCACCGGACCCAGCTCTGGATCCGGCTCTGGAATTGTATTTATTGTTTAATTAATGTATTATATTACGAGATTGGCGGGCGATGGAGACATCAAACGAGCAGCACAGGATATCCATTTCAGCAATTTTTACCAAGCGTCGAGCACCTGGCTGTCTCCAGAATCGGATTGACAGGGTGAGTGTTTTCGATAGCAACAAATTCGATCTTAAACTTGTAGCTGATGCTGTCTGCACTATTGTACGTTTCTTCAGCTACAGACCGATATCCGTCGACATGTTACCGTACATACTGGATGTGGGTTTCCAGGGCTCATAAACAACAAGCTAGAATGACTGCACGTCTTGAGGTCAACCGTACACTGGCTCACTTCGGTCACACGGGTTTCAAGTGCAAAGGGTCTCTCTGGAAAGGACATAACTCTTGTTAATTCCGATCATCAATAATTAGCAAATCTCCCCAGTCACTCGTTCCAAACAGCTTACCTCAAGCCCTCATATGGACTCCCCCATATCAATGCTGAGGTCGGGATAGATTACTTGCAGTCTCTCAATCTACTCACCTGCCAATGATCTCAAGGTCAGTGACAGAAAAGTCTCCTTGTCGTTATCACTTTCTCATCTCTACAGCTGTTTGAAAAACCGATGAGACTGCTCATCTTTTTTTGCACTATTAGTCCTTCTTTACTGGTACCGTTCCTCTCCTGCCAGAGCTTTCTTTGACGTTCACGGGGAACACAGCGGTATGCGGATTAAGCAACAAGATGTATGAGCTATCTGATCAGTTCAATGAATTACTTCGTCAAAAATACCTCTCGTCTCAGAATTCCAAACGGAGCCGCCTAATGTTCCTTTTTCCCATTCTTTCGACCTCCTCTGCGTCCTTTGCCTCTCTACAATATTCCCAACTAATTCAGACTGCTTAGTTAGCTCACTACTCACTGCTCTACTTGACACCACATTGGGAGAACTGCCACCCATTAGACCCTCTAGGGTCGCATTGAAAGTGCCAAGCAAAAGAGACAGGTTCATACGTGATACCATAGTAACAACTACATAGCCATCAGTTCCCGCCCCATCACGTGACCAAGTAATTCACGTGACTACCCAACTCCCCCACCCCCAAAAAACACGTCTGCTCCCCCGCTTACATAATCTCATCACCAACTCTAACCCACGTGCATTTCGTGCCAAACGGCTAGACCTGCAACCCTCACATCTCGTCAACACTGTTCAAAAATGCAATTGGACCATTTCGACTACATGGTCATTGTGATGGTGGGTTTCTACCTCACTCTGGCGCCCTTCACCAAGGTGGAGGAGTCCTTCAACATGCAGGCCATCCACGATATCGTCTACTTTGGCGCCTCCGATCTGTCCAAGTACGACCATGTTGATTTCCCCGGCGTGGTGCCTCGGACGTTTGTGGGAGCCGGAATTCTGGGTGTGGTTGCCCGGGGGCTCAAGGGAGCCGTGTTCAAGGGAGCCATGAAGTTTGACATTCAGCTGCTGACTCGAGGAGCTCTGGGAATCACAAATGCGCTGTGTTTCATGTTTCTGAGACACTCGATTGCCGATTTCTTCACTTTGTCGCGGTACCCCAACCTGGGCTACATCATTGCGTCGTTTTTCGCCGCCTTCCAGTTCTCCCAGTTCCATATGATCTACTACGCCTCTCGAACCCTGCCTAACATGATGGCCATGCCTCTGGTGACTTTTGCGCTGAGCAAGGCTGTTGCCGGCGAGTTTGAGGGCACCATTACGCTGCTGGCCGTGGCCGGTGTGATTTTCCGGGTCGAAATCCTGCTTCTGGTCGGAATCTTCACGTTCCTGTGTCTGGTGCAGCGACGAGTGTACTTTTCCAAGGCCGTCATTGCCGGTCTCAAGGGCGTGCTCCTGGGCTCTGCCATCACCATTGGCGTCGACTCGTGGTTCTGGCAGAACGGAACTCCCTCCTTCAACCCTCTGGAGCAGTTCAAGCTGGTGTTCCCCGAGCTGCAGGGATTCATCTTCAACGTGATTGAGGGCAACTCGTCCGACTGGGGAGTCTCTCCCTACTCGCAGTACTTCCTTGTCGACCTGCCCAAGCTCATTCTCAACCCCGTGGTCCTCCTGCTCGTTCCCTACGGGTACATCAAGGACCCCAGCGGAAAACGAGGCCATCTGCGGCTTCTGGGACTCACCGCCATTCTCTACGTGGCCATCTACTCGCTCCAGCCCCACAAGGAATGGCGATTTATCATCTACACCGTCCCCATCTTCACTCTGCTGGCTGCTGTGGGAGCCACATCCATCTGGGAGAAGCGAAACACCAACAAAATCTACATGGTTGGCACGGTGATCATCATTCTGAGCACGGTGTCCACTTTTGTGCTCTCGTGCTTCATGGGCTCCATCTCCTCCTTCAACTACCCCGGAGGATTCGCTCTCGAGGCCTTCCATGATCTCCCCGAGGTGGCCAAACACACCTTCCACTTTGGAGAGCGAGGACAGGCCTACGTCGACCCCATCATGGTCCACGTCGACGTGCCCGCCTGTATGACTGGAGCCATTCGATTCGGCGAGTCTGAGGACTTCACCGAGTCTGGAGCCATCATCTACGACAAGACTGAAGACAAGGAGACTCTTGAGGATCTGTGGGACGGGTTTGATTACGTGATCACTGCCGAGAAGCGACCCGACATGGATCTGGCAGACACAGTCACCGCTCTGACTCGGGTCGATGCCCCGGAGGCTCTCAGAACGTTTTCTGCCGCTGCGAAGGACCCTCTCGGCACTGCCGGCGAGATTGTTCGAGTGCTCAAGCTGGCGGTCGGAGAGGACGTCAATAACGCCTACCTGGAGCTGGAGAAGGTCTGGGATCGAATTGTCGTCACCGAGCCTGCTTTGTTTATTTATAAGAAGAAGGGAGCTGAGGAGGTTTGAGATGGTGATATGAATGTCGCTTACCTTCTCAACAAGAGATATCCATAGTTCAATTAATCAAAATGTTACAGCGATGGTGGCTTCCCAGTCACAGCATAACGCGGGTAAATTGCAGCCTTTTAATCGCTACTCCTGATAAATCATTTTTATTCCGTTCCCCCAATAATTCCCCATAAAATCAACGACCCCCCACTCTACCCTAACCCTCAGCCAAGACCACCACCTCAACCATATCTCGGAATAATGCGCATTCCAAACTGCACAGCCATGCACAGTGTTGTGACCGGAAGAATGGTCCGTTTGGGATGGTGGGGAAGGAATGACTTACTAAGCAGAATAGAGATGTATTCACGTGATCATACTCACACCACCCACTCTCCGTCATAACCTGACTCGTCTCACTAGTCTTGGTAATACTGACTGTTGAACCAGGCTAATATTGGTGTCTACTGGTACGGGGCTCGAAATTAGGTTCAGTAGTACGAACGGCGGAGTCATTATATCACGTGGTTAGAGGGAGATGATGTCTTGAATTTTACTCCAAACGTTTCAGACGCTCTCAATATATATCCTGACCAATTTTCACCTCCCAAATCCCCCCACAACCACCCCTACCACACTCCCTACGTCACCATACATCTTGTCGACAGTTTGGAAGTGCAGCTAAAAATCCCAGCTGGCAAACTCAGTTACACGTATCAGATATTGGTATCTGTCTTCATCAACAATCATGGCTACGTTGGATGCGATTCCTGAGTGAGTATGGAGAGTGAAGAAAGGGCGGATGATCAATTGGGGAGGGAGAGGAGGAGTGTGGTCACGTGATGGGACGAATGGTGGATGTGGCAGTTGTGTCGTGGTTACATCAACAGACACAGAGAGACGGAGAATGAGACGATCAGGAAGTGACACAAATGGAATCAGAGGAGACAGAGGATGGGGCCATGTTCAGACACAGAAACATTCGGAACGGAAAGCTGGCCGTCGAATGGTAACGTGACACAACTCTGAGACATTCCTTGCAGCTCAGACTAGGGAGTGCGGAGGGTATGGGGTCAAGGGGCCACATATGACGTGTGGTGAGGTCTGGGGTGTGTGCACGTTGCTTTTGTTGTTGTGTGTTTGTGTTCTTACGACTTTGGTGCCTCTGATGGTGTTGTTGTGACCTTGTCTGTTATGTCTACGTTAGGGGTGTGCCTGGACTAGGAGCAGGAGACATGTTGTGTTTTCAAGACGAGCGAGACTCAACCTACGAACATTCTTCTCCTAGTCTGCTGGTTCATCTCGTCTGCACGATTGCTGACGTCTTATCTCTTCTCTGTTGCATCTCAATGTGGCATTTGAAGACCGTGAGATTGAATTCCATTTATGACGACTTTGACTGGTTCTCTGAAAATACGACGTATTTGCTCAGCAATGCCTTTGTCTGAATCGTCTACTTGCCATCTACGTTACCCTCCTTTCACCCATCTGTCGCCTCTCAAATGACCCTTTTATCACCTCACTAACACAGATTCCTAGAAACCACGGTTGGAGAGTCGATCTCGGCGCGAACCAACGCGCTGGCGACGTTCAAGGAGCTGGGTCCTCCCGACCTGGTCCATCTCACCAAGGTGGACTCTCGGGGCGAGTCCGGCACCTACCACTACGTGATTGGCGTCGACGTGTCGTCGGCAGCGTCCGTGGCGGTCCACCTCAACCAGCTCACCTACTCTCTGGGCGAGGAGCAGCTGTGGTTCGGCAAGCCGCAGACGTGGAAAATCACCCAGGGCCTGCTGTGCTCGTTCAACGCCTTCACCAAGTGCGACGTGCGGATCATCGTCAAGATCCCCGGCGGCGTGGAGTCGTACTTTGTCGACCCCCGGGGCGAGCGCCACTCCATGACCGACCAGGTCTGGCTGGAGACATACATGAGCGCCATGATCCGGTCGTTACTGTTTGCCGACGACGACACGTTTCTGACCCACGGCTGTCTCAAGCTGCGGCCGCTGCCGCTCAAGAAGAAGAACGTGGTCAACGGCGACTCCGACGAGGGCAACGCGTCGAAAAAGGACGCCACCTCGCTGCCCTCCTCGATTCCGGACTCCGACAACGACGTCTATCTAGGCGGCGACTTCTTCCTCGACACCTTTGAGCGTCTGTTTGGCATTGGCCCCCTCTCCGGCGCCTGTTCCGAGATCCAGGTGCCCACGCTCGTCAACAACTATCTCGTTGACGCGTTCATGGCCTTTCTGCGGATCACCCGTCTGTACGATCGAGGCCTGGAAATCGTGCGACGACTGCAGACCGAGTACCCCGAGGTCGTGTCTCTGATTGCGCGAATCCAGCTCATGATGGACGAGGAGGTGGAGGCCGTCAAGACCATGGTCAAGGGTCTGGAGGAGAACGGCCGGGATGCTGACCTGCTCTCTCTGCAGGCCGAGTTCCTGCTGTCCAAGAACAGGGAGGACATGGCTTTGGGCTGTGCTACTCGAGCGGTCAACTCGGCGCCGTCCGAGTCCAAGCTGTGGACGGAGCTGGTGCAGGTGTACATTCGCCAGAAGGACTGGGAAAACGCGCTGCTGACGCTCAACTCGTGTCCCATGTTCACATACCACGAGCACGACCAGCACCGGATGCCGACCCCGACCAAGAGCCACTACCCGCTCCCCCTGGACGGCATTCTCAAGGACGTGTACGAGGCGTCGCAGGTCGACCAGACCGAGGAGCACGCGCAGATCGACCCCAAGCTGCTCAAGCTGCCGGCCCCCAATCTGCGCGCGACTTTTGCCAAGGTCTACGAGCATCTGACGGCGATCGTGCACGAGATTGGCTGGGACCAGCTGCTGGAGGTGCGGTCGCGGGTGTTTGTGATGGACGAGGAGTACAAGCGGGGCGGTCGAGGAAGCGACAAGTCTGGCGACAAGTCGGTTAACAACAACAACAACAACAACCAGTCCGGCTCCGCTTCCACTGCTGCCATCCCCCCTGCTTCCGCGACTCCCTCGGTTGCTGGATCCACCACAGCGGTGGGCTCGGCCGGTCTCACTGCCCCCGAGACTTCACACGCCAACGTCTCGTCGACAAGCGTGACTGCCCCCCAGTTCCGACACAAGCGGCTGTGCGAGCGGTGGCTGGACAACCTGTTCATGGTGTTGTACGAGGATCTCAAGGTGTACACCGTGTGGCGGGCGGAAATGCTGTACTCGCAGAGCGAAAACCGGCCGTTTGAGAAACACGCGCTGGAGTGGGAGATTCTGGGGCTGGTGGCATTCCGGCTGCGGCACTACAACGAGGCCGTGGACGCGTTCATGCACTCGCTGTCGGCCCGGTTTTCGGCCCGTGTCTGCTGGAAGCTGCTGCAGTACTACTCGGACGTGTATCCCGAGCAGGAGAAGCAACTGGCTCCTCAGGTGAGCAAGACGGTGGCCCGCGTGGCCGAGGAGCGGGAGATTGACGTGCTGGTGCGACTCGTGTCGTTCAACCACCGGTGCTACTCGGTCTTTTCCGTCAAGCTCATTGAGGCGTATCGCAAGCTGGTGGACCGCGACGGGCTGGTCAAGATTCAGAACCGGATCCGGGCCATTTTCTACGACGACAAGGGCGTGCTGGAGCTGGTCAACGAGGTGTTCCAGGGCATTCATTAGCTCCAGTGCAAGGTATATAGACGAATATGATGATTGTATAATAGGTGGGGGTTATATGGGAGTAAGACAGGGACGGAGGGCATTGACTGTAAGCAGCGTAATGATCATGGAGCTTGGTTGGCCGAAACCAAGCACATCGAAAAGGGATCAATTGGTGGATGTATGGTTGTAGATTGTTCGAATCGGCGTCAATTTTGAATCGAACAGTACAGTTTATTTCGGATTGTGTCCTGTTGACCCTGCCTTGTCTTGGAGACAGCTCGGCATTGGAAAAGTCTTGATCAATAATCCAGACTGACTGACTGTCTGTATTTGGCACGGACAGCTGAACTTGTGGGGGGGGCATTCAGAGTCGAGAATGTCTTAGTGACGAAGTGTAGAGATTTAGAACGAGGGACACTCAGAGGGACTCTTACTATCGGGAGCTCGTTATATGGTATGGTTACAACAAGAGGAACAACTATGGGTTGAGTGGTGTACTTGCAGCCTTTGTAAACAGCCACTTGAATGATTCTGATAACACGTGGGCCAGTTGACCTCGTTACTTCATTGTTAACACTCCACACTGGACGTGATGCTCATACAGCCTTATGAATCTTTTTCTTTTTCAGATCTTGCTCTTAGATCGTTTCTGATCTCATCATCTCGTGAAGATCATGTGCCGCACGGGGTCAGTGAGTGTGACCGCTTATAGCCGTATCAAGATGAATAGACGATACCCTTGGATACAACTACAATATGAGTCTTGGGACTCCTCTGGGCAAAATGAACCAGTTGATAGACCGACCATCCTGAAAGGATAATTGATTTCCAGGGAAAACTCATTCGTCATTGAATTCACTCCTCCATCTCATTCAGTTGTCTAATATGTCCGGTGCATTCAGTAGAGAGGTTTGCCAGTATCCAGAGGAGAATTGAGTGAAAGATTACTAAAGAAAATCACACCGTTCTGTTCGAAATCCACCGCTGGCTCTATCTATAAAGTCCATGAACAGCCCAAGTAAGAGCTCATTCCCTCAACCTTGTCATAACCTCACTCCGAATATCTCCACTCTGGCTTTGGATGTATTGCAGGACGCAAAGTTACCGAGGTTAGATCTCCAACAAACAAGGAGCTAGACAAGGGACTTGTG
The DNA here is from genome assembly GCA_900519015.1 of Yarrowia osloensis. Taxonomy (NCBI): domain Eukaryota; kingdom Fungi; phylum Ascomycota; class Dipodascomycetes; order Dipodascales; genus Yarrowia; species Yarrowia osloensis. Next base: position 4,007,044 of record ULGU01000001.1, read on the forward strand.
TGGCTTGAAAACCGGCTTGGTCACATGGAAAACGCTTATGCACTCCATCTCGCACGGCACAAGACCATTTACGCACGTGACCGGGTCTCTAACTGTTTTTAGCACGGGTTATTGCCTCGGCCGTTACCCCACAACGGCATGACGTCATGTGGCTGTGGGGAAAGATGCAATACATGTTGGTACGAGTGATACCAGTTAGAATACAGTAAGTATGAGTGTAAGTCAGACTGTGTGTGTCACGTGACTTGCTACTACTCTATCCACTCGTTTGCAGTCACATGACTTCCCCCCCCATGACTCATGACTCACGTCCAACGCCGTCTCACTTGTCTATCGTTTACCTCCTTTCATATGCATGCAGCCGAGTACGCTTGTACGGGGAAGCTTGGGGAAGTGTGTGTGTAAAGTCCGAGCCGTCGGAGGGGGTCTCTGGAAAGAGGAAAATACGTGGAATGTAAGTATAAACGGCTTCAAGGAACTCATCACGTCGAGACGAGTTGGATAATCGAAACAGAAATCAAATTTGGATTATTTCCACCCAGTAATATCGACTACTGTACATTTAGTCTGGCTCCGAAGGTACCCCAGATTTCGGCCCACTGTCGGTTGGACGGGAGTTGGCCAAAACTGGGAATGGAGGCTGCGTGGAGAAAGAGAGGTATGGGATCAATTCGTCTAGGTCACGTGACCAACACCTCGGCGTTCCCTTCTTTCCACCTCCTCTCCATTCCATTTAAATCCCGTCCTGCCTTGGCTCGTTCCCTCCGACACGGTTCCGGGCCGTGGGGTAAGGGAGATTTGGGATTTCGAGGAAAATTAGCCCCGAAACACGGGTGAGACAAAGGAAGCCTGAGGGCAGCTGGGACGCGTCCGGTGACGGCCACAGAGGGTTTTAGGTGCCAACTATCGTCCGCAGACTCCGACTTTTCACCTTTGGACAGCCACAGCGGTTGTGCCAAACGGGGAACAAGGTTGTCCCAATCAGAGAAGGATGATTGGGGAGGTGAGAGGAGTAGCTGGAGTGGTGAGTTTTGGTGGTGGAGAGAGGAAAACATAATAATTGTGATCAGCTCGTTGACGGCTATCAGACTATGTCCTTAAATCCCGTCCAACCCATCTCCAACCCCCCCTACATCCCCCTCGTGCACATTCACATGCCGAGGTAACCTTCCCGAGTGAACAACTCTAAACACTTGTTTATAACTCGGACGTTGCCATCTCACCGTCCACACACAACCTCCCTCCACACCCTCCACACAATGAGTGACGCTCCCGAAATCGACTCTGGCGTCAAGGCCATCGCTCCCCCCTCCGCTCTCAAGTCGTTCCTGTCGCAGGCCGAGTCTTTCGCTGCAGGCGGCTTTGGAGGTATCTGCGCCGTGCTGGTGGGCCATCCCTTTGATCTGGTCAAGGTGCGGCTCCAGACCGGCTCTCCCGGCCAGTACAAGGGCGCCATGGACGTGGTGGGCAGCATCATGAAGACGGACGGTCCCCGAGGCTTCTACCGAGGAGTCATGGCTCCTCTCGTTGGAGTCACCCCCATGTTCGCCGTGTCTTTCTGGGGTTACGACGTCGGCAAGCAGATTGTGTCGTCTGTGTCCGAGGTGGACGCCACCAAGGGCTTCTCCATTGCCCAGATTTCGGCCGCCGGATTCCTGTCGGCCATCCCCACCACAGCCGTGGCTGCACCCTTTGAGCGAGTCAAGGTCATTCTGCAGCTCCAGGGCCAGGGCAAGACCGGCGGCAAGCAGTTCAACGGCGCCATCGACGTCGTCAAGCACCTGTACAAGGAGGGTGGCCTCAAGTCCGTCTTCAAGGGCTCCGTTGCTACTCTGGCTCGAGACGGACCCGGTTCGGCTCTTTACTTTGCTACCTACGAGTTCCTCAAGCGAAAGCTGTCTCCTCCCGCTGAGCCCGGAGCCGCCGCCCAGCCCATGTCTCTCGGCGCCATCTCTTTCGCCGGTGGAATGGCCGGTGTGGCCATGTGGGTGCCCGTCTTCCCCATCGATACCATCAAGTCCGTGCTGCAGTCGTCCGAGACCCCCCAGAGCATCTCGCAGGTCACCAAGAGCATCTACGCCCGAGGCGGCATCAAGGCCTTCTTCCCCGGTATCGGTCCCGCTCTCGCTCGATCTTTCCCTGCCAACGCGGCCACCTTCGTTGGAGTCGAGCTTGCCCACAAGTTCTTTACTTCTCTCGCTTAGATGGGTGGAGAGGTATTAAAAGGAATCCGTCGGATACGGATATAAATTAATGATTTATAGATGTTTGAGAATTCAGAAGGAAACTGGAACTGCGAAGCAGTTTTGTTTCGTTCGATTGTAGACTACCGACAACCAGAAGGAAACTGGAACTGCGAAGCAGTTTTGTTTCGTTCACACACACTTCAACCAGAAAAATGCTTCGTTACAAGTAGTGGCTTCTTTCAGGTGGCTGTACTTTTCGTAGCCCGTACTTGTTCCAGGGGAGTTGCCTTGGCTACGCGTTCGAGGAGCTGGAAGTGTCGCGTTGCACCTTCAGAAACCCGAAAGACGCGTCCCAAAAGCAAAGATGAAACTGCAGTGAGACACGGAAAACTTAGCAGTCGTCTTTCGAGTCGTGTTTCCGAGCACGTGACCGGGGAGGTCTCGGATCTGAGCGCTGTATAGTAGCTAAGTCGGGGAAGAGAGTGTCAAGATGACTGGGACTGGAGATGGAAGTGGAAAGAAGGTGGAGTGGACAAAGTCCGGTTTCGTCTCACTAGTCAAAACATTGATACTGCTCAAATGGCGTAAAGTAGGGATGTCGTCTGGAGGGACCCAGAAGAGCTGTAGAGTATATATCGAGAGTGGCAGACTCGTTACATATTACAGACATGTCAGGAGGTTTGCAATGGTTTCACCGGCTCGTTGTTAGCATTGCTTTGACCTTTGAATGTCTCACTGAGGTGAATGCCAGACAACAGTCTGGCCTTGTGACATTGATGTACACCGCAACAGAGGACTACAGTATGTACGGTAGCACCTCGCGAGTTCTTCGAATGGACACTTGGAAGACTGAATAAATCAGCTGGGATCAGTAAACATCGCTAATATTACACAAACCAGTCCAGACCTCCTTCTTTCCTGGAACACACTTCTCCCTGATGCATGCCATCAACGCACATGGTCAGGGGTTCATCTAGATGCAGCCTCCAAGTCGGTCAATGTCGGTCCGTCTGGAATGATATTAGCAGCAGCTGATTCAGCAGACGTAATCGAGCAATTGGTGTCATACAATGTAGAATGTAATGTCTTAGTAACGGCGTCAAAATCGTTTCATTTACACACATCTCGTCCTTAGCTTTAGCGTACAAAAACACAGGAGCTTCTTAGTACAACTTCACCAGTTTCACTCCCAGACAAAGGAGTTCAACAGACTCAATTTCTCCCGAGGCACGGACTTTCAACGCCCAACACTGTCATAATATCTCCCATCCCACTCTTACTCGATATCCTGTCAATAGCCGTTTAGCAACATCGAGGATCTTACGAGCTGTCTTCTACACCAACACAGCCGGAGGTCCTTTAAGCAACCAGACTCGTTAATGTACACCGCTTTACCTTGCCTCATATACATACACTCGCAGCGCCTCTGTTTATTCTACAAGTACGGCAGATTGCAACTCCTTATCTTCATAATTCGCATCGATTAACGACAATAAATATTTACACGTTTTTTCAATATCCCGGCGGCTGGTAGCCTCGGTAGGACGTGGCCGGCGGCGGCATGTCTCTATCGGAAGCGTTGTGGTGCGAGTAAAAGGCGCCACTGCCCGCCGGAGCGTTGTAGTCCGAGTTGACTGTGTGGGACGACAGAGCAAAGGGGTCCCGTTCGTCGTAGGGGCCTCCCGAAAGCGGCCGCTCGTAGCCCGAGTGCGGCGCCAGAGTGTCTCTGGGCAGTCTGGGCTGGGGGAACTCGTCGTCGGAAGAGTACCGTCGATCGACCCCTCGGTTGACGTCGTCTCCAGACACCATCATGGTGGCTCCAAGCGCGTCCAGCTCCGTGTCCTGGGCGTCCTTCTCGGCTTGGTTGTGCGGAATGAACGACACTCGGTCGTCTCGCATGGGCTGGTATCGCAGATCGGGGTCCTTGGACACCAGGGCCCGAATGGACGAGATGATGACGGAAATCATCAGAATGAGCGCAAAGGCGGCGTTGAGCACGAAAAAGACAACGGCCATGATGGAGCCCACGTACTGCGGCTGGCCAAAGACCTGGGAGAAAAACATGTAGAACAGCGCGTTGATGAACATAATGGACGCAATCGCAATGTTGAACACGTTGGTGGTCTTGTCCATGTACGGCTTGATCCACGACACCACAACCAGGTAGACCAGCTCAATGACAAAATAAACGACGCCCTGGACCTTGCCTGCCTTTTGGGCAAACGCAATCACCAGCGCACGCGCCAGATGGAAACTGATGATGACTAAGACATAGTAGTAAGCCGTGGCCCGGAAATTCACGTAAAGGAAACCCCACTTGTGCAGAGTCACGGGATCGCCATAAAGCATATAGGCCGGGTTTCTGTACAGAGACATGGACCGTTTGGCCATCATGATAATCTTAAAACCTCCAAAACAGAGCAGGAGTAGGAGAGTGAGGAAAGTGACAACAGCGATAACCACAACAGCGGCAGAATCGCGCTCAATCAGCTCCCACAGACACAAGACGGACATTTGCGGCCAGCCAATGAGCGCCATTCGGTACATGGCGCCCTTGCTGATGTACTTCCAGTTCTGGCGGTACTCCTCGTACTTTCCCGGGTTCATGATTTTGATGCGGATGAAGTTCTCGATGGTCACCTTGAAAATGATGACGAGAAACACGAGACAGAAGCCGACAAACGCAAACATGGTCCAGCCCGTGAGAAAGACGTTGGTGAGCTCGATTTTCGACAGGAACGCCACCCGCTCGATTCCCCGCACAATGAGCGTCTTTCCGTAGATTTTCGGGTCCTTTTGGTTTTCCGTCTGCGAGCCAATCCCGTCGAGCGTGTTGTTGTCTCGCTTCAGCAGGTGCATTCCCACGCCCACAGCCATGTCCACCATGTCTCCTCGGGACGCCATTCGTCTGGAAATGGCGTCTTTGGACGACGAAATGAAATTTGAGATTCCCTCGTCTGACAAAGCATTCAGAGCACGTGCGTAGAGTGACCGCTTTTCGACAGACACGGAAATGAGCTGCCGGTTTCGAATAATGAACGTCGAAGTGCCTCCGGTGGCCTGAACGTACCAGTTGAAAATGTCCTGCATGAACTTGACGTTGACGAGACCCAGGGTCCAGGTGAAGTTCGACGACCAGGCCGCGGCAATGGGCGGCAGCTTCTCCACGGCCATCATGGAGATGATGGCAATGGCCTGGAAGTAAGTGAAGAGCGAGACGGCGTTGGACGCCACGTGGGCGGCAGTGTTGCTGTGGCCCATGATAGCCACCACGCCGGCAGTGACCATTCCAATGAGACAGGCGCCGGCAATGACCCAGGAGGCGATTTTGGTCTGCACCGTCTTTCCATTACTGAGCGACGTTTCCACACACGCCACAATGGTGTTGGGGTCGTCGTTGTAGTGGACCTTGACGGTGACGACTCCGTCGAGATCGGGGATCGTGTACGCAATGCCCGGAATCTGCCCGACAATGTCCTTGCTGATGTCGGAGATGGTGGTGGAGAAGTCAAAGTTTCCCTTGGCTATCGGGCACAGCTGGGGCATGTTGTTTTTGCAAAAGTCGACCTTTTCGTTGACCACCTCGATGCCGTACGCCTTGAGCGTGATGGTGCCGGTGATGTTGCCCTCGAGGTTGGAGATGGCCTTGAGGTCGATGTTGGCGGTCTGGTTGTCGGGGAAGAACTTGATGTCGAACCGCGACGCTGTGAACTGCGACGACGTCATACACGACTTGAGCGCGTCCGATCCGATCTGGTGCAGAGCCAGAGCGTAGCTCGCCAGGCTTAGTAAGAAGATCCAGTTCATGTGAGGGAGGAGGGGGGGTGGAGATGTGTTGTATCGTTTTGTAGAGTGTGTAGAGTGTGTAGTGTGAAGTGATCAGCGTGTTGTGGTAGTAACTGTGTCGTAAAGCTGTTTGTGTCGTATAGCTGTGTCTAGCTGTTTGTGTCGTATAGCCGTGTCGTAGCCGTGTCTAACCGTCTATCGTCTGTGTAAGTCGTTCGTGCGTTCGTGTAATCGTGGTCGTCAACAGAAAGACTTCACTCTCACAATACCGGTGGAAAGGCTACTTGCAGGTACGTAATAACAATAAGCATCATCTCGTGTATCGGAGCCACCTAAAAATAGCCTAAACAAAGCACAGTTCATACGCACCCTTCATGCGTGCACCCTGATACAAAGACTACACAGCCCGATTGGAGTGGGAAGTGTGAGGAAAATAACAGTACATATTTGGGTGTCTCCTGTAGCCGTGTTCTGAGTTCTGGCTGACAAAAATGAATACCTTTGGTCGCCACCAAAACACCAGGATCTTTCTTTACCTCCTCCTCTTCCCTTCTCACAGGGGCATATAAAGTTGCGACAGTGTCAGATCTGGACAAGAAGCAACACACGGAGTTTATTGTGGAGACGCGACGTCACAGTGGGAAAAAATATACACCAGAATGTGTCCTAGTCACGTGGTGGAGGTAGGGGGAGAACAACAGATCTGGTCACGTGACCGTGTAGACACGCACGGCCCTGGTCACGTGACTCGAACCGACTCCAGCCGATTCCAACGGCCACTTAGGTCCCACTAGACGTGCTTTAGTACAACCCCTTTTCCATCGTTGGCCGCTAAGAGCAGTGCTACGCCTTGAGCTGTGCCGAGAGTGAGCACATTCCAGTCAGTGACGGATTGAGAGTGCCGAGAAAGCCCAGAGTTGTTTGGGGGGTGGCTGAGTGGGTCAAGGGTGGTGGAATGTGTCATTTGGGGTGGGGAAGTCATTGAGTGTATATTAGGTAAAGAGTTAGTTGGGAATGAGACCGGTTTAGTTGAAGAAAAAGTTGGGCTGGGGGTGCAAATTCGGGGTTGCAGAGGTGCTGGGAGGATGGTGGGGGTGTGAGTGGGTGGAGAACTGGGGGTTTAATTACTAAGATTGGCAAAGAAGAAAGGGCTGTAGTACAAATGTACTAAGATGTGTTGCTTTCCGATTCAATAGTCAACTGAGAAAGGTTGAAAGTTTTGTCGAGAATTAGGTAAAGTTACACTGCCATAAAAGACGCCGAGATTATGAGCCTGAAAAGTGACCTTTGAAGACGTGGAAAACACACCATCCTACTAAAATAGCCCGTCTGAGTCCAATGAGAACGTCAAAATATCAATAAATCGTCTCGGTGAGGTTACATCACACCCCTTCACCCGTGGAGCCAAATTGACTGCACAATGAAGCGGCTACTTCTAAGTATAGCTGAGACAACGCGATAGCGCCACACGGAATATACGACGGTTTTTTGGTCACGTGACGGAACGGCGTTGATGATTTCTCTCGGCCGGAAAGATTTCGGTGTCGGTTATCGATAAAGTTTGCTGCACCCCATACCCCGGTTTGATGCTGCTCAGTGGTTGCATCTTGCTGTTGAACTGCGATGGTGATCAGGTACGGTTACCAGGCGAGAAGAAGGTGTGTATATTGGGCGATATGGGCTTCGTATAAGTAAATAAATGGTACCATTCGAATCAGCGGACAATTCTGAGTCGATTGATATAGGTTTTATTGAGATTCGTCGAACCGATTCGATTCTGGAGCTCATGGTCAAAACTCGATTGTACGTGTGGAAAATCGGTGGGGTGAAAATGCCAATGGTGATATGAGTGATTGGAGAACGAGTGGAAAACAGTATCGCAATTAAGGAGGGAGCAGGGGATGGCAAGGTGAAAAGTGAACCCGGTCACTACCAAATCCACAATCAGAAAACTCATAAATAGATTAAAATACATAATTTACATGGGACGTGTTCTATCCCGTCAGTATTGTGTTGGCGTGTTGTGGTGTGCTGCAACCATCAGCAGGTCATTATATGGGACATGCTTTTTGTCCAATGTCCAAGGTCCAGAGATGGTCTTTGGAGGACTTGAGATAAAGTCGTTCCAAGTCCCCCTTCTCCTCACCACCTTACTTATAACTTGTAAGGTCTCCTTCTTCATCACACCCACCCCACACTTGTCCCAACTGACAACTGAGACATGAGTGCTGATGGAGTCGTGTGACGATCGTCGGGGGAGGGATGTTGATGGAGTCGTGTCGTCGACGGCGTGTCATCGACGGCGTGTCGGTGTTTGTGTCGATTCTGTGTTTGTGTCGCTTGCCACGTGTCCGTCACTTTTGTGGTGTTTGTTGGTGTGACTGTTGCGGTGTCGCGTCACTTCAGGTCACGTTGAGTTGTTGAGAGCCACTCAGCCTATGGCTTCGTGGCTCACACCGGACTCTCCTCCTTCTTCACCTTCTCCTTGGACATTCCCGCCGGAGGAGGCGTCACAATATGGAGCTCGTTACACCGCAGCTCGAGCTCCTTTCCCTCGGCAATGAGATTCTTCAAAAAGGCCACCGTCTTGTTGAGCACAATGGCCTCGGAGCGGCCCTGGCTCTTGTCGAGGTTCGGGACTATCTTGGTGATGCGCTCAAAGCCCTCGCGGATCGCCTGCCGCCGCTTCTGCTCGCTGGCAATGTGGTTGGCCTTCTTCTCCTCCACCGTGAGGAGCTCGCCCTTGGGCTTCTGGGCGCGAGGCATGGGCTGCACGGTGGACTTGCGACGTGCAGACTTTTTGGAGCCGTCGGGCGAGCCGGCGGTGGGGGGCGTGACCGAGTTGGACGCTGATCGGGATTCCATGGAGGTTGGGGGTGGAGCTGGGCTCGAGGATTCGACTCTGGTATCGAGGTGGAAAGAACGGACTAATCCTCTGCTTATACCTTGTCAATCCATGCAAAGCTTTTTTCCCCAACCTTATTAGGTGTGGGGTACTGCATGCGTTGACTGGGGTATAAGGAGGGGGGTGGGATTCTGGCTAGTGGGATGGATACGGAGCGGATGTGGGGTTTAGGCGGGTATTTGAGGTCACGTGAGTGTGGTGAGTGTCTGTATGTCTTGTTTTGCTCCGTTGCGACATTTTTGGGGACTTATTTGATTAAGTAATCAGAGCCGCGCATGTGATTGTTTGGGACTTTGCAGATAGATGAGTAAGCGAGGGTGGAGGGGTGCAGGTGGTTGTGATGAATGTGGGGGTTTCGGTGGTGAGAATTTGTGAGAGAGAATGTGATGTGATTGGGTTTGAATTGGTTGCAGTGTTTGGGTATTTCATAGGAGGGTGTGAATTGGTGTCAGTGTTTGTGCCAGTCATCTGAGGGGAAGAGATCAGGTTGAGTGCAAGTACTGTAATCGTACAGGTACAAAAGGTGAGATGGGAAGCAGTTAAGGGGAAGAGCGGATTTTCGAGCTCTACCAGGTTCTACCGTGAGCTCATGAAGAACCGGCTCCAATTTGAGCAGTGATGGATTGTATGGAGAGAGAGTATGGAGGGCTTGAATTGAGGACCGAGTGCCCACTTGATCTCGGCGAGGAGACGTTAGAAAAGATGTCCGGTGGTTTGTTAAAGATGGAGCGGCTTACCAATGAAGAATGGGCGACACTATTACTCCTCACTTCATCTCTGTCTCATCTTTTGCTGAGATAGCTCTCAGACCACTGAGTATTGACGTTCCTCAAATTGTTAAGGTAAAGCAGAACTATGAAATAGGTTGGAGAGCTCTTGCTTAAGATCGGATCAAACATAGAAGTATCGTCTGACTCTCTGCAACCACTAGTCAACGTCTTCACCTGCAAAAAAACTTCTCAACAACTGTCTCAATAATGAGACTACCCAATGTTTCCACTATCTTACCTCGATCGACCAATGTATTGCTCTGCACTTTAGTTAGGTGCTCTGTCTGAGTCCTATTGCTACACGATATAAGTGCTTTATAGTGATATGGTGTATAGTGGCACAGTCCCCAGAGAAACATTCTACAAACCAGAGGAGGTAATGACCTGTATAGTTACAGAGATACAATCCGCAACCACTTGATAGTCGCAGAGATAGAATACACAACCAAAAGAGGTAATAATTTATTGTCACTTGAGAATGTCAGTTCAGGAAGTCGCCTCGGGTGATTGTCGGCTTGGGAATGTCAACTCAGACACATCTCATTGGTTCTTCAAGCAATAACACAACCAGAAGGCTGATAGGTGGGGTAACCGCCAACAACGACTTTGTTGGTGTTCACTCGGAAAGAGTCGGTTCCGTAATCTCGAGGAATAGCGCTGCCCATTGTAGTAGTAGTGGTGGTGGTGGTTGTTTCTGATGTTTGATGGTGTTTTAGGAGAGCCCTGAGGGGGTACTTATAGTGCTCGGAGAGAGTCAGAAAGTCGATGCATCACGAGATGAGGCTGTGAAAAGCCGGCTTACGAACAGCTCGGTACATTGTCGCGTCTCTTTCGGTAGATATCAAACGGGTGTGGAGATGAGGTTGTGTATGCAGTCTATTGACATGTCCTCTTTGGGATCATGATAATATCGGTTTCTATTGATAATCCTGAAAAGGAGACGAAAAGTGAGGCTGATATTGGTCATGTGGATCACTTTGAGGAGTTCAAGCCAGTTTTATCGGTATAATATGGTCATTGACGTGGTCACTTTGGGATACAATGTTTGATGCAGGTACCAGGTACATTTACGGATATTCACGGCAGTGTCATGAGTGCTATACGAAGGCTAGAGGGAGCTGAAATTGGGCTTTATCTGTAGCTTTTCGACGATGCATTGATACTGAAGCTGTTCACTCAAGCTCATACAAGTTCACTGCACTCCACACTCACCATATTCACCCTAAGCCATTGCAGCAAGTTGGTGGCTGGATTTCCAGTTCATCGATGTACCACAAGAGCAGTCATGAATCTGTACTAATACTTAATATTCCTTTTAACCATATATCGACGAGTTTTCTCTCCCCTGTCAATCTGGTCGCACTAGCCCTGGAACACGACTTTTCAGAAGCGAGAGCTTAACATTATCGAGCCGCACGGAAGTGCCAGAAGGGAAAGTATGCCGATAATGTCATTTAAGACGAGTTTAGAGCGGTTAAAAAGCTCAGGAGTTTTCCTGACCACTTTATCACCAAAACAAAACCTTTAACCGTGTCATAAACCCCTGACCCGGCTACTTTAACCTGCCTAGTTTCTCCACCCCCAAACTCTAACAGTGCGTCAACATTTTCATTTCGGAAATATTTCACCAAACATCACCACATCACCAACCCCTCGAAATGGGCAAAAAAAACGTGCCGACGCCGAAAAAAGCCGTTGTGGAGCCCGCAACCAAGGGCAAGAGCAAGGGCAAAAAGTCTCCGGACCCCGAAGAGCTTCCTGGGCCTCCCAAACCGACTGCTCGTCAGATCGTCGCCAACTCGTCCTGGACAGGTAAGCTGCCTGCCACGTTGCTCCACGAACACGTGCAGAAGCTGAAATGGGAGCGCGTGGACTACGACATGCGACGCGTCAAGACCGGGTTCATTGCGACCGTCATTCTCAAGCAGAAGAACCCCAAGACTCAGGAGGTGGAGGAGATCAGATACATGCCGCCGGCTGATCTGGTCCAGGGCAAAGAGACTGCGTTGGAGGCTCGTCATCTCGCTGCCACGTATGCGCTGCATCGCATTTCCAGCCACAAAAACCTCTCCATGGTTCTGCCCACAGACCACAAGACGTTATGGCAAAAGTGCGACAAGAAGAAGAGTGAGGACATAAAGGCGGGTCAGGCTACTGCAGACGACTACGTTCCCGATCCGTTTGTGGTCAAACGCAAGCGAGAGACCGAGCGAGCAGACCGAGAAAAAAAGCGCCAGATTGAACGAGAACGAGCGGAAAAGAGTAAGGTGGAAGTGAAGGTCGCAATTGAATCGAGTAACTCGAACGGAGGAGAGACCAAGAAGTCACGTGACCCGCCTAAGAAACCCGGACCTCGTCCTCGAGAGTTGTTCCCGCCGAAATCCTGGGATTATGCTCCAAAGGCCGAAATGTCGCAGGAGCTGCGAAACCTGGTGGAGAGAGTGATCAAGAAGAAGGTCACGTGGGAGAAGAATGAAGCGGATCAATCGGCATCCAACGAAAAGCTGATTGCGGAGATTACTAATCTGGGTTTCCGAAAGTCTCACGTGACCGAGGCTCTTCAGTACGCCTCTCCAGAGTCCACTGAGCTTCTGGAGTGGCTTCTGTTGCATGTTCCCGAGGACGATTTGCCCGGCAAGTTCCTTCCCGACAAGTACACCACCGGAGTGTCGTTCCACACACTTGAGCTTTCTCGAGAGTACATGGTCAAGCGGTTTCAGGAGGATGGGTACAATCGAGACGTGGCTATTGATGTTCTGGAGGCAGTTGAGTGGAGTGAGAGACTGGGCAACTATGAGCTTTGTAAGAGGCTGATTGGAGACGATTCTGGAGTCGCCGACTTGACTATTACTGAAGATCCCGAGTCCGAGTCTCTTTCTGTTTGGAACGAAGAAATGGAGGCTCTTGAGGCCATTTTTGAGCCCGAGCGAATCTCCATTGGTGAAGATCGAATCAGCGTGTCTCTCAACTGCCGAAATCTCGAAGACGGACTTCTCCAAGCAACTTTCTGGAGATCCAACGACTACCCTGCTTCGTTCCCGTCTATTGCCGTCAGAGCCATCAAAAAGGGACACAGACTTCCGCATTATATCCAGCTGGCTATTGTGCGGCAAGCGCTGGAGATGTCACGTGACACGCTGTGTGGCGATGCGCAGATCTGGGCCATTTGCGAGTGGCTGGAGGAAAACTGTTGCGACATTATCGACAATCCTGGCGAGTTGGCTGGAGTCAGTGGAGGTGTTGGAATCGAGAGTCAGAGTTCTGTGGTGACCAGAAAGGGCCCCAACAAGTCCAGACCTATTCCCAAAGCGCAATTGAACACGAAGCAGATTCAGGAGAGCTTTTCGAAGCGGTTCTCTGGATCTGAATGGGACAAAATGAAGAAGAGCAGACAGTCGTTGCCGGCGTGGGAAAAACAGTCGGATGTCATCAAGGCTCTTGCTGCGAGCCAGATTGTGCTGGTCACGGGAGAAACCGGTTCCGGTAAGTCCACTCAGACCGTTCAGTTCATTCTCGACCATATGGTGTCTACCACTTCCACCACACCCAACATCATCTGTACTCAGCCTCGACGAATATCTGCCATGGGTCTGGCTGAACGAGTAGCTGCCGAGCGAATGTCTCAACTTGGATCTGAAGTCGGATACATCATCAGAGGCGAAAACAAGACGTCCAAGGAGACTCTGCTTCGGTTTGTAACCACTGGAGTGTTGCTGAAGATGATCCAGGGCGATTTCAAGACGTCTTTGAGCAACGTGACTCACGTGGTGGTCGATGAGGTCCATGAACGGTCTGTTGACGGAGACGTTCTTCTGATTCTACTCAAGAGTCTTCTGTCCGTCTTCCCCCATCTCAAGATTGTGCTCATGTCGGCCACTGTCGACTCCAACACGTTCATCAACTACTTTGGCGGCCAGAACAAGGTCAGTCACGTGCACATTGAGGGCCGCACGTTCCCCGTGGACGACATTTATCTCGACGGAGTCATTGAACAGAGCAACTTTGGAGACGGCGAGCCGGTCAACAAGGTGATTACCAAGCTCGGCGAGGGCGTCAACTACCAGCTGCTGAGTCACCTGATCAGTCACGTGGACTCGCAGCTCACGGCCCAGTCGTCACGTGGCGGAGTTCTCATTTTTCTTCCTGGAGTGGCCGAGATCTCGCAGTGTTGTGCGGTGCTGAGTCAGCTTGGAACCTGTCATGTGATCCCTCTCCACTCCGGTCTGTCTCCTCAGCAGCAGAGAATGGTCTTTTCCACTCCTCCAAAGGGTAAGCGCAAAGTTGTGGTTGCTACCAATATTGCCGAGACGTCAATCACCATTCCGGATATCGTAGCGGTGGTTGATTCGGGACGAGTCAAGGAGACGGTCTATGATGCCGAGAACAACATCGTTCGTCTCGTGAGCACGTGGGTGTCTCAGGCAGCTGCCAAACAGCGTCGAGGACGAGCCGGTCGAGTTTCCAGAGGTACCTGTTACAAAATGTACACTCAGCAAGCCGAGCAAGGCAAAATGCCCGTCAGAACTGTTCCGGAAATGTCCAGAACTCCTCTCGAGCAGCTGTATCTTTACGTGAAGAGTATGGAGGTCGGTGACGTTGGCAAGTTTCTTTCTCGAGCCATTGATCCTCCCTCAGTGACCGCCATTTCCACCGCAGAGTCCATTCTCACCAACATGGGCTGTATTTCTGTCTCTGGAGCTCTCACTGCTTTGGGTAAGCATGTGTCGATGATTCCCGGTGACTTGAAGGTGGCCAAACTGTTGATCATCGGCTCGATTCTCGGCTGCTCCAAACTCATGCTCGCTGTTGCTGGAGTTCTCTCCGTCAAGTCTCCCTTCCTCAGTCTGGCAGATAAGCGAGACGAGATCAAGGCGAGTCGAAGCCAGTTCTCGACGGGAAATGGAGACCTGCTGACGGATGCCACGGCCTATCTCGAATGGGAGGCTCGCAAGCACGTGAAAACCACCCGTCTGTGGTGCAAGGAGAACTTTCTGTCGTCCGAGGTGCTGTACAACATTGACAGCACCGTGAAGCAGTTTTCCGAGATTCTGCGCAACCTCAACTACTCTGTGCACGGCTCCAACACGTCCAACAATCTCGCTCGGGCAGTCATTGCCTCGTCGCTCAACCAGCAGATTGCCAAGGTGCAGCATCCGGACAAAAAGTACGCCCAGGGAGCCTCGGGATCCGTGCAGGTCGACCCCGAAGCCAGACAGTACAAGTACTTTTTGCAGAACGAGCGGGTGTTCATTCATCCGTCGTCGACCGCGTTTTCCGAGCGAAACCTGCCCCAGGAGGCGTGCTTCATGGCCTACTTTACGCGCATGGAGACCTCCAAGGTGTTCCTCCGAGACGTGACCCCGGTGTCAAAGTACGCCATGCTGCTGTTTGGAGGCAAGCTGGACATTGACTACACGGGACGAGGAGTGGTGATTGGCGACTGGCTGCAGATCACGTGCTGGCCCCGAATCGGCGTGCTCGCTGCCAAACTGAGAGAGCTGCTGGAACAAGGTCTTCAGCGCAAGTTTGATAATCCCAGGGAGGAGCTGGATCCGGAGTTGGTGAATGCGGTTGTGAAGTTGCTTGAAAGTGATGGATTGTAGGGAAGGAAAAAGAATTAGACAATAGATTTCTTATAGATGGAGGGGGGTGGTATGTGTAGCGGTATAGATGTGTGTACTTGTAGAAGATGCTACTGAAGTGTAGAAGATGCTACTGAAATGGGGGACACTGCTGAAAGTGACGAAGTAACCTAAGACATACTAGACGCTGTGCAGCATTTCTTTTCTTTGTAGGAATCCTACCTCTCTACAGCGGCACCTGAAAGAGTCTGAACATCTCAGTGGGCTCCCGAGACGGCTGAAAGTGACGCGGCCTCTTTTTGACCCACACAGAGGGCTCGACTTTGATTTATAGGTCTTCGTCCCCTAAAAAAAAACTGGTTTACGAGACTATCCGTAACCTGCCTGCTTCACTCTTCCCAGGTTGGGACACTTGGACTGATGGTCGTGGCGCTCCATTTTTACGACGGGCCAAACGAGTGCTCAAAAGTTGGTTTGACCCAGTATCACCGCGCTACAGACAATCAATACAGCACATTTGGGACCGCTGCTATACAGCACACGTTCTCTTTTACAACACGTTTTTTTCTGGATCTGAACCACTATATTACCAAGTTGGGTGGTTACAAATGCAGCCCGAAAACGCTCTGCTCCACATTGCAGTCAAAATTGTAGCATCGAAATGGGTGTCCATGTTATCATTTTGATCGTCTCAATCTCCTGGACTGGCTGGTACACCTCTTTTCTCTGCTTGTCTTACTAACTTCTCCGCCGGTTATATCGTCATCTATCTGGGCGTCTCACTCAACGCCAACTCGAACATACTGTACTCTTGCGACATTGAAATATAAAATACCCCCCATTAACCAGATTGATCTAATATGCTCTAACACTTACGGCTTACAGACGGAGGTATAAGGCCCCGCTATATGTCTCCCTAATCACTCCATAACTACAGTAATCCTGAGAGCAGCACAAGAAGGCATAGGGCGATATTAATTTGCGAAGACTTTTCAGCTGTTAACACTTCCGTGGATCATCTCCCTCGACCTCTCAAGCAGGCTACTGTAGATGAAGCTTGAGTACAAGCTGCTGTTCTCTTTAATACTCTGGGCGATTCAGTCGTAAGGCACGTAGTAGCAACGTAGAGACTAAGGCACGTAGTAGCAACGTAGAGACTACTCAACAAGCAACACGTTACTCGCAGGGATTCTGCATTCTGGGTTATGAGCTCAGTTACTTGAGGAGCCGATAAGATCTTGTTGTGGTAGCTCGAGTTTCCTACCAGTCTCTCTCAGTCAGACTTCTGAGTGATGAAAGTGGCCCACTGTTTAGTACGGCTCGGAACAGCTCTGTTCTCGAACTCCTGAGGTTGGCCAGCCAAAAGAAGTTGCAACTTGAGAGACTTGAACTTTTCAGAAAGATCAGTAATGCTCTTTTTGTTCTCACTCTTTTGTAGTCAGAGTCTCACACTTCTACGGTTCTTGTACGGCACCTGTACCCTCATCTCTTTACCCTTCCGAGCCACATCTACAAACCACCCCAAACACCAACCAATGGTTCAGTCGGGTTATTAGATCCAGTGTATCGCTCAAATTCAACCCCTCCCCCCTCCTCCTCCGACATCGGCCTCGTCCCTCCACGCCGATATCGCCGTTCTTTGTTCGACAACTTTAACCCCGCGATTCGGTCGCACCTGCCATTTTGGTGGGAGTGGGTGGATTCGATTTGGAGATGTAACCTGGTTTTTGAGAATATTTTTCTATATCAATTTGATCCCCCGGAAACAGCGATCAAGACAATGCAACTTTCATCTCGCTAGCACCTCTGTAGCATCTACAGACTACACCTACAAATTCTCTCATCAGTAACCGAGGAACCTTGTTAATCATTGCGGGATACGAGAGAAATGAGGGAGTTCATTAGTTGGTGTTGTAGTGTCCCGATTTGGATTAAATTTGGACAGTAATATACGACGCATCCCAATTATCTGCCACAATTGTTATCTCGTCTCCACCTCCCCTGGGGCTCATTTTACAGCCCGGTTGTCTTCCCCCACCTCTTAGTACATGCACACTTCCGACCTGCATGAAGACGCATGACCAACTCTCCAAATCATCTCTTCCCATCCTTCTTCCACAACACAACATGCTCATCATCGGCCACAAAGATCTCGCGACGCTGCTCAACTCTCTCTCGCCCTACGACGTCGAGCAGGCGAAAAAATCGCTTCTCTCGTCTCTCCAGGAGGTGACAAAGTACCCCGAAACGGTGCCCCCTCGAACCGTCATTGAAGCAGACTACGCTACCCATCTCTTCATGCCTGTCGTGGGCAAGGAGGTTGAGGAGGCCACGGGCTCGCCGCAGATTGGTTTCAAGGCGCTTGCGGGCTCTCCTGAGGGCTTCAAGGGTCTCACGGCGATCATGGACAAGTCCGGAGAGGTCAAGGGCATCATCAACGCCTTTGAGCTGACGGCCTTCCGAACCGCTCTGGCCACGTCACTCAGTTGGGACGTGTACAAGAAGACGTCGTTGTTTGCCTCGCATGGTAAAAAGCCTCTCAATCTCGCCTGTTTCGGAGCAGGCCCCCAGGCGTACTGGCACATCAAGCTCGCTCTGATGCAGTTTGATATCGACACGGTGTTTATTGTGAACCGGACCGCACATCGTGCAGACGAGCTCATTGAACGGCTGCATCACGAGCACCCCAACGGCAAGTTCAAGCGATGTGATAGCCCCGATACTGACGTTCCTACCTGCTCTCTCATTGTGGGATGCACTCCGTCCACCAGTCCCGTGATTCACCACCAATGGGTCCAGAAAAACGCCTACATTGGCCTAATTGGCTCCTACAAGCCGCACATGTGCGAGGTGGATTCCCAGATTGTCCACAGCGTGAAAAAGATCCTCGTTGACGGCGTGGAACCTGTGTTCGTGGAGGCCGGAGAAATCATCCAGAACAAGATCCCCAGGGAAGAACTGGTCGATGTGGCGAACGAAGCCGAGGTCGAAAAGAGTCTCGCGCAGTTTGACGACGCCAAGCTGTTCCTCTGGAAATGTGTGGGCTCGTCAATGATGGACGTGTGCGTGGGAGGCCAGGTTCTGCAGTTTGCCAAGCGAGCGGGATGTGGAAAGGAGGTGGATTTTTGAGCAGAGCGGAGTAGACCAACATGGTCTCACATAATCAGGGCAAAATATGTATATATGTTTGAATATTTGACGATGTTTTGCGTATGAGGTGATAACAGTCCACAAGCAGCTTCGAAGTCCAGGATGGTATGCTTGAGAAGTACAGATTCAGTTATTTGGCTACTGTACAGTAGAAGACCTCGGCCAGACTCAAGTCAATGGTACTACAGTGGTTGAAGTTGTATATCCATCACCATTGAAATCAGCATTCTTTCTCGAATAGCTCGTGATAGACAGCACTTTGTCACTCTGACTCTTAGACCAGCAGCACAGAATTGGCCATAATGATGTTGCACTATACTGTAATTATTGTAGGTGCAAGTTACAGAGATGAAGACCGTCTTGAAGCGTTACAACAACAGAACTAAAGTCGAGTGCTGGATGACAATTGCTCGAGATGCCAAGCCGTGCCTTAACACTCAGAAACATCGTCTGAAATTAGTCTAACAGCTCTCATTCAAAAGGAAACCACCTATGTCATACCGTCTGTTTTCTAGCCTTCACATTTATTCCCAAGCTCGTCAGCTAACTATCTAGAACATTTAGCCTTGTCGGCTAGGGTGCCCCACTCCAATGGCTGAACATGATATGGAGAGATGCAGCCTTTAAGACATCCAGAACAAGACAGTGGTTAAAGATCCAGGCTACAGGACGCCCAGGACTAGATACAAGATCCAAGAGACTGTTCTCATGCCTTGTGACACTATTGAGCTGGCATTGACTGTATAGTGCCACTATGGAGAGAAAGAGCAGCTTCTTCATTGTACTGTAGCATCAATACTGTAACATATTGCGAGATGCTGACTGTGATGCGGCGACTGTTTGGCCATTGATTCAAGGGAGTAGTTCGTTCTCTTATTTCTCCTTGGGCGCTAAGACTCTGAGTGGCTTGAAGACATGCTTTGGGCTCCTATTAGTTAACGTTTACTTCGCCAACCTACAATTAACTTGCACTCTACTTTAGCTTTCTCCCAACGTCAAGCACCTCACTTGACACCACAACAACACCATACATGGACCCAAAGACAGCACTCAACTCCGTGACCATCCACTATAAATGTCCAAAAAATCAGAAATGAACTACCCCCCCACTCTACCACCATCCTCCTTCCCTCCATTCACCCCTACATACCCCCCACCATCCACAACCAACAACCGTCCCCCATCCCCCAAACCTAATCTTCACCATGCATCTTCCCATGCAGAATCCGTCCAACTTCTTCTCGAAGACATCACCACCACAAACTACACCATGTTGCGACTAGTGAGCCGAGCCCGGCACGTGACTGCCCCTTCTCTTTCACCCACTCACGTGACTAGCCGAAAATACTCGCTCGAGGTCTTTTGCAAGGACTCCAAGCGGCTTCAGCGCAACAGAGCCTCCGCCAACGTCTCGGTGTCTCGACAAACGGACTATTTGCGCCAGGAGATCAGCGACCGCATGATTGAGCGGTTGGCGTTCATTTCGCGGCAGTTCCCCGAGGTTCTGGATCTCGGCTCCGGTCCTGGACTGCTGGAACAAAAGTTGTTGAGGGGCGAGACCGAGGACGATCGGCTGGTGAAAAGTCGGTTTGGACATGTCACCATGCTGGATTCGAGCGAGCAGTCTCTGGTGCGGGACTACCGGGTGCTGCAGGCTATTTCCGAAGAAAACCCCAACCCTGAGGTGTCTCAGGAACCCCTTGATCTGGACACTACTGCTGTGGAAGAACTGTGGCCCAATTCCTTCGTCACCCTCGCTCACGGCAACGAGGAGGACATTTCCATCAACAACTCGCTCGTCATGGACAACACGTACGACGCCGTCATTTCCACCATGTCCATGCACTGGATCAACGATCTTCCGGGTCTTCTCAAACGGATCAACAGCGTGCTGAAACCCGACGGAATGTTCATGGGAGCCATGCTGGGAGGCGACACGCTGTTCGAGCTGCGAACGTCGCTACAATTGGCCGAAATGGAGCGAAAGGGCGGAGTTTCGCCTCGAGTTTCGCCCTTGGCTGATGTCAAGGATATGGGCGGTCTGCTGCAGAAGGCCAAGTTCAATCTGCTGACTGTCGATGTCGACGACGTCATCGTCTCGTATCCCGACATTTGGGCGCTCATGGACGACCTCAAGGCCATGGGCGAGGGCAACGCTGTGCTGACCCGAGCCTCTTCTATGCCTAGAGACGTTCTAATTGCTGCTGACGCGATTTACAAGAGTCTGCATGGAGAAGAAGACGGAAGTATTCCCGCCACGTTCAGATTCGTGTACATGATTGGATGGAAGGATAGTCCTAGCCAGCCAAAGCCGAAAGAGAGAGGTAGTGCCACGGTTAGTTTGAAGGATGTTGTTAAGGAATAGCGAGCGAAGCGAGCTGTTCCTTGAGCTGAACGAGTGCGAACAAAGTGAGCTGTGCTTTGAGCTGAACGAGTGCGAACAAAGTGAGCTGTTCTTTGAGCTGAACGAGTGCGAACAAAGTGAGTACGAGTGGACATACTGGATGTTGGAACAGGAGTTTCAGCATTGTCACAGTCTGTCACAGTCTGCTGTACTACTTTGAGCCCTACTCTCCCTCCACTGCCTGCTCCCGACACTAAATAGATATGTAAATAGTTTGAATTGTTGTTAGATAAGGGGCGGTAACGGTGAGCAGAGTATTTGGGGCTATAATCACTTTCGCCTATCAGCTTGTGGGCTTATGATATTTACTGTACAGCATGTACAACAGTACAGTACTGTACACTGTACTGTAGTCAGCATCTCACGGGGGAGATGAGAGTACCGGTATGGTCAACCATGAACCACCCGATTCGAGAGATACAACGGGGCAAGCTAATACAAGTTGGACAAGCGTGATCCCAAACCTGTACTGTCCTGTAGCTGATCAGAAGCTCTGATAGACCTCCACATTCTGCAGCGTTTGACAATACACAGAGACGCAAGCGCTGCAAGTCAGGAATCAAAAATGTTCAAGATTTCATGAAAGTTGCAGGAAATGATGTGCTCTTCCGATGGAGCTGGCTCATATGCTCTCTTTCGCTATGCTTAACGCGTTTTTTGTGGTAGCTGCTTTGACGGGTTGAATTGTTTCAAGTGTGTGAACCGGGATATCAGTTAGGGCTGTTCTAAGACGCCAGAAGATATGAGTAAGAGATTTGACTACAATATTACTCCGGTCTTTTTGATTGTGTAGTATGTCATCTTTTTCAAATACTAGCTATAGATGACATACTGTAGTTGAATGTTGTGGAACAAGTACTGTTCATGCTTCAATGAGCTGCACAACTATGGATGGTTTCAAATTGAGTGGCAGAATATATTTCCTGGGGAAACAACCAAGAGCATCATTGATATTCCTGAATATTCAACTTTCCCTTCAAGAAATGTTGTTCTTCACAGAGCCATCTATGCAGTATCTGTGCAGGACCTAAGAACAGTAAATTGAATCTCGTGACTCAATGAGTTGCAATATATGCTCACAAAGTACACCATTCTGCTCGTATTGAACTGTCACATCGATAGATGCCGCTTTCATCTATTTTGGACGCGGAAAAACTTCCCAAATCTCTCCTAAAACACCCTCAACTCGCCCCCGTCTCCCACCAGGGTCTAGTGGTGTAATGGTTATCACGTCTCGCTCACATTTCAGTGCCGAGGAGGCTCGGAGTTCGATCCTCCGCTGGATCATGTGACTTGGAAACAAGTCATATCTTTTTTCCCATTGGCGTATCGTTACTCTGGCGATGTTGAAGATACCCCTTTTTCAAGCCTTTTACATTCAGGGCTTAAAACTGCCCAGAAGGGCAAAATACTCCGGGCGTAATGATAACCGAGTCCGGCAATGTCGAATATGTGCTCACGTGCAGACTCAGACTGAGAATTGACCGTGTTCACTTCGTCTTGAATTGTTTGTGTTCTTTTTGAAGATTTAAGCTATACGTTTTTGTTATCTAGTTCTAGCTTTTTACTGAAGCCACGTCCTAAGTTTTACTTGACGATAAGTTGTTATTCAAGTGACTGAGGATTGTAAACACAAACAGGTGGAATAATGGATTGAGTGACTTCAGATAGTGGGCAGACAAGGTAGTACTAACAATCTGATCTGTGAAGTAGCAGCTAATCTCTTTCAGCATTCCCAAATAGCAGCACTCTGGTTTTAATTTGACACCCCCTACAACTAGATCCAGCACTTCGATCAAAAAACTAACCCTACCACCCTACTCCCCGCACCCACATTCCAATACAAATCTTCCCTTCAAATCCCTCCATCTCTTCTCCCCATCTCGCCACCAAGTCCATCCCACCCCACATTCCACTCACATGTCACATGCAGCCACCTGCGCAAATCTCGCTACCCCTGTGATCTTGCACCAACCTAAAACTAACGAAAACTAAGGGTGGGGTCTTGCGACATTACGGCAACAAAATGAATCGGGAAAATAACGACCAGATATCTAAGTCACGTGACGAAGTTGGTGACAATCCATCAACACCGTCCCGTGATCTACTCACTTCTCTTCTCGCCACTCTCCCCGCCAACCCGAATGAATCTCTCCTCTCTTCGGACACCACCTGGAGACAGTACTTCACCATCTGTCTAGTGTACCTGTCTGGATTGTACACGACTCCGAAGTTGGTAAATCGCATGCACAAACCGGACGGCTCGAAGAAGGTGGATGTCACGTGGTGGCTGCTGTTTTTCGCCACCAACTTGTTTGTCACGTTTCCAGTGCTGTGTTTGTTAGGGGTGGTGGGGAAGTGGAAGAGGGAGAGGTTGGTGGTGGAGGAGGGAGAGACGGGGGAGTTACTAGTCTGAGCGCGGCATCGCGGCATCGAAGGCGTAGCCTGAGAGGCTGCGACAAAAACTGACAGAACCGAGAAAAAACTCAGCGGAACCGATGTGCTTTTAGAATGAGTCTCAAAAATGGTTCACATTGACAGTCTGAATACAAGATCTGTGAAGATCTGAGAGATTTGACTGTCTGGTAGCAGGCAGCCGTCTATCTCTTTGCATTAATATCTCTCCGACGACAGATCAAGTGACTGTTGTAAAGTTCTCTCATCTGGTCAAAGCTGTCTTCAGAATAACTTGAACTACAGGATGACATGTTGGAGCTACAGCATCACTGACGAGCTACCAGCATGTCATTATATTGAATATGAAACCATTGAACCTGGATAAGTGGGGAGTTTGAGACTCTGATGG
Organism: Yarrowia osloensis; assembly: GCA_900519015.1. Lineage (NCBI taxonomy): Eukaryota > Fungi > Ascomycota > Dipodascomycetes > Dipodascales > Yarrowia > Yarrowia osloensis. The sequence continues at coordinate 4,030,633 of ULGU01000001.1, forward strand.
GTAGTCTGCTGTAATGTGAGCTCAGTGTCATTCGTCTGATGTAGTTCAAGAGCCAGCAGTCTTGTGGTCAAGTGCAGTTGTCGAGGTTCTTCCTGAGATCCGAGCCAGACTTGGTGTCTAGTCTTTTGATGAAGTCATGTTGTACTGTACCGGTAGTAACAAATGAATCAGCGCTGATCGTCTTATGAATGGCAAAACAAAATGACTTGATTCTGGAGGTATTGAAACCCGTGAAATTTTGTTGTCGAATATATACTCTCGATTGACTATTTGGTAGTCTGCACAAACTGCTTCTGTCGATGACAGCTCTGGTTACGATGCCGGAGTACAAGTTCAGAGTGACAAAGTCCAATACCGGTAGGCACCTGTTGCACCATATATATCAAACTCGCTAGCACAACTACAGTACTCGGAAACAACATGGCCCGAATTTGACGGGTGTGAATTGGAGAGCCCTAAGTAGAGCACGCACGTTATCCAACTAAACTTTCAACGAGGCTCAGTACTTGTTATAATTCGGAACGCCCATCACGACAAATATTGGTATTGCGAGAGTATCATATTTTTGCACTTTTGTTGGTAAATACAGGTCTGTTAACTCTGCAAGCTATATTTCTAAGTAGTCTCTTTTTTGTAGCCCGAAATAACGACCCCCAGCAGACTTTTCTCTTCACAAAATCCAACTAATCTTACTTGAGCGGTCACATCACAACTGCAACGATCACCATGGCTCAGCTCAGCTGAAGAAACCAGCTCAAGACACAGCTTCTTAAAAAATCCCATCGATTCCACTGCACAACCCAATATCTCTGATAGTTCACTTAGCTGAATCTTGTGTTCAAAAGTCAAGAGTGATGGTTCAACTTTTACAATCATTCCACTGTTCATAGCACCACAGCAGTCCTACACAAATGCAACCAGAGGATCCTCAAACACATCTCCGAACACTACTCATCAACATCTGGTTCTGGACTCCTGCTTTTATCGCTCTCGTGATAATACTCGTTTGTCTCCACTTCCGAGAACACAAGACTCAGCCCACAGACTGGATATACACAGAGGACAGGGACCACCTTTTCAATTGGAAGCAACTCTATCAGCTCATTGACTGGGCTTGCAACTCTGCCATCCTATCTCCTGGCTTCGAGTGGATGTACGGAGCCATTGAGGAACAAAGAACGGACAAGAACAGACAAGATGACGAGATGGAAGAGTGGGCCAAACTGGAGGCAGAGAATGAAACAAATATGAGACAGAATGCCTTCCGGCTGTTGGAGGAGAGTTAGAGGGGTCTATAGGTAGCATTGTATGTACAGGAAGAAAGTCTTACAGAACTGCGTTTCTCTGAGGGTGGAGTCATAGCCATGTTACGGGTTGAAAGGTCTTTGAAAGGCAAGAGTAGCTGCCAATATGTTAAGTAAACATTTCCTTAGTCTTCTAGCTGTGGTCAAGTGGTATCACTTCAAGATATTCTATCATCTCTGAACTGTGTCAGCCTTGGCTTGAATGACCCCTAAACGTCACGCGCTTCTTTATGAGCTCTCTGTGGACGATAGAACAGATAATGTGTCTTGTTGCTTATGGTTCTCACTCTCACCACTACACGTCACCCGTAGAGGTGAGACTGAAAATGTACAATTTTGCAGGGCACGGGAAGTAAGAGGAACAGTGACAACTGACTAACTCGAGATACAGTCGCGCGATCGGAATAAAACCCACATTTTTGATATCAGCAGATCGTGGGCTTTGTGTTGCTGTCTTCAGATATCAGTTTGTTCAATTTTCAGCCCGATGAAGTGAGTATGACCAGTATACCAGGTGGGGTTATTTTGACAACATTTCTAACAATTGAGATTCTTAAAGTGTGAACCTCGTAATGCGATCATCATGCAAACTGTGTGCTGTTACTGAATCTCCACCGAACGCTGCAAAGATCCCGCGAAAACGAAATTGACATGTCCGCGATCAGCACAACTGGGGCTTTCAGATGGTGTTCTCGTAAATGGTGTCCGATAAGTCTTCGAAATCTCACCGGATCTCTTATGCACCACTGGTCAGGTCTGACTCGGGTTCTCAACCCTCTTGAGTTACTTATCCTCATCAGGTTGTCACATTTAAGATTCAATATCCAAATCCGATGTGGATATTTAGACTTTTACAAAGTGTGAAGTATGACACCACCAATTTTAGACTTCGACCTCCTAACTCCGATCAAAAAATATCGCAAAATGGGGCATCTCTCGTGTGTTTCATTAGGGACGTGAGAAACGTAAACACGCAACTCTTGCAAGGTTCATCAATTCATTATTTCTTGTAATCTAGCCTTTTTTTCCAACCTCACACTCAGACTCGTGCTTCCAGAGCCAGTACAGCTCAATCAAGCTGCCACAGTAGAGACAGGGTACGTGGAGCATCCTGGACGTGTATGTAATAGTTATTGGACTGTTTGTGTTTGTGTCACAGCGTGTATTTGGCTGAAATGGTTTTTGGTATGTATCATTTCGACGACTCGTTCCAGTCTTATATATTTTTCCACCCACATTTGGGGCTGATATAGATGTGGCAAAGTGGTCGTTCTGCTCCTACATTACGGTACGGAACTGGAAAGGCTGTTATCCTCTTAATCTACTTACACTAGTTAACCTTTGCTTAACATTTACTTGACAAATAAGGCCAGCAACAACACGGTTTTCGGAGCTTCACAAATGTCCTGTTTACTCACTCTGTATACCAAAATGATTGCATAATACAGATGAATCCGATAAAACGGTTATGACTTCATCCTACGATGATTTACTCCGTTTCTCCAAAACCCTCGTAGAATCGTAACGCACGAACACTGCGACTGTCTTGCCACCCTCCAAACTGAAATAATACACCAACCTTAATTTTTCGACAGCACAACATCAGACAAATGCATGTAGACCCATCTCAAATCATCACTACTTATCAAAAATAATACCCACAAATCGATACCGATCAATGAGACCCGTCATCTACAGACCCGACGTGTCTGTGCTGGCCAATCACATTGAGAAGGAGATCTCCAAGTCGGCCGATGACACTGACGCATACTACCAGTTGGTAGCTTTGAAAAACCTGTTTGTGACGGGGTATCGTTCAATTATAAATATGACTGGAGATGTGTTGATTTCCGACTGGGCCGGATACGCCATGGTTTCCGTGGCCAAGTTTGGAGGCGTCGTCATGAAGACGAAGCTCATGGGGTACCTGTACGACATTGTCTTCTCGTTGCACTGTGGTTTTGCGAGAGGCCATATGGTCAAGCCGGAGGTCTTTGCCAAGCTCCAGACCAAGTACAAGAGCAACAATACCACCTACAAAGACGTTTACGACATTGTCGTGGACTTCAACAGCACCTTTGGAAAAATGAACGATATCTACGGGGAGTGGCTCAAGTCTTATGGTACTAGGGAGTATGCCGAAATGTTGGTTTTGGAGGACTTTGGAAAGGAAGAGAGCCACGACCGTTATCCCAGGCTGAAAAATTCCTCGGTCTCCAGCCACCCTAAAGCTCGTGAATCCGAGACTTATATTTACCATTATCTGTGGAATGCTGCCCGCACCTACTACTACAAGCTCAAGTATCTGGGTCTGGAAAAGTGGGACTTTGACGTGGTCTTTCAGCACGAAAAGCCCCCTTTTCCCGTCTACGTTTTCTTTGATCTTCTGGGCCGATACGAGTTTTATTGTCGCTGGCTGCCGATTGGTCAACAAGGGTTTTTCTCAGAAAAAAACACGGCCATCAAAGATGAACTTTTGTTCGCCCTGGAGGACCTGCATTCGACTGTGGCCAGCTCTGGAGTCGCCATGGCTTCCTGGCAGTACTACGTTAACATTCACGCCAAAGCTGTGGTCAACGATATTTCTTCGCCGGTCACAGGGCCTCGGTACGCTGGATCGAAAGAAAAGGTGGATGTGGGAGACGACAAGGAGTATTATCCGGCCACAGAGATGCTGAGAATGCCCCGCATGAGGCTCTTTCCAAGGGAGGCCTTGGTGTATGCTGGAGAGGGGCTCAACAAGTACCGGGTTCTCAGCCCGCAGTTTCGGAGAGAACTGGAAGACACGTCAGACGATGGGGATCACAAAAGAGAGCTTTTCAACACCAGGGATCTCTCTCCTGAAATGAACGCCGAGATCCAGAGAGATTTGTACACTTACAGCGACTATGCAGAGCTGTCTCAGGCCCGGTTCAAGATGGATCCAGCTTGTATCGAGACCGGGGTATTTGTGGAGCCCGAAAAGCTGCCGTTTGAGAAGGAGGCCCAGGACATTCAGCGCACCAAGGAGTACATGTTTTTCAAAAAGATTCTGCGGGCTGAATCCGGAGACACCCAGGGAGGACTGTTCATTCAAGCCTGTATTGATTTCGCCAACAAGTTCGATCCTCCAGTTGAACGGAGAGACGGAGACTGGGCCGACTGGAAGGTGGTGGACAGAATGTGGGTTCCGGAGGCCTACATCAACGACAAGCGGCTGTTTGTGTCCGAGATCAAGAGCGAGGATAAAAAATGCAATCTCAAGGACCAGACTTATAGTGTGACTGCCAGTGGGACAGTTTGTTACGGGTACAATCCCGAAGGAGAGCCGTTACTGGCTTCTGCCATGTACTGTGAAGGGCTGGAGCACAACATTCTGTGCCAGGGGTGTTTTGAGAACATTAGAGAGGCTCTTCACCGGGACCCCAAGACTGGCATGGTGAAGATTCCGGTTCTTTCGGTGGAGAATGAAAAGGTGCGTTGGAGAGGATATGAGATATTGAGCCTGGATATCGGGTATTGGCACACCAAGCTGAACCATATGAGTCTCCGTGGCTTGAAACGGTACGCTCAAGTGATCAGAGGCATGCCTCCGTATTTCTGGCCGTTCCGATTGAGGTGTTCTGAGTGTCCTCCGCATAGTGAGATGGAGGGAGAGGGGGAGGACTAAGGTGGTGAGTGATGGGTGATGGAATATTTATAGAACGAACGAACAATGACGAACAACCTGACACTTGATATGTGGATTGGTGCAAGATTAAGCGGTATGAGACACGTGATGGAGTTGACGAGCAATATTGTGCAGTAGCTGCATCGTGGTGACGGTTGTGAGTCCCTCCGGGATCCGTATGCACATAATTGTGTTCAAGGGGCCTTTCACCTTGCACGGTCTTCCTTACAAAGGGTTCGAAGAGTAATATGAGTACCGGTATGTGCTATTATTTGTGTGTTGTCAAATGTGATATAATAGCCCTTTACAAACATGTTCAGTACACTTACAGCTTCGCTAAAAGTGCAACTCGTGGATACAGTTGCCTTCTAGCTCTGACTATCGCTGTAGCATCTGTGTCACCTCAGTGATACTACTCCTGCCAAGTATAAGTTCTCAGTACCACAACCCACAGCTGCACCAATCCACTATAACCGGTGCAACGACATAATCTAGCCCAGTAGGTACTCTCTCGTACTACCCGGACCATTCAATAGTGCTTGTGAAGATAAGTGCCATTATTACAAAGTCGTCACCTACGTAACCAGATCTGCCCACAGAATTAACACCAAACACTACAGAGCCGCCCGGAGTTCAAAAGTAGTACAGTTACAGTCAGGAGATGCTCCCAACTACACCGGTAGTAATTTCCTCTTTCTGCCATTTCTGTAGCACAAGTTTTGTGTGAAAGAAGCATGTCCTAATGTCAGTATTCTTATCTCCGCGGAGATTATGCACGAATTTCAGAGCCGCACGGCTGGGGGTGTGAATTGAGGGGGTCGTCAAAATGGCCATTTTGGGCGGTAGGAGATTGGATTTTTGAACGCGTACTGAAGAATGGTTTCCAAAGACACACTCCAAAATACAGTCACGTGACATGGCTACAGGTGGAGCTAATAGGGTGGTGTATTTTAGCCGAGAGGGTCGTATAAAATGCACCTAGGGATCGCTGAGAGATGATTACAGTATTGTAAGTGGTCTCAAAATGAAGCTGTTCATGTCGCGAATGTTTTGCAGCTAGTTTCAGAGCCAAAGCTTCAGAATTGGCCGAGATCCAGACAGTGGGTGATGCTCCAGTTTGTTTGAGACGCTACAGTTTAGGGAACGGATTAGCCAGTTAATGAGTAACTGATTAATTGAAGAGTTCAACGGTCTCAGGATTGTTTCTTCTGCATAGACATCGACTAGATGATAACCGTGGTTCTGACTCAGTCGGTTCGCAGTGAAAGTGTTACTTGCACTTTGGTTAAACGGGAAGTCTCGCTGGGGGTCACATTTCAACGTTCAAGAAACGCTACCGGAGACAGAGATACACCATTTAATAGCCAGCCCAAGTTTTTTGAACGAATGTGTCCTCAATAGTGGGTTGTTGCCATGCAATACTTTGAGCTATTACGTTTTACGTCTGTGGCCAGTGATTTATAGACAGAAGCTTTTGTTGGCTTTATATGGGGCTATTGAAAATGCAAGTCAAACGATGGTCACGATTTTGACAAGACTTTCGACCCTGTCGTGCCAGTTTTGTCGATTCTGATCTTTCAATCAGAAGTCTGGATCACTTTCTGTTCCTCATCCTCCCATACACCACCAATTCAAGACCCACAAGACCCACAACCTCGCAGCAAAATATCTCGTGAGTTGCGAGCAAATAAACCGGTCTGCAAATGATTCCGTCGATCAGCCGTTTTATCCGCAGCCGTTTCTTTTTCTCCTCGTTGCTTCTTGCATCTGTCGTGTGAAAAATTAATTATCATCAGATGATGTCTGTGCAGTTAGTGGAGACTGTATTCGAGGTAACTGAGGGATCTCTCAAGGTGAAAAGATGTCGCGCTAGAAGAAGAAGAAGTGTTTAGTTCTTCAGCTCCCTCTGATCTTTTTGTACTTGTAGTCTTGGTCCTAGAAAATGTGCTCTCATAATAACCAGCCTACTAACACCACTGGTACAAGTATCACCACACACTCACACAAAAAGCAAACACAAACAAGTACTTTTCCCGTAACGACCAAATTCCGTACCCACCAAAAGAAATTTCAACTCCTGATCTCTCTACCTCTCCTGCAAAAGCAATACATCTGCCCACATTTCCTCAGCCACTCTGCCGCCTCACTCAGCCACTCAAAGTCTACATCTGCGGCAACCACCGTCACAGAACTGCCGCACAAGTGGATCTTCAAAGTCGGCGGTGTAAAGCCGTTCATATCGGCGGTTCTAGCGAGGTTGTAGACGCAGAGCGGCTGTGAGTGCTCGAAGGTCGCCAGCTCGCTCAAAAACGGTTCAATCAGAAATCTGACACTTCCAGCGTATTTCTGAGCCCGCATAACCCAGTCACACCCAAAACCAGCCCTCTAGAATCCCTCCCCATGCTGCTTTCAGCTATCGTGTTGGGTCGCAAAAAATCCACGTCACTTTGGCTTTACTTACAGCAACCCAGACTTTGTTGGGGATATAGTTAGAGTTGCTGCAGCCGCCATGAAGATTTGATATGGCGAGTGATATGGCGAGTGGAGAACTAGAGAGGTGGTTGTAGGGGTGAAGAAGAACGCAGTAAATCAGAACATTTCAGCATAAATATCCTACAAGCAGGACGTCTGCTGCAACATTTTCCCCATTTTATTCCACCCAATTTCGGCTCTTTTATACACCCCTCCAACTAGCTCAAAATGCAGCCACTCAACTCTAGCTTCAATAACCGCAATCAAAGCACAATAAGTCTTTCTGAGCCGTCGCACACCTCCGCAAAGCTGGTTGTCCTTTTGTAACTCACTCAATTGCTCCAGTCACGTGACTCCCCTTTGTATCTCTCTACTCCACCTCCCCAATGATCGGCGGTGGTACATAAATTGAACCCTATCATCGTTGCTCTGAAGGAGAGTGTCGGAGGCCGGAGGAAGGCTCTTCAGGTTCCGACGAGGTGGAACTGAGAGCTGAGCCGTCTGTGGGGTGAATGGATGGAGTTCAGGAGCCCGTAATGTATTACAGTTGCCAGACCAGTAGTAACAGTACCAGATAACCAAGAAAGAATTCAGAGACCACCTACAAAGCCCGGAACTTCAATTTACGACTCCCCGACTCACAATCACCGCTTGCCACATCTCCTCTGACGTCACCCACCTCTGTTGCTTCCTAACAACCCATTGTTGTCTTCTTTGCTAGGCTTCGCTTGTCTCCGTCAGAAATACAACGCTTTCATTCTAAGGCAGGGCAACCTGCATGAGTGCAGTCGCTGCAGCCGCTAGAGTCGCCGCACGGCTTTGCGTCCGACCGCAGGACAATCCCGCTGTTGAGCGGTACCGTACTCGCTCTTTGTTTGTTGCAAAGTTCCAAAAAGCCCAATCCAGAGTTGCTATAGCCGGAAGAAGAGTTGATAGAGCGTGGAGATGGTCAGGGGTGAATTTGGCCAAGTTGGCGAGTTTGCCAGTTGCTCTGAGGTGGTGATATGATGTCTTGCAGGGTAGAGGTTACGAAGTCAAGAAGTGAGGTGTAACAGCATCAATTTGCTCTGAGTCAGTATATTTGGTCTCAATCGAATCAGCGGAGAGGTACGAGTTGATCAATGTGGTTTGTGTCAGAATTCACTACGTCCTCCTGGTTCAGGGGGCTAACAGAATCAGAAAAGCACTTGGACTACAAAAGAGACCCAGAAATATGTCCTAACACCAAAAGTAGTAAATGGTTGGTACCGTTGGAGTCAGCAGGAAGTTCTGCGTCGACTGGTGAGATCCCTATCACCTACTGACTTGTCTTTCTCACTTGAGAGACCTGAAAACATTAGCGATACACTTGATGCCACGGACGTCAGATAACTGAATGGATTGGGATTTAAATCTAGAGCATTTTCTTGAGAGTGAATTACATATCAGCTTTATCATTTTGGGGCGTGGTTGGGTCAACTGTACTACCATATTGAAACAGTGTAAGTCTACTTTCGACACAGTAGAAAGACACAGACTCACAACGTAAGCTTCCATGGTCTCTCAGGGACGTGGTAGAACCCTCGGCAAGGTCTGAGAGGTAGATTAAGTATTCTGAGGAAGTGTCTGAGGGACTTTCTGAGTCACTGCAACATCTCAGTCGCCGCAACATCTCTATCAACTTCATTAGAGTGTGTCGAGCTTGACGTGCTGGTCATCCTTGAGGAGGCACAATAAGATCATAGTGTCCGCTTATTAGCTGCAGTGGCTTGGAAATGAGCCTGAGGTACAAGACCGAAATCACTTGCACTTTGGTAACATCCCTGTTGCTGTCTGTTTAGCTACAAGTTGCATTTATGTCTCCACAGTGACGATCATATGGCAGCTACAAGAGTCGTCAGTGGAAGAGTATTTCCTCATCACGTCCTCAGAAAATCAAAATGTGAATTTCGGAAGTTTTCTGAATCTCTTTGATTCCGTCACAGTTTTGGCACTGTGTGTTTTATCTTTAGAGTCTACCGTATGTATTACTACAACTAGCAGAGTATAATGTCTAGGTAGAATACAGTAATCAACAGAAGCTACTATCAGAGCTGTCAATTTAGTAAGATATCTTTCATGTACTGTACTGTCTGTTCTCTATGGTTCTCATCTCTGTAGCCTACAGCAGCAGAGTGCCTAATGGGGTTGAACGTCAGATGGGCACATGTACTTTTATCAGCAGTGTCATATCAGTAAATGCATCATCTCTTCTGCATCCCGCAAGTACTACCGATACAACTACAATACAGTATCATACATTGAATTACAATGACGTCAATCATCCCCCATCTTCACCCACTTCTCCAACATCCCCCAACAAAGCATCTAACTCGTCCTGATCTAGGTGGTCAACATAATCCTTCAAGTCACAGTCTCTCACTAATCTGGCCAAATTTTCAGTGGCGCAAATTCGCATCTCCTCATCTTCCGCTGCAAAACTCTTTCTCCACAGGAAAACCGCCTGAGAAACACCCATTCTCTCACTCTTCACCCTCCTAATTGCAATCTCTCTCAGTTCTGGAAAATCATACCTCTTTGCCGCCAGAATCAAGTCTGCCGCGTCTTCAAACCTCATCTGAAGCGGTCGTCCATACATATATCTGACCACCACGTCCAGAGTGCTTCTACACATGTCTACGTTCATGAGGCTTACATTTTCGTCATCCAGAGAGCCCGTGTAGTCCGGCCACATGTCTTCGAGCACGGATCTGTGGACTCTGGCTTTGTGGCCGTCGTAGCTCTGCAGCCAGAAATCGCAGCTCGAGTGTGACGGAGGTCTGAGAACTCGGTGAGGACGAGTTCGATGGACTACAGTGCACGGATCGAGGAGGCGTTGTTTTTTCGTCGCCCGAATGAACGCCAGCGAGGTAGTTGGGTCTGTGTCTACGCTGAAGCTGGAGTTGGGTGTCAGAGTGACCAGAGTGGTTTCCAGAAGGAAGGTGTTGGAGTTGAGAGAGATGCATTCCATGGGGGAGGGGGTGGAGTTTAAGCGGGTTACCGGGGTGACGGCAATGGAATGGGCCATTTTGTGCATTACCTGTTTTTGGTCAATGTACAGGTAGAGGTCGAGGAGGGGGGGAGTTGTGGAGCTAGTTGACGAGTTAGTTGGGCTGACTGAATTAGTTGACAAGTCTGTTGGGGTAGAAGACGAGATATTTGAATCACTACCTGACGAACTAGTCGTTTCACCCCTCCTGACGAAAACAAAACGACCGTATCCAGGAAGATGATCTTCGGCGAAAATGCGTCCGCTGATGAAATCGTCGAATTCTTGTGGGGTGAGGTTGTGGGTGGGTTTTTGGGTGGGTTTTTGAGCCGACTTTTGAGTGTGTAAACGTGTGTGTTGTTTCATTGTCTGATGTTGAGGTGGTGTAGACTGTCTGTGATTGTGGTGTAGGTGAAGACTGTCTGAGATGATGTCGGGTTTTTGATGACTCTGTGTCTGGGTTGGAGAGTGAAAGAGAGCACCCATTTCAGCCCCACCCGTTTGTGTACATCAGGTGTGGACTTTTTTACATAATATTCGACACCTCGAGTTGGGTGGAGTGTGGAATGTGGGATGGGGCGTGTGGGAGAGATGGAGTGAGTGGGAGTGAGTGAGTGTGAGGCAAATATAATGAAGAAATGTCACCAGGTGAGCTCTAAAAGAGCACTGGTGTTTTGCATAATCATCCACACTCTCACCACTTTGTCTTTAGGTGCTGCTGTCTTCAATGGACTGCTGTATTCTTGTAGCTTGACTCAAAGGGAGGGATCACTTACAGACCATCAACGTACCCAACAGGTCCTGAAGGCAGCTAGATTGACGATACGTTGACAGACTGTTTCTGGTCGCGAAAAGTGGGGTTACAAAGTAAAGTACGTGCAACTGTGGCAAGTTTTACAAAGGACTGTTGATGCTGAAGATGGAGGTAGGAGATTTTGAAGATTGGAGGTCCGAATCGGGTTCAACAAATAACATGTATTACTGTCGGTTGATGGGGACCTTTAGCACGAGCAGAGAAAGAAAGGCCATCAGAACATCCTACCTGGGAATACCAATTCTCTTCATTGGTATGTCTGGAAGAGATCTACTGCAAGTGCAGTCTTAAGTCTCCTCTCTAGACTCTCAGACGTGATTATTGAAGAAGTGCCGGAGACGAGTAAGGCAAACAAAAGTCAAGACATGAAGATAATTCAACCGCAAAATGTCTTTCATCACTGCCATCTTCAATTAGTTGCTCGACTGTGGGTACTGTACTGGTACTATAGTTCTATCCCCTCAATCTCCCTCGCCATCAATACAACGGAGGATGTTTCAAAGTGGAGACAAGCACTGTAGGGATGGGTGTTCATTGACATGATGACGACACTGGAGCCTTTGCTCCAGCTTCCATTCTCACAATATTTCGAGCTGTGGACACATGTCTTCAGAGGGTACGGTAAGTTGAGTCATCATTTAAGACACAGATTACAAGAGATACCACTATGATAAGAAGAGCTGATTTCTTGCCCATCAAGAACCTGACGCAGTAATTGTTCTATTACCAGCTTTTTCGTTCATCTTCCCAATACAATATCACAGGCTATGGGCTCTCCAAGTGCTCTCACCTTCACAACAACATACACCACTCTACCGATAATTTTACTAAGGCAAGGTGTAGTAAAGATTATACCAGTCTGTTTGGAATTCTACACCAAATCATCTGAGAAGGCTTCCCGAGTGTCATCTCTCGCTCATCGCCTCTCAGTCTGACTTTACTGAACTGTAGCACATATCACTGGTAGTAGATCAACATGTAGAGTCACGTCACTGATTCAGGACTTTTGCTCCCAGACAAATGACCGCCTCAAGCGTTTGATTGTCACGTGACTCAATCTCTCTCTCCCCCTCGCTCCTCTCGTACTCTACGTCAGACTCCGTTTGCTGCATCATTTGAATTGACTCAGATTTCTTTTCCTGATTGACAACGATTCACAATTTCTTTTGATGCATTTGACCTGATCTTTCTAAGCGAAGGTTGGCGTCTTACTTGGATGTCTGAGACCTTCTCTGCCTTACTCTTGAACAGGTAAGAGGAAAGCAGATAATGGACCTTTGGTTTCATGAGACTCTATAGGACGTCTCAAAGATCCATCAAATCGGTAGATGCCTGAGTACACCAACTAGGCTTGTTTCAGATGAGTAATTGAGAGCTGAAACATAGTACGAGGCTTGTATGGCTTCTTGAACTTCTCAATCCTTTTTGCTTCTGTTTGCTCGTCTCAAAACCCCCCAACATCCTCAATTGACACTTGTGCATACTTATGAGCCACATCAACGCTGCTCATCATCCATATCCAACTCCGCATAACCTCGTTGCTCCTATTAACACAGCAACTTTTGACCCAACTTTTACGGGCGGTTAAGGGTGAGACAACGACTCTCTGGAGTGCATCTTCGGAGCCCAAACAGGTAACGTGGAAAAAAGGAAACCGAACCTACGCCAATCCCCGTTAGCCTCAGACTCACAATTGCAAGGCTCTTACCAATATCGTCCAACTGAATTTCAGCCTTGTGAGAAATTCAGTTCAGGCCGGGCGGCGAAAAGTGAGCTTTTAAAAGTGATTATTAAATGTTTGTGAAATGAATAAGAACGAAAATAACGAGTTGAATAATTACCCACTGTAGTACAGACACTGCCATGAACCCATCAAAAACTCACCAAATGAGCTCCTATTTTTTTGTTTGGTTTTTATTTGTTTTCCCCCCATTTTTTTTTCACACACTGCCACTATCATCACGGTAAAAGATACGACCAATTGTCTCAAACAAGGTGCCCAGTTTGTGGTTGACATTCGAGCAATCAACATCAAAGCGAATCATTATTCGCTTCCAATCAAAATCAAATTTACAAGTCTCCCCCGTTTTTCCCGTTTTTCTCGTCTAAATTCTTTAAAAAAAATTAATCCCATTATTCCCGTTATTCCATTAAATCCCCTTAATATCCCCTCAAACCCTAACCCTACCCCACCTTGCTCGTGTACCTTAAAAACGCAGCTCAACTCTACCGAAAACCTTGCTGTCACCCCGGCAACCACCTTGCAGGTCTCACTCTAAATTGAGCAAGTAAATAACGCATTTTTGGGGGTTGATAAATGGGGTGGTGGTGGTGATAAAACAGTGAAAGTTGCCTCTATGAGCTATTACACGTGACTATAACACTCCATCAAAATCTCACCCTCCTCAGAAGCTTACTCAACAGCTTACAGACACTCTACTACTCCCTCCATTACTTAGGTTTGTGAAGTAACCTCGGCTCAAATGTTAATGACCGTCAACAAACTGGGCTGATTTAGGGAATTGACTAGCTGGCTTAGTAATGGTCGTATTGGAATTTTGAAAATTGGGTATTGACCGGAATCACGTGATAACCACTACCCGACAGCTCATTTTTCTCCTCAACGTCCCTGCCGTTTTCTAACTCGACTGTCCTCCACAAACATTCCTACAGTGCAACTCTATAACCAAGAGTTGTGTGTATACTCCAACGGTCCAGAAGACCAGCAAAACAATGCAGGTTCCGCTGCAGGTTGCGGGCGGTATTTCCGAGTCTCTGGAATCCCGGAGATGGATTTCGGCGTTAGATGGATGTCGTAAGTGTATTGAGTGTTTGGGGTGTGTAGAGGAGAGGACATACTTGTTTATCAGGAGCCACAGTAGTGCTGGAGTTAAGTGGAGTACATTAAATCGAAGCTCTTGATCAGGGGAGTATTTTGGTACTATTTTCGGCCATTTAAGACGCTCCCCTGAGAAGTTCCTCTATGCACCAAAATCGACCAAAATTTAAGTGCCACTAAACTCGTGCTGAACTCGTCGTCAACTCGTCAGCAACTCGTCAGCAACTCCCAAAACCCCCACCAAACCGGAAATACGCTCGTGTCGGACCACTTCTATCCACCCCAAGCGTCGACAATGCGTCGTATTTCTGCGGCGTCCCCATGGAGTCGGCCAGTTGCGGTTTTTGGCTCGGACAGAGATCTACGACGCCCTGAAGCGTGTTGGCCGCGAGCAGCAAGCTTCAGAGTTGGCTGAAATGAGTCGACGGAAATGCACCTTCTTGTTGGCCAGAGTTTGGCGATAAGTTGCGGTGTGACGTGCGAGGTGAGGGAGTCTATGTAGAGTTGTTTGTAGTACATGGATTGGGGATGTTCTTTTATCAGGTTAATGCTCTCGGCTTGACTTATCCAGCCGTTAACTTCTCGTTTCAATCTGACTGATATTCTCTTTTTTATTGCCTTTTTCAAACCCCCCAAAACGCGCCCGTCGCCAGTCATACAAACAAGGTTGAGAGATGTGCCCTGCGCACTAATACACTTTGATAAGCACTCAATATGCGCCCCAGCGGAGTTGTTTTGTGAGAACGATGAGAGGTGGATAACTCAATGGGAAGTGGGTATTTTAGAACGGAGAAAAACGGAATCAGATTTAAATCACGTGACTAATGCTTGATCAAAATTTTGTCCTTCTCACGTGACTACAATGCTTCCTTTTAGCCCCCTCGAAAACTCGCTAAAAACACAGATAACAACTCTATTTGTCATTCGGACGGTAGGGTAACTGACGCACCTGTGAGACAACGTGGGATTTGAGAGGTGGCCCAAAAATGAGTTTGAGAGCAATTTGGGGGGATGAAAGCGGCTACCATTACTAAGCAAACTCGTAATAATAGATTCATGCCGTCAAAATCCCTCCACAACCCCTCCAGCAACATCCACCGAGTTCCAAAGTTTTCCCTATCAATTCCATTTTTCTAGCCGAAAACCTTATTTCATGCATCCCAACTTCTTATTGTGTAACTCAAATGGGAGGGTCTCGGATTTTTCGAAATGCTCTGACATGCGTGGTTGTGGTTGGATTTGGGTCGGGAAAATTGCAAAATCGGTTTCAGAGTCTACTCCATAGTATGGGGGTGTTTTCTTACTTTATTGTTCCCGTTTTTCCTACCCCCCCAAACACACTGTACACGGCTATACAGTGCAACCTTATTTCCGAAAGCCCGCAAAGAGAAAATCTGTTGCCTCTTTAGAAAAAGATGGACAGATCTTCAGGCGGAATGTGCGCGATTAAGCCGAGCGGTGGGGTGGAGTGGAGGGGAGTAGCCGTGCTTAGTAAGGGGGAGAAAAACGGGTAGGTGAAAAACTGTGGAAATCAAAACGGGTAAAAACGGGTGGGGTGTAAAGGAAGAGTTGCACGGATATTCTGAGAACAGGAGCGTGCTCTAGACGCTGGGACGAGCAGAACGGTGGTACTTTGGTCGCAAAAGGTGCACCATAGCGGCAACTGTGGAAATGGAAGCATTCTTGGTGTCAACTTAGTTACGGTGGCTGGGATTCTTAGTAGAAACTTAGTTGGGTTGAAGTGGTGGGAGAGGAGAAGTTGTGGAAGCTGCTCAGTTTGAGTCGGACGTAATAGATATTTCAGGAAAATGGTGTTTCTGGTCATGTGATTATGCTGTTTTAGTTTCAGCCAAATTGGGTCACATGAGAACTCCCTGACTACACATCTACTTCACGCCAAGTGTCTTTCACGCGGCAGCTTGTAGGGAGCCAAATTTGCTTTTAACTAATTCGAAAACTTGATCGGGCCGTTCGCTCAGCTGAATTTAGTAGTTTGTTCAATAAATCTCCCCGCTACACCTCTTCCACCTCTTTTGAGACCTTTAAATAGCTCTCCCCAGACTTGTCCACTTTTCTGCTTCCAGATTCGTCCAGATTTGTTCCAGGACATTGCCTGATTTGGAGCGAGTCTGGAACGGTTTCCTCGCCGTCGCATTTGATTCTGGCTGAAAACATGGGCTGATTGACGTGTATTTGAGGTGCTAGTTGTATAGTGTGGAATTGTGTGAACAAGTCTATAACTTGTCTTAGAGACATGGTGAGGTTTGGAAGACTGCTGCAAGTCATTAGAACAACCCAAATCCACGTGTCTACAACTTCTCCCGCGTCCAGCTCAAGTCCTGGCTCCTCTACACGAAATACACCAGCCCAGGGAAAAACACGCTAAGTCGCCCAAAGTAGCCGCTAAACAGAAATAGTTAGTCGGACGCCCCTCCAAAACGCGATAGAAGTAGTATGTGGCACTTCTAGCTCTCTCCTACCTCTTCCCCACATTTTTCGGGATGTATACCAGTCCACGGAAATGAAATATCCATATTGCCAATATCAGCCCAGTGGAGGTATATGGAAATACAAGGAGATGATAAGTCAATCTAGCTAGGTCTTATGAGCCTGATGAGAGTGAATATTAATGTCCTCAGATTAGTCTCAGATTAATCATCGTTTTTTCTCGACCCGATAAAATTTGAGGAAAACTCTCAACCCCCTATCATTTTCTCCACGCATGCTGAGACACGGAGGAGTGGAAAAATGTACATAAATGACGCTCGTCTATGCTCTCAAGCTACCCGTTAGTTTTCAATACTACTCTGCCAGCCACTGTACTATTTTAGCCCGTGCATAGAAGAGTGTCTCTAGAATGGTCAGATTTGAAGTTGAGGTCGGGATTTCCCATACAGGTCACTGAGAGTCGTTTTTGCGACCCATTTCGGATTCCTATCGTCTCCAGCTAGTTCCAAAGACGTTTTACACCGACTGACGTTTTTCAGAGGCCAGCCCAGAATTGCTGCTTTACAAAGACTTGTAAGATTGACATTGTAGGAGCTTATTTCAGTGGGTTGGAGGAGTCAGTATTAGCAAGCCCAAACTCTCAACTTGAATTGTGCTTTTGCTAGTGGAATTCTAATGGTGCGGTGTAGGGTGGCAAGAATTGGGATAGGAAATGATCTGTAAGTGGTGGCTCATTCAAAAGTTGATGAATTCGTAGCCCACACAAATGCTCATCTCCTGAAAAACTCCCCATCACGTCAGCACGTCAGCTCGTAATTTTGACAGACATTTCATTTCCCAGGCTAAACTTAGTGTCTGATTTAGCGGATAATTTGAGCTTTGTCTAGTTTCACTTGTAGACAAGATGGAGGGTTGATGAGGCTCACTTCGACACGCTCAGAGTCACATGTACCTCCGCCATGACCACCACATATTCTCAATTCCTCAATTCCACTCTAGATGAGTTTTTTCGGCAACACTAATACCTTTGGTCTAACAAAGAGCTACTGGAGGAGCTAGCCGAAACGCTAACTATTAGTGTGCCTTGTCGAATAAACTTCAACTAAGATTCAACTAGCACTAATGCACCAACAATGTGGAGATTAGAACCGGCCCAAAATGCGCAATATACCGCTGAGAGGTGAGTGAGTGATATTGAAATGTTCGCAATGATCTTGCCAGAGTGGCTATTTGACTACCAATCTCATATCACGTGATATGGACGAGCTAGCCGCATTTTCCACTTTTCGACTTGGAAACCCGACTTCACCACCCAACAAAGCTTCCTCCACCTCCCCACGCGTAGTCTACAACGCACGCTATTTGCCAACATATCTCTCGTCTCTTGGCAAGTGATTAGTGCGAAATAAATGCATGGAAATCGCCAAGTGGGATAGCGTGTCGGTAGAGCCATCTGAAGAATGCGATTGTTGATGGCGTTGTTCTACCCGGGTCCCCGTATTTGATGGGTATTTTTACGTCTTTTTAGCGTCATTGTTTGATTTGTGGCAGATTTCCGAGATTTCAGGACACAAAGTCATCACATTGCGACAGCAGCAATGTCACGGGTCACATTGATGATGTCATGGCATTACGTTGACAATGTCGTCACCAGACTGCTGCATAAAGGAGTGCATGATACATGTGCATAGGATGAGGTCACGTGGTTATTTTTAGAACATAAAAGTTTGCAAAAAAAATGGAACTTCTCTACAGTGGGGAGTAGTGGTACTGTCAATGGGAAACCCCATAAGGTGTCATCCTTGTAGCTGACACTCCGATTCCAAGTCTCAGATCCGAAATCGGAGCAATATTCCGAACGTTGAGGTCATTTCAATACGCGCTGAAAAACGTCCCTAGCTCTACATACCCCATGGGTCAGTTGACCGCCGATAGAGAATAGATTGGGTTATTTCCGGCCGTTTGCAACGTCGGAAAGCAAGGCTTGTCTGTATTCGGAAGCATTTGTGCATTTTATGGACAATGGCAGTGCAGACGGAAGGTAGTCTCTGGAACAAGGGGGATGAGTGGTATCACTGATCTGATATTGATGGGTGGGGTTTATTTTGCGTCTGAAACCGGCTGCAAAAAGATTTTCCCACATCTGTTCATTATCCGTCGACTTTGGAGCTCCTCAATATCCCCCCCAGATACCAAAAATAGTTGACATTTATTTAAGCTTCCGATTCTCCACCAACTAGGAAGTCTTATTTTTCAACTAAAGCAGCCATGCAACCACACTCTATATTTCGGCCGGAAATAGTGCCAGTGAAAATCCGAAATCAGCGCCGTCTTCCGTGCATCCCAGCAGACCCCCACATGCGTCTTCAACGTCACTGCACGTTTTCTGCCTTCTCGCCAAAGTGACGTCATTCCAGTCTCGAAAGCTAAAATATTCTCTGTAACAAAATTACGTCATTTTGCAGGAAATTCTACACCTCCTTTATTAGTGCTTTGATTTGTTTTCAGAGAGGCTGTGTGTGTGAAGATAGTGGTCTTCTACAGATTGACGAATTTTGAGACTAAAATCTGGATTATTGGTCATTCTACAGCCATACGACGCAGTTATAAAGACAGAAATACATCTACGAAACGATCCAGACTAGCTAGAACTACTTTAAAGCTATAGAAATGCTCACCGTAATCCCCTCTACAACCTCAGCCTCTTTGTTTCCCGATACCACCCCTACAGCGTCCTTGACACCCCCCTCAACCCCCCCTCAACCCCCACTCCTCTACATCCCTCGATCCATCTCATAAAATACACTAGCTCTTCACGTGACGCTGCCAAATGCCGCACTCTCGCGTGCCAAACTCCGACGCCGCTAGTCTGGGCCATTGTGGGGTTTTTTAGCACTGTCTCAGATTTCAGCGAGACTATTCGCAAAAACAGGATTGTGGGTGATACAGTGGTCGGATTGAAGAGATAAGTGTATTAATCAAATTGCCGGACCAGGGCGAGTCCATTCATACCCTTTCCAGCCCTCTACCACCTACAATACGTCCAATTGAGAGAGTCCAAAAAATACATCAAAACAGGCACCATTTCCCCACAATCTTATTCCGTGTATACGAGGAGGGGAAGACATGGTGTGGACGGTGGGGACCTCGTAGCGTGGGTGGAGAGATGGCGGGGGCTACTGGTTTCCTATTTGGTGAGACAGAGACCCAGATGGAGGTTATGAGACAGAGATTACGAGACAGTTTGGGGTTATGATGTTAGGGGGTGTTTTAATGACTCTCCAGAGACCGGATTAATCCAGATAAGACGGAAAGAATCGTATGGCCGCGCTCCTAATCACGTGACGAGCACAACGACTCTTTAGGCTCTTCAAATGGTGCATTTTTGGCCGAGTCATGGGACAGTCTAAAGTCGTGCCATGAATGTGCGCCATTGAAAACAACGCATATTTAGGGGTACATAACTTAATGGGTTTTGGCGATATGGCAATTCTGATGACAGTTTTATATGGTAAAGTGAGTCTTCTGAGTCGATTCATGCCTTCAAAAATCAGATTCCCACTTTCCTCACTTTTCTACGGAAACATCGATATCTCCTCAGATATGCATCTCGTGCATATTTCATGTACATGCGGTCTTCACAGACATGCAGCCTACACCGCATTGAACACAGCAAAGGTCCAGTGCAGACACCATGCGAGCCAGACATCAGGTGTTGCTGTGGTACGGAATTTGGAATCAAGTTGGATTAATTCTGATTGAATCAATTCAGTTGAAAATGATTTAAAGTGATTTAAAGTGATTTATAGACGGTTTATAAACGATTTAAACCGGTTTCAACTAAAAGAACAATTCTAAAACAATTCAAAAACATTTCAAAACAAATCGAAAGAGATCAATACAAAGTCCAAAAAAATACAGAAAAACACCGAAACTTCCCCAAACCACCCAAACTACAACTACACCACTCGACGTGCCCGTGGTACTCGTACTTGGTACTCGCACCACGTCCACCTCTCGTATCCAAACTCCATCCCATTAATACTAAATGCAAATAAATATAGTGTCTCCACTAGACTCCAGAGTCGACCCAATAGTCGCCCTCCAGAGTCGGTCTGAGTCCAACTCAGCTCATTCCTCTCGCCCTACGACAACAACTCGCCCATCAACTGGGCGACGTTAAAGTCCAGATCCTTCAGAATCCGCAGCTCCAACTCCACCATTTCCTTGACAGTGGGGAAAACATAACTAGGGTCCAAAACCGACTGCAGCTCGCAATTCAGACAGTCCACAAACAACTTGGGGCTGTAAAACTCGTCTTCGGCAAACTTCATCGCCACAGAAAGAGTTGCAATCACCACGAGCTCGGGATGAATGGCGGCATCCATGGGAATGGAGCGGATCCAGTGGCGGTAAAAGTCCCGTGACAGCGAGTCCAGAATCGTGCTGCTCAGCAGCCGGCACGTGACCGGAAGACGAAGAACAGTCAGCAGCCGGGTCAACATGGTCACGGAAATGGGAGGCAGCGACGTGGGCAGCGACGAGATGAGATCACGTGCGGTCAGCTCCGTCGCCTGCGGGTCACGTGAGAGGTCACGTGTGCTGTTATCGGGTTTGGCGTCGTACGTGTAGTTGCACTCCGACTCTGGCGTCAGAATGAACGTGGACTCTGGCGAGAAGTCCAGCATGGCCTTTTTGGTCACGTGGCAGTCCATTTCCTCGAAGAAGGAGCGGGTCGATGTTTGTGTCACTTCCACCGAGCACGAGTCGGGTGTGGGCAGGTTGGAGATGTTCATGGTTGTGGGGGGAGGGGGGGACTGTGGTGTGTTACTGAAGCAGTGTTGGGGGCCACAAGAGTGATGTTGTGGGTTACACGAGTAATGTTGTGGGTCACAGAGGCCGTGTAATATGTCACAGAAGCCGTGTAATGGTCACAGAAGCCGTGTGGTGGGTCAAATGTGATACTCGAAGCGAATGTGTCGACAGTCAATGACGTATGCTGGCTGCCGGTGAGCGAATGTAAGCGGTGTCGTCGTCACGCCGTCAATGTCGTGGGATTACACAGGCAATGTCGTGGGATTACACAGGCAGTGTTGTGGGGGGGTCGTGGCTAGTCGCGGTGACAAGAGTGAGGTTGTGGGTTCTGGTGGAGGGTCAGGGAGATATATATAACTCTAGCAGGTGGCAGGGAGTTTGTGGTGGGAAGAGGTTATTTTCGCCGAAAGTGGTCGGATTGGGAAACGAAAAAGTGCAAAATTCTCACGTGACCGTCATGAGCTCATTGACATAAAGCAAATCTTATTTCCCGCGCTATTTGCTTCAGTGGATTGGGATCCGCCTCCAAGCAACTTTTTGGCTTCCAATTCTTTTTGGTGTTAATCCTGGAAGTTTATTTTGTCGGAGGTTATTGAAACTCTCTTTTAGGTTTGCGAAACTCAAAACGAGCGAGTATGAAAAACACAAAAATGGGAAAACGAAAAGTGGACTGAAGGAGTTGGAAAACGAAAACGAAAAATCATGTGGAAATATAGACACAGGTGGAGACGTCACGTGATAGAAAATGGGGGTTGCAGAAACGCCGTGGAACGGTGCACACAATGAATAACGGTTTTGGTGGGAGTCAAACGGGAAAAGGGAGAAAAGGAGATGAGGGGTTTTTAAAAGTGCACTGGAGAGATGGAAATGGATGGTGACGTGGTCTATGTAGTACCAAACTGTAGACACGACGATTCTGCGTCGACTGATATAGGTCACGTGATTGTGGGATATCTGTGGGCTTCAAAGTAAAGGTTTTCACTAATATCAGAGAAGTACATGTCCTGGATCGTAGGAACAACTTTTTCTGATAAATATGATATCATTCTAATGAGACGGATCTAACAAGTACGTCTAGTGTATCTGCTTCTTCATGGTACATTTCAATCATATGTTATGAGACTCTTATCTACCTCACCTACTACAACAATATTATCCAGTTAACTCAGTCAAAAATACTCCTATAACTCCCAAAACAAGCTCATTGTGCTCTCCTCACATTTCTCTATCACGTGATACCAATTTCACCGCTACATCTTCTCTCCACCACACACCCTTACTCAGCAACTAAAGTTAGCAAACAAGTAGCAACTTGGCTCAAAGCCTAGACGACGGATACGAGCGAAATGAAAAGCAAAGCTGGAGCGGAAAAAAGTGGCTGGTACGGTAGAGGAGAGTCAGGTGAATCTAATGGTACAGTCTTTTTGGTCACGTGACTTCGGGGGGAGCCAGTAGACGGTTTTTTCTATTGTTCTCGCTCATAATCTGTTCGATAGAGGTGCCAGTGATACTGCAGTGTTGTTTAGAGTCTGGGGTTTATGTGAGTTTGGTTGGATTTGTTTTCGAGGGAGTAAATCGGTATTTCTGTTATATAATGGTAGGTATTGATGGTATCGTAATTTTGAGAATTGAAGGGTACTCCTGACAGCTTCCCCAACCCTCCAATCCAACTCCCATCTCAATAGCTCTATTATTTCCCACTCTAGAGTGACATTACTGTCCTACATTCTTTACTTACCGTTAGACACTGCATGCATGCATATACTTAGAATTGACAACTGTAAAAGATCAATTCCAACAGTACCACAAGATTTACTTAGGCGAGTCAAGGAGCCACTTTCTCAAGTCATAAGACATGTCCTGACTCGACGAATAACACTAAAATATCAATCACGTGACACACCAAACTCCTACCCCGACCCGCACATTCCAACCAATTGCTTACATACTCATACTTGCTCTCCAGCCGTTTTTTTCTCTCGCATCCTTGCATGCAGAAAAAAAAAAAATCACGTCATCATTTTAAGAGCAATTGAGTAAAACAGTCACGTGACTGAGTAGATGGATGTGGTCGGTGCAATCACGTGATCTAATCTATCCAGTCAAATTTTCAATCACCAATCTCACTCCTTCAATATAATGTTCTGTTCTGACTACCACAAATATGCCAGCAAATCAGGGTTAGGGTTGCCGGATTAGGGCTCCCTGATAAAGTTCAGGTAGGGTCTAGGCACGGCGTATAGTCGGCGTGTGTGACGTCATGGAGATGAGGTGGGGAAAGGTCGCGACATTGGGCATGTGGTGGTCGCGACATGTGTCGTGTGGTGGGCACGACACGGGCAGTGTAACGGGGTGACATGGTTGGTGTGGTGGGCACGACCGAGGCCATGTTGTTGTCGAAGAGAGAGCTGGCTTGCGGCGCCGTAAACTTTATTCTGAGTGGCTGAGGTTTAATAGCCGGATTCAGGAATACCTGGGGAGAGGAGAAAAAACGGTGGGTGGTGTCAGGAGAGAGATGTGACGGATGTGGAGGGACAATGGGTGACCAATAGATGGCTGGTAGCAAGGGTGAGTTGATTGGGTGGCTGTAAGGGGTGTTTGAAGGGAGTGTTGGGTGGTGTTGTTTAGTGGAAGGTAGTTGAGAAGAGGAGGAGGAGGTTAGACTTGTAGTTTACATGTTGGGAGAAGGTTCGATTACAGTTGGGAGAGGTAAGTATAAGTCAAGTGGAGGTGAGGGATGAAGAGTAGTCTATTTGGAAACGTTTAGGAAGGCTTTGGATGTGTGTAGCGAGTTTAGACAGATTAATTGAACCCCAGAGAGTGCGACTGTGGCTTTCAAAATGTTTTATTCTTACTCGTAATGAAGCTGAGCCATTTCCTGTCCAAATTCAAACCAAAAACATCCCTAGAAAGCGCTTTTTTCGTCACAAATACATTCCAACATCGAAAATCACGTTCCCCAGCCCCCAGTCACCCACCCAACTATTCTCCTGCTCTCCACCATCTCTCAACCACTCTCAGAACTGCCGCAACCAAACTCAATGACCCACTAACTCCACTTACCCCTGAAGCCCCTTACTTAAGCAGCTCGGAGCCCGGTCTGCCGTCGGAGAAGCGTCTGAGAAGGCTAGAATCTCCGTGAGGCATTTCCGAGTCATAGGAGTGATTATGTAAGCCATACAACTGTGGATATATTCTCAGTTGAAAAGAAAATTGCGTTTCTCAGTAGGACTCTCATAATCGTTCATTTCTCAGATCTGACATAATCACCGTCACCGTCAGACAAACCCGAACCCCCCAAACTTCTCTCCACCTCTCTAGCACCAATATTCGTCATTCTGTGTCACATTTATTGTTTACTCAAACTCACAAGGCCTATAGAATCTGACTTGGCATTCATAAATGGTTCAAACCGAGATGCCGACTTTTTCACGTGACCCAAGACGAGCTCCGGCAAAATTCTTGCTCATTTCTCTCATCTTCGGTGCACAAAACACCTTTTTGCATTCCCCCAATATACCCCTGTTGTAGCACATACCATGCGCTTTTCAAAGCCAGAAATTATTCAGCCTTGTTCTCCTGACTCTTGGCATTGCATACATACCCAATAATACGCTGTATGTCTCCCACAACTCCCTCAATCACGTTCTGAAGGTTTAGTTTGGGTGAGTCAAGATGTATTTTCGAGGGGCTCTATAGGACGCGGTAATAGTCCGTTTTTTCTGGTAGTGCCACCAAAATACTCCCCGCCACGTGACCTACACAATGAACTTTTCCATCTCTCTCTACCTCCCCTCCCCACTCCTCTATAGACATCTAATCAAACGCTAAACATATCACCACCACGTGGGTTTGAG
Source organism: Yarrowia osloensis (assembly GCA_900519015.1). Classification (NCBI taxonomy): domain Eukaryota; kingdom Fungi; phylum Ascomycota; class Dipodascomycetes; order Dipodascales; genus Yarrowia; species Yarrowia osloensis. Next base: position 4,055,838 of record ULGU01000001.1, read on the forward strand.
ACATTGAGGTTATACGAAGAGCCGTCGGGGAATGTATTGAAGCTTGGCGAGGTTGGGCTTGCGGCTCAGAACGAGTTGCGGCGGTTTCTACGGACTATTTCGCGACAATTATTTTTCAGACGCGCTAAAGCACGAATATGGAAAGGGTGGGAGATGCATGGACACTTGCACGGACATGCCTCGGGCCAGCTTAATTGATTGCAACTTTTCCCGCCGAAATCGGGCTTGTATTAATAAATCTAGACAAGTATTATTACTCGCAATAATAAACGGTGTTCATTTACTTGAGCTAGTTGGAGATATAGTTAGCACTAAATCTAGACCCCAGTCTCCAAAGTTGGGGTTGCATTGTTGAGAGATTAGTGATATATATTGGAGTGGAGCTGGACAGCTGGAGGTTGTCATGATGAGCTTTTCTCAATTTTTTTACATACAAACATCTCGATATTTTCACCATCTTCGCTTATATGCTCAACTACCCCCAAATAAGAAATTGCTTGAATAATACTTGGCGAAACTCCTGGAAATTATTTTTCCCGGAAAAAAAATACTTGAAATTCACCCAAATTTTCACCAAAAAAAATATACTTAAAATTCACTCAAATTTTCCAACCAAAAAAATACTCTCTAAATCACAAAAAAATACTCTCGAAATTACAAAAAAACGCCCATTTCATAACACGAAATTTCCAACCCATCTCCTCTTGTTATGATCTTCACTCACGTGACCTCCCGGAGCGCTTAAAATAAAGTTACGGAGTGGGTACAGCCACAACAATGGGTTTGTCGAGACTTTGTCAGAGGGTTGTGGAGACGTCGGGGAGCTAAGAGAAGTATACTGGCATCTTCGCTGAGGTGTGAGGACTACGCTGCTGCTTTTCTTTTTCCATTCTAGCCTATATTGACGCGGCTAGAGGTAGTTACCGTTTTAACAGCGACTCTGTGATGGGCACAACATTGACCTTGTGATGGGCACAACACAGACTCGGTGATCACCACACGGACCATGTTGTGGGCACGACACGGGCCATGTGATCACCACACTGTCTATGTGATCACCTCTCCGTCTATGTGATCACCACACTGTCTATGTGATCACCACTCTGTCTATGTGACCCCAAGCTCCACAAAGTCTCGCGAAAAAGCAAACATACCCACTAATGCTGACAGCGTGCGTATGGCGGTAGTTTAAACCGAATTGCTTGTTTGACGTCTGGTTGACGTGATGCTGCGACGATGGACATGAAAGTGGCTCTGGAACGCTCAAATTTAGCAGGACCGAGCCGGAAAGTTCTTCAATCTGTTGCTACAGCGACTCCAAGCATCCCCAGCCCTCTTCCCCGGTCTCAGCACCTCCACATAGCGTTCTACATTGGTCTCAGAAATCTGCACAGGTGAAACAGTCGCAGAAAAGCGTACAGAGTCCCCAAGGAGCCATTGTGGTGCTGGTTAGTGCGAACATGTCTTCTGTCGTATGCACAGAATGCAGATATTGCCATTTGGGCCGTGGCTGTGTAGATAGGAGGGTTTGTTGGCGGTGTGTGAGAATGGCTCCAGGAGCTGCAATTGAAGAGTTGGAGTTCTGAAAACACAAAGGTGGCTAGAATACGGCTGTCTCGCTCTACTGATTCACTCCCCAAGCCGCTAGCACTTCTCTATCAAAAGTTGTCCACTCTCTAAATATGCTACCGGTCACTTCAACACCCTGGCAGCAGGCACAAGGAACCCGCAGACGTTGCAAACTGCCAGAGGGGCAACTGTACAGTTGTAGCACTTTGCACACCTCTTCAGGGGGCTGGCAGAACAAGAGACTGACAAAAACGGCATGTGAAACATGGGGTAGGGTAACAGGGGTTTGGGGTGGAAGATTGGAACTTTGAGCATATGTGCGTGTTCGTATGGGTCACGTGATCCCGAATCTGCAATCCTTTTCCCAATAGCTCCTCTGTAGCCCAAAACAACCACCTCTGAAATCGGATATATTCTCCCAATCCTCCCTGATAGCCCGAGGGGCATGCAGCCCTTGCAGGGTGCATGACAGGACAATGGCTCAAGTTTTTCTACAGACGGCCTAAAGCGGCGGAACAACTTGCAAAGTGTTCGTCGTGCGACGGAGAGTTTGGCGATATTTTCCAATTTCAGCCTGGCGGGAAATTGGGCGTGGGAAGTTTGTTCTGGGTATGGTAGGGATTTGAGCTGGATGGGGTGGACGAAAGGTGGTAGTCAGGAGAATAAAAGTGGTACCATTCAAATACTCCTGCTCCGGAGAGTTGATTCATATACTCATGTTTACGACCGCATCACTTAGTACCTCGCAATTGCTGATTATCTCTCCCGCCCCACCACCACCCCGAAACTTCTCGGCAGCAACCCAAAATCCACATTCTCCACATGCGCGGTATTCGCTTGCCAGGACCCAAATCCGACCGCGTCAACTGCACTCTCTCGCGCTCTACCTTGCATCACTTGTCAGCGGCATGTTAGTTGAGCAACCTAGTATTTTCGTCAACTGTAAATAAGGTTTGTCAACTACATTCGAGAGATGCGCGAGGGAGGTGTGGAAGAGGCTGGGGAGTGGTAGGAGAGAGATGAGGCTTAGCGGGGAATATGGGGGGGTATTTGGGGAGTGGTAATCACGTGGGTGGAGTTGGTTTTTCGGCCACGTGACCACATAATCCAGTAGAGACTCCCATTGTCTCCTACCATGCACTGTTATGCATCTCTTGGAAAAAATTGATGTGGAATTTTCATTGGAGGGAGAAATTGGCCGTTTTGAGTTTCGGTGGATTGTGGGTCACGTGAAGGAGAATGAGCTGCGTGATAGGGGTATTTGCTTAGTCATAGAAGGGGTGGATGAGGAGGGAAGGGAGATGCAGTTCTAAAAGTGTACAATATGGGATATGGAGGGGGTGTGGAGGAATAAGAAGTAATGTTAGAGTCTCTGAAGGCTGGGCAGTGGAATTAAGGTCTTTAATTGTTTCTAGGACTTTTATTGAGTGAGATAGAGAGGGATGTATATGGAGAAGAAGGTGAGAGGGTGGAAGATGAAAGAGTACAGCAGGGAGTGGAGAGAGGGCTTCTACTGACTTTTAGATGTGCATTGATGCTCGCGAATAGGTCTTGCCAATCAAGCTGTAGATATATCCACACTTTTTGAAAGTTTCAGATTTTGAGAATTCTCAAAACTCGATTCTGAACTGTTGGATAGACGACAGACCTATGGGGACTTGAGTAGATCGTTTCGACGACTACGCTCACCAATCCTAGCATTCTTTCCGCTCACTTCAAGTCCTCGTGGTGCTGCTATGAGTCATGTTCTGAGATGTATACAACTGTCTCCAGGTATCTCTTCAGAAGCGGTGGAAGATAGAGAGAGTCGTCAAATTGTCTGGGAGCTGATTCTAAACAAGCCACAGCTCATCTCCTCTTCATATCTCATCAAATGTCTTCTCAGGAAGCATCTCCACATGCAACAGAGACGTGTCTTTGACCTGTAAATGTGAGGCTTGGTAGACACTAAGAACCACCCCAAGCCACTCACCATCTCCCAATACACTCGCCGAATCACCTCTCATATCCACAACCCTTCTCCTCATCATTTTGACCCAACTTCACTTCTCTCGTACTCATTACTTAGACTTACTTAGCTATCGTATAATCTTTACTTCACCCCCTCCCATATTACTCACCACCCTCAACTAAACTACTTGACACCACCCTCTCCCAATTTATCCACCAAATCTACCTCCTTCTCCATCACGTGACCTCTCAAAACCACGCCATTGATGGTCCATTGTTTCTGTCGATCCACGTGCCGCTGATCCTGTGTCTCCTCCTACCTGCATCTGCCGAGGTTTAAGCGTTTGATAATCAGTGGAAAAAGTTGGAGAAAAAAGAAACCTCCAAAGAAGCCTTCCAGGGAGATCTGCAGTGGCAAATCTGATAAGCCAATGAACTTGTCTTGCTCTTATCACAGCTCCACCAGGAGATACACTCTTGAATGTCATAATTACAGAACTCGCTCCAACTCGCCCAAAACTGCAAATATTGCCCGGAAAACTGCGCCTGCTCCTTCCCCCCTGCTTGCGGAACCCACCCAAACTTCTTCTGTTGAAATCCGACTGCAGATGCGTGTGCAGCCGGGCATTTCGCAAAAAGCAAGCCCCGTTTTTGAGGTACCGCCTAGCAGCTCCCGAAAGCTAGCTGCTGACGCAAGCTTGCAGATATTGCCTGGATGCACGCTAAATAACGCACATTCCTTCGGTGCATGTCTGTGGAGGCCAGAGGGGGGAGATGGTGGGGTTTGAAGTTTGTGAAATTTTTGCACCAGATGGGGGGACCCACAGAGAGTTGGTCCGTAGAGATACTGGAAATCCGAGTATACCAAATTGTAGCCCTATCAACTGGCTTCAAAACAAATCCCTGACAGACCGTATACGGTGACTGCTGACGTGTGTCGAGAGGTCTGAAGTATTTCACTAGCTGGACGTCTGAAGCTTATCAAGTGGATCCCATTGGTTGGATTAGAATGTCTCTGGAATGTTTTGTAGAGTAGGTGGGACAGATTTGAAAACGTCAATCAACTTGCATGATCCAGGGGAGCATTTCTTTCCTTTCAGCTAATCAAATCGAGCCACCCTCGGCCCACTACCGGATTCGCCATTTTCTTGGCCAAAGTTTCAGTGTAGTGTTTTTTCTCAAGGTTAGGCTTTTTAGGCTGCCATTGTTTGCTCGGTTCCATTGTGAAACTCTGCATATGCTGAATGGCATTGTTAGAAGTGCCGTGCCTCTTTTTCTTTGTACACAGCCTCTTCGGTGCGTCTACAATGCGCTTCCATGCATATAGTTTGGCAGCAAAGGTTTGGGAAAGGACCACACGAAATTAGTGAAATTTCAGTTGACGTCAGAAGTGAGCACAAGGCGGAATGATGATAATGTGGTGCAGACAATGATCGGTGGGTCGTTAGAGGCGTTGGGTGGGTCTGGATTTTGTAGTGAGGTGTCCTGAGGTTTGACGGCTTACAGATTGAGATTTTGTGTGAATGGAATGGGAGAAAATTATATCATTAGGTTAGTGTCGCCGAGCTGATTCCAACGGTGGTGTTTTTGTCACAATCGGTGGAATGTTGGTGTAAGTAAGATGGATTTAATGAGAGCCCTGCTGCTAGGGTCTGATAATGAGAAAGTTCATGTATCGTGACTTGGAGAGTATCTGGAGCGCTATGGAGAAGTTGAATCATGTTATTGGTGGTATATTATGCTCTGGAACGTCTGGAATCAGCCCTGGAAGGTCGAGACACAGTCTTCAGTGGGCTTCAGAGATACTATACAAGTACAGTATTGTGATACTGTTCAAACTGTTCAACTGGCGTCAATTCGACTCAAATTTGTCCATATCCCGACTGCCATCAGTTTGCAAGTCTTCCTCACATCAACCTCACTATTCTTGGCTGCTCAATAAGTCTCTACATGCGTTAGTCTAGTAACTGGTGCTAAACTCGAGCTTGTTGATAAATCGTACGATATTCGACGCAAATGTACAGGCACATCTTCGGCAGTCTTGTTTCTGCTCATTCCAGCATCTGGCTGCTTCTCGTCGTCACCATACCTCTCCTCGTGCGTTTTTAGTCTACTTTTTGGTGCTTTTTTTTGGTGTTTTTTTTTTGGTGCTACGTTATTTCGATTAGTGTGTTTTTGAGCTAGACTAAGCAGCCGTGTTAGGGGAATTCAAGCTAGGACTACAAGTACTGTAGGCTTCTTTGTTGTTCCGAGAAAACTGGTAATACAACAGCTTTTTGTAAGTCGTCAGAAATGAAAATTGCAGATAAATGATTTTTTTCTGATTTTGCTCGGAAAATGAGTCTGAATGTGTTGTCGACTCAACCTGTCGTCTTGGAGATTTCTTAGAACCAGCCAGGTCCGCTTATCGAGCGCAACTACGTTGCTGGCTCTCAAAGCTCGTTGCTGGCTCTCGAAGCTCGTTGCTGGCTCTCGAAGCTCAGAGACAAGAGCTCGCCAAGACAGTTTTCAGTAGATCAACAAAGAAGTCATTAAAACAACTTCCCCCAGACTGGGAAGGTCAGTGCCTAATCAGACCACTTTAGCGATGAGCAAATTATGCATATCGTTGCCTTGGAGGTTAAGATCCACTTGAATGGATTTTCACCTTATGAGCCTGGTAGGGTGGATCCAGGGTATCTGTAGTGACTCTATGAATGTGCGAGGCTCTGGTTGTTTACAATGATAGGAATATTGAGCCATAACTTTATCGGATGACATTCTGACATTTCGAAATCCAGCATATTAAGGAGCTGCCCGACGACATTGATCTCCACCATCCCATTTCCAACAGAACTGGATCTTAATAACCGTCTTCTCACTGCTCTTGTCAGTCTAAGTAAGGTTCGAAAAGTCTAAGTACGTCTCCACTAAGTTTAAAGCATCCACAGTTGACGAAATTTATAATATTGCCCACAGCTCGAGAATTATTATGAACAGATGGGGTTTGCAGCTTTTCTGAGTGGCCACCCAAGCACTGGCTACACACTGATATATCTCGCTTTCTTCTGCAACCCCAGGAACCCCTAATTGGCACCCCCAGCTAAAATCCTTGCTTCACTGTTCTTCGTATAAAGTCCAAGTAAAACTGAAGTGAAATTGATTGTCCCAGGTACACCCCTTGGCGGTATTGAGTAATGCTGACAGCTACAGTAGCACTTTTTTGACAGTCACAGTTTTATTTCATCACGTGACACGCTCTGGGTATATCTGATCATCGATTTCGATTAATATAACTACGGTAGTCTACCTAAAGAGCCGCAACCAATCAGTGTCTACAAGCTGGGGCAAAACCTCATAGTTCTGAAGGACTACAAGTAAAGGCTGTCTCTCCCACTGGCTTGAGTTCAGCTAACTCGAGTTATCCTTGAGTGGATGCCAATACGGTTTAAAACAATACATTCGAGATGGATATCAAAAAGTCTGGCGGAAATGATGGCTATCTCTAAAGTACCACTATGTTCTGAGTACTATTTCTTTGGCTGTGCAAGTTGTATCGTTTTTGAAGCTTCTGAAACGAATGATATGAGAGTACAGTACCGGTACAGTACAGTATTATGCACCTCTTCCCATTACTCGCCTTGTACAGCTCGAAAAAAGGCAATAACGCACCCTCAAGCTCAAGTTCTCATCTCAAATAACAATTCCATTGACCCAATAAACTTCCTTCGCCCCTGCCTCTCTGTGAAGTTCGGTATTTGGTCCTTCGTTTGTGTTACTGATTCAGACTAAAATACAGCCCCTTTGTTGACTCTTTAGTTGACTACCGAACCCCACCTTAATTCTCGGCAGATTTGTAAGGAGCCATAGTAGTACAGGTGTCAGCGCTGAATACAAACCAAGACCACCGTCAAAACCGGCGAGCTCCAAAGATTCTTCTCGTATCAATTTCGGCCTTTTTCGACTTGCTGACGCTTTACATTGACATGCACACTCCATCGTGACTTCATAATCTCTAGACGTTCAAACCCCGATTGAAGAGCTCTTGTCAGAGAGCCAAGGCGCTGTCGACAAATCCAGAGCTCCTCTTTGTTCGCTCTACCTATATGTACTTGTACCCGGTTCTAGCAAGTCCAGTCTTCGTCACGATGACAACTGAACAGAGTAGAGAGAAAGACAACCAGCTAATTTATGCTACTGAGCTGTGACATCGGACAGCGTGTTTTACGCAGAGCTGATTACTGACGCCACTGTTGATTCAAGTCTCTTACCGTTGGCTGTATTACCGGTACTGTATTCAGATGGCTTCTCACTGTGTATAAATCGTCGGCAGCCAAAGCACAAGTTCCTTGGCTCATGTAAATTGCCAGCAGGAGAGTCGACTGTCCTTAAGCAACCATTCACGACTCAAAGATTTACAACATCTACAGTACCGGTAGATACATAACATCTCAGCTCTCTTACAGCATTGAAGTGTTCCCAGGGGTTCTCGTCAAATCCAGTCTACACCCACTGAACGCCACAGAGCAGCTAGAGTCTCGGAGAAACTCTCCCTGAGTTGAGCTCTTCCTCAACTTCCCAGCCATACCACTCTCTTCTCTCCACCACGTGACCTCGTTCCAGCAGACCATCCATAGTTTAATCCGTCTGCCACCCCATCTAACCCTTTACATCCGCCATTTCAGCCAATTTTCGTTAAATCTAAACTCCGTAACCACCATCGTCATCCCCCAGATCGCAGCACCTCGACCCTTCTTTCCAATAAATTCCAGGACCTCTGCTTCCTTTGATATCTCCATTTTCCTCTTTACTCAGGGGGCACCGCACTACACCGTCACCCATCACATCACGTGACCTTCACAGAAACAGACTTCTGACCATTTCCGCTCTAATTCACCAACCCCGCCCCCTCCGCGGCCGAAACTCCCCTGCGGCGTCCTCCGATGTCAAATGTCGTCGGCCCGTTGTGGGAAATGAAAATTTAGACTTTTGTTATCTACGAGGTTGGGGGGGGGGACAGGATTGAGTGGTATATAGATGGGATTTGAGAGCTCGTGGTGAAATTCCAAATATTCCATTTTGTTCATCACGTGACGGGGAGTTGATTGACGTTTTCCCCCTCTCTCTAAGTCCAATATTCACGATTTTCCCCCAGCATCAGCCAAACTTTTTTTTTTATAATCAAACAAAGCTCTGGCTGCTTTTGATGTGTCTTTGAAGGGCGTCTAAACGGGGAGGTTTAGCAGAGTGTTCCGGAAGAATTTTAAAAACGTGGGAAAAAATCTGATAATTCACATAACTGGCGAGGCTATTTATTGCTTGTTTTTTGCGGTTTCTTCAACCAACAAACACAGCTTCTATCAACCACCAACTCTCCCCCCTCCCACCTCGCTTGATTAAGGCTGCACCACCTGCATAATTATTGCTATCGAGGCGAATTCATTTACGAACACCTCAGTCTCTCAACACTACACAACTACACACTCTCCACACTTTACGAAATGCCCTCAAGCACGCGCAGAATCGTCCAGGTGGCGTGCGCGGTCGTCTGGTGTCTTTTTGCGGCTGGCCCCATTTTCGGCTTTGCTGCTCTCAAGCCCGTTTTGGTTTCTGAGGGCGTCTACAGTGAGTACTGTTCCGAGCTCAGTGGCCCCCCCAAAGGCCCCTGCAAGGAGCAGGATCTGCGGCTCAACTTCATGTTCAACGTGGGCGCGATTCTGACCAATGTGGACGCCATTGTCGTTGGTTTTGTGCTCGACAAGTACGGGCCTCGAGTGTCCGGTATTGTGGGCTCAGTGGTCCTGTTTGTGGCTGCAATGGTGCTGTCGAACGCCCGGCTGCTTCCCGGAGACCCCTGGCTCGTGGGCTACTCGCTGCTGGCCGTGGGAGGCCCCTTTGTGTTCATTTCGAGCTTCCACCTGTCAAACACGTTTGTGCAGTACTCGGGCACGATTCTGGCTCTGCTGACTGGCGCTTTTGACGCCTCCTCGGCCGTCTTCCTGGGCTTCCGCATCTCGTACGAAAACTCGGGCATCACTCTCCAGCAGCTGTTCTCCATCTACACCATTGTTCCGGTGTTCATTCTGCTGGCCGAGGTATTCGTCATGCCCCAAACCAGCTACAAGTCGGACGAATCGTTCGCAGCAGTCGTGTCCACCTCCGCAGGACACATGGAGGCCGAGGAGCAAGCGCTGCTCGAAAATGCAGACCTCACCAGCTACTCGGGCCGAAGATCGTCCTTCATCTCGAACCGGGGCTCGTTTGTGAACCGACGACGTCCCTCCCTCGTCCACGAAGCCCCCTCGCCGCAGAGTCTCGCCCAGTACGGCTCGCTCAAGGGCCTGACGGCCAAACAGCAGCTCGCGACCCACTGGGCGTTTCTCATCATCGTGTTTACGACGCTGCAGATGCTCAGAATCAACTACTTTGTGGCGACCATCAACTCGCAATACACCTATCTGCTGGGCCACGAGCAGGCGCAGAAGATCAACGGACTGTTCGACTACCTGCTGCCTCTCGGCGGAGTGCTGGCAATCCCCATGATCGGCTTTGTTCTCGACCATATGAGTCTGGTCGGGTCTTGGACAACAGTAGTGACTCTCTCACTCACCATTGGAACCCTCAATCTCGTCGCAAAACCCTGGGCGGCCTACCTCAACGTCTTCCTGTTTGTGCTCTACCGGCCGCTATACTACACTGCTGTCAGTGACTACGCGGCCAAGATTTTCGGCTTCAAAACGTTTGGAACCGTCTACGGAGTGGTCATTTGCATTTCGGGACTGTTTAACATTCTGCAGTCGGTGCTGGACCGGCTCACTAAGCAGACGTTCCGGCTGAACCCCAGTCCCGTCAACGGCATTCTTCTGGGTGCCACAGCTGTTGCTGGACTTGCTCTGGTGGGCTACATTAAGAGCCAGGGCCAGAATCTCAAGCGGCAGTTTCTGGAGATTGAGGCCGAGGCGTCCGAGCCCATGCCCATGCCTGGAGCGGCTCCTGTTCCGGGGGTGACCACGACCCACGATCCTGTTCATGGAGAGACGGAGATTTCGTTCAATGATCCGGCTAAAACTAAGATGGATGACAACGACGACAGCTGTGGAACCGGACATTGCAGCAATTGTGTTTGCGATGTCTGAGGGGAGCAAAAAACGGGTGTAAAACGGGTGAACAGACCCACAGGTATATACAATTGATTATTAGATGGATTTGGGGGGGGAGTAGTTGAGGAGAGGAAGGAGATGTGCTCACAGAGATGGAGGGCTGAGAGTTAAGTAAGATGATGTAGTAAGACTTTAGTTTCTGTTAGGCAGTTATGGTAAGACTTCAGTCTCCGCAAAGCAGTTGCATTGTCCTAGGGAGTACAATCTTAGATGTTTGCAAGTGTTAAAGGAGACGGTCGAAAATCAGATACTGGTATCGTGACTGCTCTTCAAAGTCTGGTGTTGTTCCTCGTTGAAATAGGTTGCAGTAATCAGCTGACGAGAGAACGAGTCTAGGATCAAGTTCTCTCGTGACACCGGGGCTTTGTCTTTCACGTTTTAGGCTTAGTTGACAATTAGTTAAAGCAGAAAGTCCGCTGGGGGTCCCAATCCTGTGTTCCAGATGTCGCAGATCGATGTAGGCTATATGTAGCACTAGCTTCTGTGTTTCTGATAAAATCAATTGCTCGAATACTCTTGTTGTCTACACATCAAATGATATAGCACCATTTTTATGCAAACAATTGATAAACTCATACTTGGCTTTTACTTACGCTTTTCCCGCTTAACCCTGGTAGTGCTTCGGTCTCAGTCACGAACACAGGTGATTTTTATGATTGCTACTGAACTAGATATTTGAAGCCGATTGCGAAATCAGATTCCTAAGCTCGATTCTTATAGGTGGCATGAGTTGTATATCAGTTATTAGCAGCTATGTATCGACTAGAACATATTACAAGTCCATCTAGTTAAGATTATAGTTGGGAATAGTTGGCTACAGAGTTTTGCTGGGGGTGTCTATTTGTGTGTTCCAGACGTGTTAGAGGAGGGAAGAGAGGCTGAAAGGGTCTTGAATGGGCACTTTCTTGACAAATATGCTAGCTTTGAAACATGTGTCTATACAAAATCGTGAAATGTTGAACATTTAGTGTCAATGTCCCTAGCTTTGTCAGTTAGGCTTTACTTGACGTTTACTTGCAGAGGTACTGCACTTGGGGTGTAAACATGAGATCGCAATTCCAAAAAGTGGAGCGTTAACAAATTTGTTCAAGTGGCGTGAATGTCTGAAAACCACCTTGCTATTTGCCTATTACTAATCAGGCACCTGTAGTGGCTCTCATCAGCTGAGGGTAGTGCTGGGATCTTGTTCGGTGGAGATTTTTTAGTTCTGCGGAGATTATTTATACTGTACTGTCTGTAGAGAGATGAGAGTATTCATGATCCACAGACATTTGCGCGGGGATGTTCAAGATCAAAAATAGTACTCAAGACTCCTCACTCGAGTCGCCTTGATGTCATGAGCTTCTGCTGACTGTGCTACAACCTCAACTTTTGTCTTGGTGTCTCGCTCAGAAGGGGGACTGGACAGAATTGGTCTTAGGACATTCACCAGACAAGAGGATATGTAACCTGCAGCTTTGGTTGGTTCTAAGTAAGGTGTCTTCGAGAAAGCACTGTTTCATCGACTCGTCACTACCGCTCAAAAAAACCGTCTCAACAAAGCCAAGACAGCTGAATAATGAATGTAGAAATCTTGGCCAATTTCCAAAGCTGTTTGAGTTAGGGCGATTAGAGGGCGATTGAATGGCTCACTCCATTGATACCAGGCCAATAAGTACCTGTTCCTATTCCACACAATAGCCCTTTCTTATAACCTTCCACTATCCTCAAGACTGCCCAATCTTCCGACCACAGTTACTAGACACACCCTTGCTCCAACAAGCACAAGTTCAACATCAGTTGTTTCTCTGACGTCGGAAATTCACATGAGAGTTTTTCTCGAGTCATTCACCAGCCAGAAAGCCCAAAATTGGCGCTTTTTTTCGCGCAAAAAAACAACTCTTTTCAGATTCCATCACCCACCCTTTCCCCACATTCTCAACAGGTCCTATGGCACAGCGGTAGCGCGTGAGATTGCAAATCTTAAGGTCCCGAGTTCGAATCTCGGTGGGACCTTCTTTTTGGCAGAGAAGGAGAGATACAGCCCGATTCTGTCTTTTTTGCAGGCTCAATGATTCAGGAAACGTTTCGTCTGGTTAGCTCGTCTGGTTAGCCTTGCTCGTATTTTTTAGTCATTTTGGGATGAGTCTAAATGGAGTGTACTTGTAGTGGGAGGAGTAAAAATGAAAGACAGCAATTGGATGGGCTCGCCAGGTGTTTTTATCTTGCTTCCCAATTTTCCCACTCAAATTTGGGCACTTTTGAGATGTCTTTGTGATTTCTCTTGATTCACAGTTTTTTCAACTCAGACTTGCGGAGCCTATTCTCAGATGCAGTCTTGGACAATATTTTTCAGGCTGATTTCCAACCTGCTAAGAGTTGTAGCTGAACTGATTCAGCTGCAGTACCTTTCCCTTTCTAGGGAAATGACTTCTACTCTTCAGCTTCAGAATCCTGGTGACAATTGACAGATGACCCATTGGACCTTGATGAGGTAACTCCCGTACTTTCGTGTGCTCACTCAAAGTAGACAGTCTTGGTGATTGGTAACTCTCTGACACTACCCCTCTACCCCAATAAGCTGGGGCATTGGCCTACCAGGTGCAGACATTTGTACAAGTACAAGTACTTCTATTTGAGGTCAAAGACGTTCATTAGGACCAATACAAGACATGTACATCTCTATATACGTTATTACCGTACTGTAAGCACTTGTATACTGTATGTACCTTGCAGATAATCGTCACATATTTGTTGCCCGTGTCTCGCGGAGTCGTAAAGAGAAGAATATGTTAATACAGTCCTGCAATTGTATAAATGTGGTACCAGCTGAACGCCAGCTTTAAGCTCGTTTTAAATCCTCGACAGGCTTGAGAACTAAACTAACATCCTGACATTTACTATCATGTTGAAATGTGTACAACAGACTGGGCTTTTTCCAACTGGTTAGAATTTGTCCATTTCTCCAACTGAGCATCAGCTATACTGGATCGTTTTATATGGGCCTACATGTCTCTAGTACCGCTACCATGTTTCTCGTTCGTACAGCCCCTCACACCAATTAATTACTCCTCGCAAACACAATCTATCAACTGCATCAGAGTCTTTGGACTGAGAATAATCTTCCCATCCACATATTGTCGCAGAGCTCTTTTAGCAGACCTGACTGCCAGACCGTCGTCTTCCTGTCTGCTCACATTTGGCGAAGATGTAGCCAGAGCGTCTGAGAAGCTGAGACACGAGTTGAGTGCCGAGGGAGTGAGAAAGCTGTTTTCCTTGGTGTCACAAAGATCGCCCTTTGAGCTGCCAACTCTGGATGTCCTTGTAGTCTTCAGTTGTCTCATCCCCAGTTGTGTAGATGACTTGAGCTGTTTTGTGTCAGTCTTTCTGGTTTCAAGTCTGGCTCTTTCCAGGTCTCTCGTTTCCATCCCTCCTCTGTCAGTCTCCACTCTGGGTGTCACTCTTCGGTATCTTTGTGGAACTCTCGAGGTAGGAAGAGCTGAAGTTGAAGGATCTCGTTTTGTAGCTGTATGGAGACGAGAAGCTGTTCGAGACACATGTTGGTGTACTGGAGCACGTAACGGGTCTCTTTCTGCACTTTTCACTCTTGTAGATCTCGTAGACTTCTCTCTAGTCTTCAAGTTCGTGTTCGCGTTCAAGATGTTCAAGTTCAAATTCCAGATCCTAGTATCTCTGAGCTCCTCTGAGGCCTGTCTGACCCTCGAAACAGCCTGAGAGACTCGTCTGGGAGGCCCGATGGAGCTGGGTTTGTGTCTCTTCGCCAGAACCGACTCTTTCAGACGCTGGTCGTTTCTGTAGCGAGCTGCCGTCAGTCGAGCCTTGCTCTCGGCAAGCTGGGCGTTGAGCTGTTCAATGTTGATAGCCATTTTGAGCGGTTTACTTGAAGAGTTTTTTGGAGCTGGTCAGAAGCTGTAATACTTGCTGAATTAGTGTAAAAAGCTGAAGCTGAAAGTGTGTGGAATGAGCTGTAAAGTGAGTCTACAAGAGACTGTTTTAGGTGGTGAGTTTAAGGATCAAAACAGAGTGAAGTCAGGTAACCATGGAGACGAATAGAGGTGGGGGGACTTGTGAATTGAAAAGAGATTGCTTCTTTTTACCTCCAAGTGCGTTGCTATTCGGTCTATGGGTCGAAAAGTATGACCGTTTGGTTGGGTTTAGACGACGGTCAACTACTCTACTTGGCACTCGAATTGAACGGGATACTGTGTAAGATCTTACACAAGCTACTTATGACTAGTGAGTAATGTTATTAACGATATGTGGACTTGTCTTAATCACAGATTCTTAAAATTAATCCACTCAGACCCCCAAACAACAAACTACCTGGGGTTATGTTGAGATCCCCTTCCATAATTTACTTCAAATTGTAGTTGAGCTTTAGTTGGCTTTAATGCCCCTACAGGGCACAGAAGAGTAGGTCATGCAGCACCACGGTGGGTGAATATATTGAGATAAAAGTGCCTCCGGCTCTTCTGAAGCATTTAAACTCTCATCTCCAGCTGAAATTATATGGCGTCCTCTCTTTTTCGGGCAGTCATACTCGATACGAAAATTCTCAATTTCTTCACGACAAAAATGCTCTCTATAGGTCCCAGACAAGAGGCCAGCTCTCAGTTCTTTCTGGAGTGGATACTTTCAGACATGTTGCATAATCCCAACACATTTTAACCCCTCTAAAACCCCTCGAATATCGTCAAAATCGGCGCCGAAAAAAAAGTCAGACCTCACCTCTCGGCGGTCCAATTTCTTGAAAATTCAATATCACTGATGTGGTGGCTCAATGGTAGAGCTTTCGACTCCAGTCATGTATGGTTGTAATCGAAGGGCTGCAGGTTCAATTCCTGTCCATGTCAAAGTTCTAACTAAACTGACAGTGGAAGAAACAATGGGGGTTAAATTCCCCTAGCTTCTGGCTGATCAGTGATTTTTTTGCATCCTGAAGCAGAGGTCATAATTTTTGCACGGCCACAATTCTACCGAGATTCGTGATGTATTTTTCACCTCAACTTGGTCCGTTTCAAGTGCAATCGAATTCTTCTGATGTTCAACATTCGTGCGGCTCAAAATGTGCGGCTCAAATTGGGTGTGAATATGAGACTTGATTTGACTGAGTATACAAGTGGACAGAATGACCGAGGATGAGTGGATTTGTTCAAAAGTGGAAACGGACAAACTTCAAGCCGAACTCGTCTCATTCATCAAGACCAACCTCCAGAATCCGGGCTGTATGATTCTCAGTTGGCTTCTTTGCTCTCTACACCAGTGTGGTCCCTTACAAGTGCCTCTATCTCCTCAACAAAGACTCCTACAATCACGGGGACTTCTCAAATCAATTTCTCCCTGTCGGCGTCTCGTACACTGCAATTTTCAAACTTCCAGACCTTCATTTACCTCTTCTAATCTCATCCCTTCCACTTATTCCCACACAACTAAACACCCCCCAGATCTCTCAAAACCCACCCGACTTCCAAAAAAAACCACACACATCGTCTAAAACCCCGTCTAAAACCAAATATCAACTCCCCCTCTTTTTTATTCTAAGGGATAACATTAAAACCTATTTAAGGGTCCTATACATGAAAAACCCCGCACATCGGACTCGGATTCGGGTTTTCAGAAGAGCGAATTGTAGTCGTGCTCGGTTTCCTCCTATTCCTCCTCTTGACCGGATAAATATCAACAATCAAAGCAAGCAAATAAACAAATTAAAGTGGTAATCGTTGGGAGCAAGGCCATCCTGGGCTGCTGGTGAACGAAGAAGCTGTAAGCGGTTGGACGTGAAGTCGTGTATCAGTGTGACGTAATGTCGGTGTGACTGGAAGTCGTGGGGTCTGTGTGACTGAGTGGTCAGTGTGACGTGGGATCAGATCGACGAGGGCCTGGTTGACTGTTGTTCGGGTGTGGGTATGTGGTCAGTGTGACTGTATGTCTGGAGGACGTGTAGTCGTGGGATGTGAAAGACCGGGTGAACGTGAAGTCGGGGTAGACGTGATGATGTAGTCGTGTGGCCATATGGTCGGTGAAGACGTGAAGGTGGTGTAGTCATAGAGACATGGGATGGGTATTGTCAGATAGACGGGGTGGTATGGTGTCTGATTGACAAGGTGGCAGCGGTGACTGGTAGTCGGTACTGTCGTTTTTCGCCGCTTTTTCTTCACATCTTTCACATCCACTCTCCATCCTCCATCCCGGACTCAACAATCCGATATAGTGTAGGGGCTATCACATCACGCTCTCAAGTTGAGAACCGTGGAGACCGGGGTTCGATTCCCCGTATCGGAGTGAGAGGAGGTCATCTGACCTCTTTTTTTTGCATCACCATTGATTCCGTGCATTTCGGTAGAATACGCTTACTAAGCCACACCCAAACAATGAGGTTGTCTTCGTCTAAATGTTCCAAACCTTATGCACGATTATATAAGCAAATTTCACAAAACCGATTCCCACTTTTTCGTCCTTTTCTGGGTGACACAGAAGGGAGTGTTGAATGTCGGAAAAGTGAAGATTCAAACATATCACTGGATAGCCCTCAACGAGCAGACTCCAAAACCAAAATCAAAATTTTAATCCGACCTATATCACGTCCTCCAGAACGAAATCGTGTTTTCTACGGGATAAATAAGCTTTACCAGCCACTGTCCAGAGGGAGAAGTTAAACACGAAATCGAAGGGGTTTGTCAGGAGGTGATAGAAAAGAGATATTGAAAAACTGAGTACGTAGACTGATTTAGAATGCTGTTTACCACGGGAATCACCTTTTTCATTTTTGAAAAAACTCCCCCACCACTCAGCTGACGACTCCAACTCAATCTCGCTTACATAAGGAAATTTCACGGGTGCATGTCCCAGTCCATGTTCACGACGGAGTCTCTTTTGCTCCACACAACACACTTCGATATCGTTTTTTGAGCCCCGTCAAAGCCCAAAATGCGCGACGCTTCAACCCAGGCGCAAGTTGATGCGTTCCACAGCCGTCTGAGCGACGATTCCGGTGAGTAGAGAGAATTTGGGGAGGTTTGGAAGGTGTGGTGGGATGAGGTGGAAATCGACGAAAAGAGATGGAGACGTCTGAGCGAGACGAGAGGTGGATGGCGAGAACGGGACGGACGAGACGAGCCAGGATCACGTTTCGGGGTGGCTCTGGGATGGTTTTTGAGCCAGTAGGAGGGGGTGACACTGTGGTGGTGTTACGACAGATGCCATGACAAAATGCTGAGACCCTCGAGTTCCTTCTGTGTTTGTTTGGAGACGAGGGAAGTGGTTGAGGTGGCTTGGAGTGGTCAAGGGGCGACGGTGAGGGTACTTTGGAGTGATTTCCGGGGTCTCTGATTGTCTTACCGTCTACTTGTCTGTTCTTCACGTCTCATACTGAAGATACTGTGACTGAACTAGGAAAATGACGGAGACTCAGCCATGCTCGATCACTGAACTCACTCAAGCTCAAGTCGTCTCAACTGCTCATTTCTGCTGTCCATCCACATTGTCTCATTACTGAGTGTTCCTCAGCTGCTTCATGTCCATATCGTTGGTCATCACTGGGTGAACTACAACTTCTTGACATCGTCCACGAAGCGAGCAACAGATCCAGTCTCGCTCTGAACGTTCCCATCGTCTCAGACAAAGATTTCGTTCGACACCATTCATTGGTGACTTGATGTTATCTCGTTCATCTCGTTCATCACATGGATATCTATGTCACACACCAACCAGGCACATGCCAGTCTAGCAGGCAACATGCCAGTGTAGCCTCAAGTGTCGATTTCGCTCTTCACATTCCCATCGCTTCGCTCTGGGAATGCTCTTGACTTTTACTAACCCAGACCTCAAGTCCAAAGTCGTCGCTGCGTCAGAACTCCGAGATGCCGTCGATTCATTTCAATCTTCCCCCGCAGACTACGAATACTATCTGCAGAAGATGATGCCGGTATACACCAAAATCTTGGAGTCCACCCCCGTGTCTTTCACGAGTATTTCCGTCGAGCAGGTGAGTATAGAGAAAGCAGTGCAACATGTTACAGAGGTGGAACAGAGAGAAGGAAAAAAGACAGACGACAGAAAAAGGACAAAAAAGGCAGATGCAGAAAGAGGACAAAAAAAGGCAGATACAGAAAGAAGACAGACAAACAGCCGAGTGATAACAGAAGATGGACACTTCATTTTCATTTTTTTCTCATTTTTTTCATTTTTTCATTTTTTCCATTTTCATTTTTTTTCACTTTCCAGAGAGAAGACACCAGATTCATCGCATGGATAGTACTTCCGCTTTTCCTTTTCTCACAGGTTCTTTCTTTTTCGATCATGTTTGGCTTCTTCAGACACCATTGATCGAAGCTGCATGAAGATGAAGTGGTCTAGGATGATATCAAAGACAGAGAAGACTGGTTCATTTGCTGTTTGCTTCTGTCATCTCCGGCTGTCACTTTTCTGTCGTTGCTCTTGCTGTCTCTCTACAGTCATGTTGTCTTCTGTCAGTGTGGTCAGTTCCAGTGATGGTTGCTACTCTGGCTCCTTGTCACGTGACTAGACATTATTCGGCTCCACATGGTCATTCGCTTCACTCATGACCACGTTCTGTCGTTACTTCAGCTCACATGGTCATTCGCTTCGCTCATGTCCATTAATTTTTGTTGTCCGTTCGTGACCTTCGGCCACTCTCTTCCGTTGTGCTAACCCAGAAACTACGTTCATCCATCCTCGACATACTCCTCCGTCTACAAACCAACGATCTCCTGAAACCGTACTCCTCCGCGCTCCTGGAACAAATCATGGCCATCCTGCGCACCGACAACGAGGAGAACGGAGTCACGTGCATGAAGATTCTCACGGCCCTGCACAAGGGCTACAAGGCCCACCTCGGGGGCGATCACGTGACGCAGTTCCTTGAGCTCGTCACCGATCTCTACAAAAACATCCCCTCGGTCGTCAAGGACACCTTTGGCGTCAATCAGACTGGTTCTTCCAACTTCCAGTCTCCCATGTCGCCCTCTCTGGTCTCTGACGGTGACGTAAGTGCTACACCTGGAGGAGCCGCTTCTCGACCTCTGGCCAAGTCGCTGTTTTCCTTCAAGGTGCTCATCGAGTGTCCCATCATCGTGGTGCTGCTCTTCTCGACCCACAGAGCCATGGTGCCGACCCTGTTGCCGCAGTTTCTGCCTCACGTGATTGAGATGCTGCGGATCCAGGCCCCACCTCAGGCCGAGGCCCACGCCCAAGCCGAGGCTCGCGGCGACATTCTCACCACGATTTCGCCCCAGATCCGCAACCGCGCGGCCTACGGCGACTTCATCACGTGCCAGGTCAAAACCATGTCGTTTCTGGCGTACGCGCTGCGAGGCTTTCCGCCGTTTCTGCAGGAGTATCACGTGATCATTCCCGATCTCGTGGTCCGCTTACTGCAGGACTGTCCCTGTGAGCTTTCTGCTGCTCGCAAGGAGCTTCTGGTGGCTGCTCGACATATCACGTCGACGGACATTCGGACCATGTTCATTCCCAAAATCGACATTCTGCTGGAGGAGCGGGTGTTGATTGGCGATGGACTGACGGTCAGGGAGACGCTCAAGCCGCTGGCGTACTCGATCATGGCCGACTTGATCCACCATGTGCGCAGCGAGCTGACTCTCCAGCAGATCTGGAAGACGGTCAAGGTGTACTGTGCCAACATGCTGGACGCGTCTTTGGCCAACTCGTTCCAGATTATGAGCGCCAAACTGCTGCTGAACCTCGTGGACCCGATCATGAAGCTGCAGGACCGAAATGAGGGCCGTCAGACCATGGTGCTCATTTTGAACGCCTTCACCGAGCTTTTCGGAGCTCTCAACCGCACGTACCCCAACGTCATGCGGGGCCACGAACGGTGGCTCAAGGAGCAGGCCGAGAAGAAGGCCGAGTCGTCGTCGTCCGTTGTGGCTGAAGTCAAACCTGAGGAGGATATCCAGGTGGACGTGAAGCTGGAGACGTCTGCTGAGTCATCGGGACTCAAACGTAAGGCCGAGGACCTGGAAGTTGACGAGGTGGACTCCAACGACGTGGCTCCCCAGAAGCCCAAACTCGAGTCGCAGTACGACTTTGACTACTTTGAGATCCAGGCGTCGTCGCTGATCAAAATCCACCCGACCCCGACCACGGATCCGTTGGAAGACGCCCGATACCTGTTCAAAAACCTCATGAACTTCCTCAAAACGGTCATGTTCGGGCTCAAGTCGTGCAACCCGCCGTGTCCCATTGCCGACATTAGCGAGGCCGTTTGGAACGAGTCTGCGCGGCTGTTCAATTTCGAGCAGATTACCATTTTCCGCAAGCTGTTCGAGGAGGGCATCAAGGGCCATCTTTTTTTCGCGTCGCACGTGAGCGACAAGACGGCCGCCACGGTCGCCAACAACGATCTGGGAGCTCCCTCGCTGCCCGTGGTCTCGTCCAAGGCCGAGAAGGATCTCATGGAGACGTTCGTGACTGTTTTCATCCACATTGACTCGGCGTCGTTCAACGAGATCATCGAGAGCGAGCTGCCGTTTCTGTATGACGCCATGTTCTCCAACTCGGCGCTGCTGCACATTCCGCAGTTTTTCATGGCGTCGGAAGCGACTTCGGCGAATTTCTCGTCGCTGCTCATCTCGTTTTTGAAGGAAAAACTTCCCGAGCTGGGCGACGGCAACATCCAGAAGTCGAACATTCTGATCCGGCTCTTCAAGCTGTGTTTCATGGCCGTGAACCTGTTTCCGGCGCAGAACGAGGCCGTGCTTCTGCCGCACCTCAAGAGCCTCATTATCGACTCCATGAAACTCACCACCACCTCCAAGGACCCCATTGTGTACTTTTACCTGCTGCGGACGCTATTCAGAAGTATTGGAGGCGGGCGGTTCGAGCTGCTGTACAAGGAGGTGCTTCCCTTGCTGCAGTCGCTGCTTGAGTCGCTGAACAAGCTGCTTCTGACGGCCCGAAAGCCCCAGGAGAGAGACATTTACGTCGAGCTGTGTCTGACGGTCCCCGTTCGACTCTCGGTGCTCGTGCCCCATCTGTCCTATCTCATGTCTCCGTTGGTAGTCGCTCTCAACGGCTCTCAGGAGCTTGTCTCTCAAGGTCTCCGAACCCTCGAGCTGTGTGTCGACAACCTCACGGCCGAGTACTTTGACCCCATCATCGAGCCCGTCATGGACAAGGTGATGCAGGCGCTGTGGAGCCATCTCAAGCCGCTGCCGTACTACCACCAGCACTCGCACACGACGCTGCGGATTCTGGGCAAGCTTGGCGGTCGAAACCGACGGTTTTTGACCCCGCCAGACAACCTCAAGACCATTTCGGCGGTGCACAACGATCTGGCGATTGTGGCCAAGTTCCAGGGAGTGGACGAAAAGCTCCCCGTGAACATCACTCCTGCTCTGGAAGCCTCGGTGGCGATTCTGGAGGACTCCAAACGACGGCTGGAGTACCGGGTGAGCGCCTTCAAGTACCTGTCGGGTTGCCTGAAGCTGCTGATTGACGCCCACCCCGTTGGACCGTACATGGACGAGACCATCAAGAAGGCCGTGGCGGCTCTGACGATGGAGGGGTTCCCCAAGTCCAAGGACGACGGCGAGTACCATCTCAAGGACGGCAAGGTCAAGTATCCCGTCAAGCGCAAGCTGGAGGACGAGCTGCTGACGATGCTGCTGGAGTCGCTGTTCTTCTCGCTGTCGATCGACGCCGTCAAGGACGAGGCCACCGAGCTGATCCACAGCCTGTGCGACCACTTTGTCTTTCTCAATCTCGGCCGCTACGTGCTGGACAAGCGCAAGGAGCTGACGTCGTTCGATCTCAACGAGCACGAGGGCAAGACGTTTCTGGACTGCAAGGCCATCATTGGCGCGATTATGTTTGCCCTCAGCCACTACAACGAGGCCATCAAGCAAGGAGGAGTCGACGCCATCAAACACATGTTCGACACCGGCGTGACCGTGTTTGGCTCCAAGGAGCTGGCGTTCAAGTTCCCGCTCTATGTGTCCATGTACAGACGGTTCTCTCACGGCTGCTTCGAGGAGGAGTACTACCGCAAGTACGGCGCGGTGCTGGGTCTCAAGACGCTGATGCAGGACCTGGACTGTCCGCTGAGATGGATCCAGGTCAAGCAGATTGAGTTCACGCGAACGATTCTGTTTGTGTGCAAGGATGTGCCGCCAGATGTGCCTGGTCACGTGCGAGACGTGGCTCGGGATCTGTACCTGCACATTTTACGTCGGTGCAACACTGGCTTGTCTGCCGACCAAATGGCCGACAAGTCGTTCAAGCAGGTGGTTGGTCTGCTGGCGTACGATCTCGGCAACGCCAACATTTCCGTGCGAGAAACGTCCAAGCAGGCTCTAGCCACTCTGGCCGAGGTGACCAAGTCCGCCTCGGTGTCGACGATTCTGGAGCCCGTCAAAACGATCCTTTTGGCGCCCATTTTCGGCAAACCGCTCCGAGCCCTGCCGTTCCCCATGCAGATTGGCCACATTGACGCCATCACGTACTGCCTGGGTCTGGGCAACGGGTTCCTGCCGTTCAACGACGAGCTGACGCGGCTGATTCTCGAGGCGTTGGCTTTGGTGGACGCCGAAGACGAGTCGCTGACGGCCGCTCATCGGGTGTTTGAGCAACGCACCGCCGAGCAGCTCGTGCAGCTCAGAATCGTCTGCATCAAGCTGCTGTCGGCTGCCCTGGCCCAGACCGAGTACACAGCCATCCAGGCGCCTCCTACACGGTCCAAGATCATCGCCGTGTTCTTCAAGACGCTGTACTCTCGATCCGATGCTGTGATTGAGGCTGCCCATCAAGGTCTGCGGTCTGTTCTCTCCAACAAGAACAAACTGCCCAAGGATTTGCTGCAGAATGGCTTGAAACCGATTCTCATGTCGCTGTCAGACCACAAACGGCTCTCTGTGGCCGGCTTGCAAGGCCTCGCCAAACTCCTGGAACTACTGACATCATACTTCAAGGTCGAGATTGGCCGCAAGCTGCTGGACCATCTGCGGGCGTGTGCGGAGCCCCAGACGCTGCACCAGCTCGCGACCCACAATCTCTCGCTGCAGCAGAACGTGCAGATCATCGTGGCGATTCTCAACGTGTTCCATTTGCTTCCAGCAACAGCTCACACCTTCATGAACGACATTGTCAACATGATTGTGTACCTGGAGCGGAATCTGCGACGGCAGCAAAAGAGTCCCTTCCGAGTGCCCGTCGGCAAGTTCTTCAACTGCTACCCGGAACAGACGTTTGACTACTTTGCCCCGAAACTGCAGGACCGGACGCTGGGCCGCCTGTTTTCGTCCATTCTCACGGAGGACGTGTGTGGCGAGCTCCGCGGAGTCGTCATCACCAGAATGGACGAGCTGGTGGCCAAGATTGGCGAGCTGCAGGGAGGACAACGAGCAGTCGCCATTTGTAATCTGGTCGAGGTGGTGGCGTCGGTCAACGCCAAGCCCGCCAAGGCCAAGAAGGAGGAGAAGAAGGTGGAGGAGGAGGAGGGAGAGTCAAAGACGGTGGTGGCTGTGTCGGAACCCGCCGAAATCAAACCGGTCATGACCCCACAACTCCTGTCGAAACTCGTGGGTCACGTGAAAGACCTGCCTGCTCTAGTCTCCAAGACGCTGCCCACAGACCCCATCCATATCCAGACGGAGCAGACCATTGAGACGCTGCAGAGCATTGCGGTGGCGTTTCTGGAGTCACGTGATCCCTCGACATCCTCGATCGACATGGTTTTCGGGCTCATCAAGGTGTTCATGTCCAACAAGGAGCTGAAAATCTCGTGGGCGTTCCAGCAGTACATTTTCAACTCGTTGGTGTGTTCCACGGACGTGTTGCTGCGACGCAAGTACCTGACCAAGGCCGTGGAGCTGTGCAGCACGTCGCGGCATCTGAATATTGCTGGTCGCATCTTTGTGTTCAACAAGCTGGTCAATCCGATCCTCATCGTCGAGCAGAAGCGCAACAAGTCGCTGGCGTTGCTGCTGGACAAGATTTCGCAGAACAACAAGGCCGGCAACTGGCTGGATCTGGTGCACACGAAGATCTGGCGGCCGTCGCAGCTGGATGCCACCGACGACAAGTCTGCGTCCATTGACCAGCTGCGGTTCGAGCTGCTGCACCTGTCTGCTCTGCTCATCAACTTTGCGCCGCAGCTGGTGGCCGAGGGCCGAAAAGACATGATCAAGTTTGGCTGGAACTTCATCAAGCTGGACGACATTGTGTCCAAGCAGGCCGCCTACGTGGTCATCTCGTACTTCATTGCGGCCTACGAGACGCTGCCCAAGATTGTGATTCAGATCTACGTGGCTTTGTTGAAGACGTCACAGAACGAGGCTCGTCAGCTGGTCAAGCAGGCGCTCGATTTGCTGGCTCCGGTGCTGCCTGATCGTATTCCGTCGCCCACATGGGCCAAATGGCCTCGACGGGTGCTATCTGAGTACGGTCACAATATCATGCAGGTGATTGGCGTCTACCAGTTTGTGGTGCGGTACCCGGATCTCTTCTACGAGTACTCGGTGTACTTTGTGCCGAATATTATTGCCACCATGCCCAAGCTGTCGTTTTCGCCCGGGTCTCCGTCCGAGAACCAGAATTTGGCGGCTGATTTGGCCGGCCTGCTGTTGAAGTGGGAGGAGAGGGCTAAGAGGGAGTACAAGATGTACGAGAACGGAGAGTGGCCGATTGTGGAGGAGGAGAAAAAGGAGGAGGATGTGAAGGAGGAGAAGGAGGAGAAGAAGGAGGGAGAGACGGAGAGTGCCCCCGAGGAACCTCCGAAACCCCCGCCGGAGAGTGTGCTATCATCAGCTCAACTAGAGTCCGTCGTCACATACCTCATCCGGTACATTTGCATGTATCCCCAGAAGGTTGTGGACTCGCCTCTAGCCAGCCGGATCCTGGACATTCTCAAAAAGCTGCTGGAGATCAACGTGCAGTCACGTGACTGCGTGAAACTGACGTTTTTCGACCGTTCACTCGTCCAGAACGATCTCAACTCACCCAACACGCTGTGTCTGTGTCTCAACGCGCTGGAGGTGGTCAAGGCGACCATTGCCACCAAGAGCGACCAGTGGATTCTGGAGAACCTGCCTCATTTGGAGCGTCTTCTGGAAAAGTGCATCAAGAGCAACAACTCCGACATCCAGGAAGTCCTCCAGGGAGCTCTGTCGATCATCCTCACGGCGATCAAAAACACCGGCGGCAACACCGGCGGCTCTGTGGCTGTTCCTGGAGCCTCCGACGCGTCTGCTGCTGCTGCTGCTGTTCCGGAAACCGATTCGTCCATCCCCGGAATCATCACGCTCATCAACAACACGATTCTGGAGAACCTGGGCTCGCCCAACTCCATCTCCGCCGGAACCACACTCTGCTGGACGCTGTTCCAGGTCGATCCCACCATGGTCGACTTTGTGCTGGCGCCCATGATGAAGGCCTTTGGCAAGTTGTGCAAGGACCACATTACGCAGAGCGGCGATGGAGACGGAGAAGCGTCTCTGCCCGAGCTCGAGCGGTCCATGACCACCAAGCTGCTGGTGAAGATTCTGGACCTCACTTCCACCCGGGTCTCGTATCTCGGGGATCAGCGACGAGTCTTTCTGTCGCTGTTTGCGCAGCTCATCGAGCGGTCTCCGGACCCCGAGCTGTGCAAGAAGATGATCTCCATCACGCGGGGCTGGATCTTTTCCAAGACGGAGCTGTTCCCGTCGATGAAGGAGAAGGCGGCGATTCTGGGCAAGATGATCATCTTCGAGAACCGGGGCGACGCTGCTCTTAAGAAGCAGCTGTACCAGGTGATTATCGACATTTACACGGACCCGCAGCTGGCCAAGTCGGAGCTGTCGATCCGAATGGAGACGCCCTTCCTGGTGGGCACGCGCTCCGAGGACTGCGAGATCCGCAGCAAGCTCATGAGCATTCTCAACCAGTCGCTGCCGGACAACTCCGTCAAGCGGCTCTTCTACATTGTGGGCCACCAGAACTGGGAGGCTCTGGGCGACTACCAGTGGATCCACCAGGGCCTGCAGCTGCTCTACAACACCATCGAGGGCAAGCTGGAGCTGCAGCCGGGCAACTATCTTGTTTCCGGCATGGACGGGGTCGGCGAGGGTCTTGGAGGGCTGGATGTCGAGATTCCGGACGATCTGCCTACGTCGCCAGAGCTCAAGCCGTTGCTCCAGAAGCACGGAGCGTGGCTCAAGGGCATTCGGGATGCCCCAGTAACGTCCCTGCTCAACCCGCTGGTCGACATCCAGTACTGCTCTCCGGAGACAGTGAACGAAATGTGGGCATTGGTCTTCCCCGTGCTGTACGGCCAGATCCCCCGCAAGGACAAGACGGACTTCAGCAAAGCGCTGGTGACGCTGCTGTCCAAGGAGTACCACAACCGGCAGGCCGAGGCGCGGCCCAACGTGGTCCAGGCGTTCCTCAAGGCGTTTGAAAAGTGCCAGGGCCTGTTGATGCCGCCCCATCTGCTCAAGTACCTCGGCAAGTCGTTTGACGGCTGGTTCGAGGCCGTCAAGTGTCTGGAAGATGGATCTACTGCTGCCATTCCGTCCAACTCGCAGGTCGACAGCGCCAAGATCGAGGAGGCCAATTTGGACGCTCTGGCGGAACTGTACGCCGGCATCCAGGAAGACGACACCTTCTACGGGCTCTGGAGACGTCGGGCTCGATACACGGAGACCAACTCTGCCATCTCGTACGAGCAGTGTGGCATGTGGAGCCGGGCTCTGCAGCTGTACGAGGCCGCCCAGATCAAGGCCCGGTCTGGAGCGCTTCCCTACGGCGAGTCCGAGTACTCTCTGTGGGAAGACCACTGGATTCTGTGCGCGCAGAAGCTGCAGCAGTGGGACATTCTCACCGAGCTGGCGAAACACGAGGGATTCACGGATCTGCTGCTGGAGTGTGGCTGGCGAGTGGCCGACTGGAACGCCGACAAGGAGCCGCTCGAGCAGTCGATTCGCACCGTCATGGACGTGCCCACGCCGCGACGGCAAATCTTCGAGACGTTCCTGTGTCTGCAGAGCTACGCGCAAAAGGGCGAGACGTTGCAGACGCTCAGCAAGTACTGTGACGAGGGCATCCAGCTGGTGCTTCAAAACTGGGCTGCTCTGCCCACGCCCATCACGGGGGCCCATCTCCCGCTGCTGCACACCTTCCAGCAGTACGTGGAGTTCATGGAGGCGTCGCAGGTGTACACTTCGCTGGCGTCCACCACCGCCCAGAATCTCGACGCCAAGTCGCAGGAGCTCAAGGGCGTGCTGCAGGCGTGGCGAGAGCGGCTGCCCAACGTGTGGGACGACATTAACATCTGGGGCGATCTCGTGACCTGGCGCCAGCACGCTTTTGGCGTCATCAATCGGGTCTACCTTGGTTTGGTCCCTCAAGGCCAACAGGGTCAGCAGGGCCAGCAGGGAGCCGGTGCGTCCACTTCCTCGTTTGCCTACCGAGGATATCACGAGATTGCGTGGATCATCAACCGGTTTG
Source organism: Yarrowia osloensis (assembly GCA_900519015.1). Taxonomy (NCBI): domain Eukaryota; kingdom Fungi; phylum Ascomycota; class Dipodascomycetes; order Dipodascales; genus Yarrowia; species Yarrowia osloensis. The sequence continues at coordinate 4,083,959 of ULGU01000001.1, forward strand.
CGCACGTGGCCCGGGTCCACAACATGCCCGACGTGTGTATCAACCAGCTGAGCAAGATTTACACGCTGCCCAACATTGAGATCCAGGAGGCGTTCCTCAAGCTGCGAGAACAAGCCAAGTGCCACTACCAGAACCCGGCCGAGCTCAACACCGGGCTGGACGTGATTTCCAACACGAACCTGGCGTACTTTGTGGCGCAGCAAAAGGCCGAGTTTTTCACGCTCAAGGGCATGTTCCTGGCGAAACTCAACGTCCAGGACGACGCCAACCAGGCGTTTGCCACCGCGGTCCAGATCGACCTCTATCTCCCCAAAGCCTGGGCCGAGTGGGGCTACTTCAACGACAAGCGGTTCAAGGAGAACCCCAAGGACATCATCTACGCCAACAACGCCATCTCGTGCTACCTGCAGGCTGCGGGGCTGTACAAGAACGGCAAGGCGAGAAAGCTGCTGGGCCGAATCCTCTGGCTCATCTCGCTGGACAACCAGCAGGGTAACCTCGCCCAGGCGTTCCAAAACTACCGAGGCGACGTGCCCGTGTGGTACTGGATCGTCTTCATTCCGCAGCTGCTGACCTCTCTGGCCCACAGAGAGGCCCGGATGGCGTCGGCGATTCTCATCAAGATTGCCAAAACGTACCCGCAGGCACTGCACTTCCACCTGCGGACCACCAAGGAGGACTACTCGGTGCTGCAGCGTCAGGCGATGGCTGCCCGAGCCTCTGGCGGCACTCCGGGAGCCGCTGGGGCCGCTGGAGCCGCTGCTGGAGCTGCTGGAACTCCTGGGGCCGCTGGAACTCCTCCGGGAGGCTCTCCTGCAGGCTCAGCCCCCTGGGAGTACGTCGACGAGATTATGGGCATTCTCAAGACGGCGTATCCTCTGCTGGCGCTGTCGCTGGAGACGCTGGTGGACCAGATCTACCAGCGGTTCAAGTGCCAGGTGGACGAGGACGCGTACCGGCTCATCATGGCGCTGCTCAACGACGGCGTGCAGTACATGGGCCGTCTTCCGTACCCCAAGGAGGACGCCAAGCTGCCGGCCACAACCGAGGCGAACATCACCCGGTTCGCGGAGTCCGTGCTCCCCAAACACATCAAGTCTGCGTTCGAGGCCGAGTTTGTGACCGACAAGCCCAACCTGGAGACGTACGTGACCCGGCTGCGAAAGTGGCGGGATCGGTTCGAGGAGAAGCTGGACTCGCGCAACAGCTCGATCCACCTCGAGGCCCTGTCCCCTCATCTCTCTGAGTTCCACTACCAGAAGTTTGAGGACATTGAGGTGCCCGGGCAGTACCTGCAGCTCAAGGACTCCAACATGCACTTTGTCAAGATTGACCGGTTCATGCCCACGGTGTCGATTGTGCGGGGCCACGGCATCTGCAACAAGCGGCTGACGATCCGGGGCCACGACGGCTCCATGCATCCGTTTGCGGTGCAGTATCCCTCTGCTCGTCACTGTCGACGTGAGGAACGCGTCATGCAGCTGTTCCGCATCCTCAACGACGCGCTCTCGCGCAACAGAGAGACCCGCAAGCGGTACCTGCAGTTCACGCTGCCGCTGTGTGTGCCTCTGTCGCCGCACATTCGGCTGGTCCAGGACGACGCGCGCTACGTGTCCATGCAGGCCATCTACGAGGACTTTTGCCACCGCAAAAACGTGTCGCGCGACGAGCCGTCCATTTTCGCCATGCACCAGCTGCGGGCGGCGTTCGACTCCAAGCTGCCCAAGCCGGACATTTCGTCGATCAAAATGGAGATCCTGAGCTCGATCCAGGAGGAGCTGGTGCCCAAGACGGTTTTCAGCGACTACTTTACGCGCATCTACCCGCAGTTTGCCGACTTTTGGCTCTTCCGCAAGCAGTTTTCGTACTCGTACGCCGGCGTCACCTTTTTGATCTTCATGATGAGCATCAACAACCGGTACGCCAACAAGATTCTCATCAACACTGGAAGCGGCAACGTGTGGACCACGGACATTGTGCCGGTTCTGCCGCCCCAAAAGTCGACTCCCACGTTCCACAACGGAGAGGCGGTGCCGTTCAGACTCACTCCAAACATCCAGCAGCTCATGGGCCCGACGAATATGGAGGGTCTGTTTTCGTTTGCCATCATGCTCATTGCGCGAGCGGTGACCGAGCCCGAGTTTTCGCTGGACCAGTACATGTCGCTGTTTGTGCGCGACGAGATGATCTCGTGGTACACGCAGCAGCACCGACCGTCGGTGCAGGACCAGCAGCTGAGGGAGATTGTCAAGGTGAATGTGGATGGCATTGTGAAACGCGCGTCGTCTCTGGCCCAGGTGGGTCAGGGCAACGTGCCTGCGAATCAGACGGTCATTGATCTGATTTCGCAGGCCGTCAACCCGAGATATTTGGCTCTCACCGATAATCTCTGGCAGGCTTATTTGTAGGTGGAGAGATGGAGGATGAGGAGGATGAGGAGGGGAGGAGTGGAGGATGGGAGGATGGGAGGATTTGTGGATTTAAGGAGGATTAGGGAGGAATTGAGGGATGAGAAAAGGGAAGGATTTGTGTGGTGTGTCAAGAAGGACTTTGTTATTGAATGTTATGTTAATTATGTTATATTAGGTGTAGCTAGTGTGGTGTGGTGGTTGTAGAGTGTGGGTGCTGATTAGAGGGTAGTTCCGTCACTTAGACAGTCGAGTTCTTGATCTGTTAGTCAGATTGAAAGTCGCCTTTTTTTGTGGTCAAGCACCCACGCAGATAAGCATTACGGCGTCAAGTGTAGATTGGACTATGAACTTTTTTACATCTCTTCACATCATCATGTCCACTGAAAAAGATGAACACTGCTATCAACATGGTACGATACCAACAATTATAAGCGAACCCCTTGAGGCCGCACCCCCTTGAGGCCACGGAAGTAGAGCTGTAATGACTGGTCTCTCTATATGTTGGGATGGGTCCTTCAAATACAGATCATTCGCTTCGCTCATGATCTGACTCAATCACAGGCCATTCGCTTCGCTCATGACCTGTCTAACAAACACCTCGTCTAAGCGTAATCAACCACAAACACACAACGCTACACTGCTCGAAATATTGAAAGGCAGCAGCAGATCATGAGCGCAGCGAATGATCTGCGATTGAAAGACCCATGCCAAAATGTACAAAAAGACAGACCCATCCCAAAACGATTGAAGGACCCATTCCAAATTGTATATTACAGATCATTCGCTTCGCTCATGATCTGAAGGACCCATCTTGACGATATTATGCACATTTTGACTCTTTTTGCTCTTTTCCGATTTTGTAAAGCGATTTCATGCACATTTCGACTGCCACTTTTTGCTCTTTATAATTTCGTGAAGCGTTTTTATGCACATTTGACAATCACACTTCATACACAGCCACGATATCAATTGCCTGTGTCTAGGCTGAAATGAGGCACATCCAAGAGGCAGAAAACGTGGTCAGATTATAGTGCAAGTCAAGGCAGCAGCTATATTTGGAAGAATATTTGTTACACAACCGTAGACTGGCTATATACCAGTGTGCTTTGTTTGCCTTCAGCACCTTTGGAACACCTAAACACCACCCCCAGCGGAACTTAGTAAAGCTCAAGTAACTGACAGATCATGAGCGAAGCGAATGATTTGTATTTGAAAGACTCATCCCAAAATATAGACAGACCATTCGCTTCGCTCATGGTCTGTTACATATCAAGTAATATAGTTGGAAACGTTTACGTGTGGCCTCAAGGGGGTGTGGCCTCAAGGTCTGTCCGCTTATAGGGTGTGAGGACGGAGGTGGGTTAAGTATAGTCTGTAGAAGTACACGGAAGATGTCCAAAATGAGGTTTCAGCTCGTACTAGTTTTTGAAGGAGACAGGTCTTTCAAAAAGCACCATGTTGAAGCCTGATAATCGCGGATCCCGAAACTGTGGTTTCATCGTGGTTGGAGTTCTCTATCATAAGTTGTGTCCTCTTGTGCAGCTCTGGTTATGGTGAGTTCTATGTCCATCTCAATTTTCAAGCCACCAAATCTTGGGCTTTTAGGGTGAAACAATAATTCCCTTGTAGATTCTGGAAGTGGCTTATATGGAGACGTTCGATTGTGTTGCTAACTGGGATTGCGGCATCAATTTTCAGATCAAATCAGATTACTTCAGCAAGAAGACGGCTTAGTGGAAGCATTTACTTCTGACGTATAGGCAGACAATTTCGTCAAGTGTGACAATGCACACGAATAACCAAAGCGCGAGATAAATGAAGCTATCCAGATCTGAGTGCCCGTTCAATCACCGGACTAAATTCATTTCATGACGCGCCTCAAATCAGTCGTCACTTTTCAACACCTCATTCCTCAATAGACACAAAGATCGCACCACCCGATTCCCCTCAGCTGCTCCAGCCCAGAGCTCTCATTCGATCTCCATTACTTCTCCATATCACGTTTGAATATTATAATATTCATTCTACCAGACTGACATGATCATGTTCCAAACGTTGTTGATTTGAACACTTGATCCTGTACTCCCCCAGCTCACCAAACGACTCAACGTAACAAACCAGAAGATGACCCTTGAAAATCATCGCTTAGAGAGACTGAAGATACAAGTTCAAAAGAAGGTCATATCTGCCGCCTCCAAAAACCACCCAGTTGAATTCTCCAGAGTCGACTCACCACCCCAATCTCAGCATGCACGTCTCGGACCCTGCATAAGGGCACATGAGGGGCTCACCATGGTCAGCAAAAATACCGCCGTTCACGGGCCAAAAAAGAAGTACAGAGGACGACAGGACTCGAACCCGCAGCCTTTGGAGGACGTCGTTCGAAAGAACCGAAATCCAATGCGCTACCATTACGCCACGTCCTCTGGTGTTTCTCAAGGGTGGGAAGGGTGTACTTGGCTGGATGTTTGAGTGGTAAAACGGCGAATTTCGAGCTCAAAACTGTACTATACGAGAGCTGGCTATTTGGGGATTCTAAATCTGAAGTCGGTTTTCCAATCAACCTATTACTCATTAATAAACACCACCTCTCGTGCCGACGTGAAAAATAAACTACACGCTAGAATTTCAGGGCCAAACCTTGTCCACCTCGAACCGTGATTGCTGCCAAAAAATGCAGATCATGTCTGGTGCTCTATGGACGCCAAAAAACAATACGTGCGCAAAGGAAGCAAAAAGAGAAGGTCCCACCGAGATTCGAACTCGGGACCTTAAGATTTGCAATCTCACGCGCTACCGCTGTGCCATAGGACCCTTCTTGAAGGTGTTGAGAAGGATGCCAGGGATATGTGAAAAGCGCAAAAATTCACGCGCGTTTTTTGAGCCCCTCAGACGTGTTAGAGAGGAAAGAAGTATATGATCACATTCATCAGAGGCAGGAGATTATACTGTGGAAATATCAGGTTTGTAAACACGCGTTAAGGGTGCTTTATGGGACTGTCAATTTTTGAGATCGGAGAACAAGGTTTCGGTTGATCTGGGAAGGATGACAAGTCTAGAACGGGATTGGAGGGAGGTAAGTGTTTGCAACGTTCACAGGATCATAAATGAGGCCGTATGATGTGATTTACAAAAACTCGCTGCTCTCCTGCTGTTTGTCATTGTTCTAGAGACTCCCCTGGGTGAGTATCAATGCATGCATAAGGTATAGATGAGAGAGATCACCATAGAATGGGCAAAAGTGCAGACAGGAGCGGGACTGGGCTTTGAATGGGTGTCAGCACTGTGTATCATCAACTCTGGATTGTCACAGATGCTATATCTTCTTCCTGCAAACAACTACAGACCTCACCTCCTAGGCCTAACGATACCCATCAGAGACATACCTTCCAAAGCTAGCCCAGAAATCGAGCTAAATTGATTGCAAAAAGATGGCAGGCACCCCAATGGTAATATGCCCGCGTCTGGAGCACTGAGAGGCAAAAAATATAGCTTCTCCCCCCCAGGCGAGTCCAAAAAAGAGAGGTCCCACCGAGATTCGAACTCGGGACCTTAAGATTTGCAATCTCACGCGCTACCGCTGTGCCATAGGACCAATTTTTTCTTAGGGAATTGGCCCTGTTCAATTTATTCGCGAAAAAATGTTTTTAAACCGGCGAAAATTTTGCCATTTTAGCGGTCTCTGGGGGTTTCTGAGGTTGGAGAAGAATTGGGGGTGTATCCTGCGTGTCTGAGAACGCTTGGTTTGTATCTGGGACCTGAGAGGGAGGTTTGAGAGGGGGTCTGAAGATGTGGAGGATTTGAGGTGTGTTGAAATGTGATGGAAAAGTGGTGTGGAGGATTTTGCGTTCCTTTTTGAGCAACAGGAGGTGTATATGAGTGGATTGAATAATTTGCTCAAGTTGTAGGTAGACTTTGAAATGAGCCCATTTACTGAACTTGTTAAGGACACTCACCTTCAACAGGTAGCGATTGGTTCATGGTCGACAGACGAGATTGAGGACTCCAGAATATCGATATTGAAGCGATAATCCAAATTATGGGCTAGCTGGCTAGGTGGAAGCACCCTCTATTAACACAGATATCACGCACTGTCTTCTGATTGCCATACTGTAGCTTACAGTTCCCTCACACACTTAGGCATCATAAAACAAACGAGATCTGAGAGGAAGACTCAACTTGAAGACAGGAAAAGATGACAAAAGTGATTATGTGATAGAGAGCTATACGCTGAGTGGTCAAAAGAAGTCAGCGCAAAAACCCAAACTTCGACATGCCGAAACAGCCTGACAAGTTGACGTCATGTACCGAATTACTGCACTTGCTATTCGTCGTTCTATACAGTGTTTACAGCACAACACATCATCTAGAATGGTCTGGAGATAAGCGATTTGAATGGAAAAATCTCATCAAAATCCTGACAGTTCCATTACCATCCTGTAAAAATTCCAACCCCCCACCTCTTCTCCATCACGTGAAATCCACAATCTCCAATTCCACCGACAAACCTTAAACTCCCAGCCTGCATAATCGAACCCAGATATTAAAAAATTGGGTCGACATTTCAGACATTTGCACAACACACCAGAAACGACATGGTCCACCGAGGAGGGTCGGACGGCAAGATATCACGTGGTAACGTTCCATTACGTGCCTCGCAACTGTCACGTGAGCTGGAGGAGGATCTGGAGGGGGCTGAGGGGGATGAGGGTGGAGTGATGGGGGCAGACAGTGAATCAGAGAAAGAGTCAGGGAACGAGTCTGGAGAGTCACGTGACGTGTACGACGAATCAGACGGCGATTTGGACGACCCACGTGATTTGGGTGATTCGGGATCTGAGGCGGATGAAGAGAAGGGATTGACCAATGGCCCTTCAAAGGTTCAGCCTTCAAAGGTCCAGACGAAAGCTCCAAAAGCTCAGTCCAAGCCTTCAAAAGTTCAGTCGGCTTCAAAAGTTCAGTCGGCTCCAAAAGCTGAGTCCAAAGCTTCAAAAGCCCAGTCGAAAGCTCGATCACCGACAAACCCAGCTCCAAAATCAAGTTCGCATCTCAAAGCGCTTAGAGCAAGAATGCAGCTCAGGGAATGGGAGAAGGAAGACGACAGCGATAGTGCGGACGAGGTTCATTTGCATGGACCTCTGGACTCCGAGACACCTTCGTGGGCTATTCAGTATCGAGGCTTTGTCTACGCTTACCTGATTTACACTCCAGTTTACGATGCGTCTGTTGAGGGAGCATTACTACAAATCAGGGAGGATACAGGTTATGATTTCAGTGAGGAGGAAAAACGGGATTTGCTGGAAATGATCCGGGAAATGTTTGCCGAGCATTATCGGGTGTTTGATAGTGAAGGCAAGAAGTCCAACAAGCAGGCTGCTGATCCTCGGGTGTTCTGGTACTCTTCCGGCCTGATTGAGAGGGAACAGATGAGAGAGAGAATGAAGGAGCTCCGAGAGGCCAGGATAGAGGCCGAGGAGAAGAGGAAGGCGAAGAGGGAGGAAAAGAACAAAAAACGGGGTAAAAAGAGCAAAAGCGAGGAACCTACGAGGACTGTCAGGGATGGGATGGAGGGTGAGGACCGTCATAAGTATGTCGACAGCCTTGTGAACGGATACACAGAAACGTTTGAAGGCGTGGAGTTTTATTATCCTCCTGTTGACGAGTTGAGCGATTCGGAGGTGCTCGAAAACACACCTGTTCCTGCTCCACATGCTCTGTTGACTGAGGAAATGAACATTGCCGAGATGATTCGAGACACGTACAAGGTGTCTGTGGAGGAGTTGCGGCACGTGATGGGTCACGAGGGTGATTTGAAACACGTGTTTCAGGGCTGGATTTCTGCCGCCAGAACCAAATGGGCTGCTCTAAACATGTCCTACGACGATGTCAAGTACCAGGATGCTGTGGCTCGAGGCGACCGTGAAGCGCTCCCCCCTTCCGCTTTGGTCAAGAGGAGTGTCAAAGATCGAATCAAGGAGCGAGCTTACCAGGAAGATCGTGTTTTGTACTCCATTCCCACTTCCGAGCGGTCTTCTACGATATCCCAGTTTGAAAAAGATTGGGGTTTGAAAAAGGCCGCTGCTGAAAACTACATGCGCAACGAAAAGCTGTGGGGAGGTCGGTCTCGAGATCTCAAGCCTGTTCCGGTGTATCTTGTTGACGAGAAGCTGGACGACTCTCCCGATAAAGACCCATATCTCGACGAGACGTTCTACTTTGACGGCTACAAGGAGTTTGATGTGGATCCCAAGGACTCGAATCCGTTTGCGACCCGCATGTACTGGCTCAGTCGTCCGTTGAAGAAGTTGCTGGGCCACGAGGTGTTGCGTCATCGCGACGTGATCCACGATATCTACGAGTATGTGGTGCGTCGGACGCCCAGACAGCGTCAGAAGCGTCAGAACCCTGCTCATCGTAATCTCCAGGGCGACAAGTTCCGCGTGTTCGATACTCCTCTTCTGCGGGTGTTTTCCCACAAGAAGCGGGACGACTGGATTTCGTGGAAGGAGGCGTCCGATTTTCTGTTCAAGTACCATTACCGGACGATTCCCGGGGCCGCTATTCGGCCTGTTGATCCGCTGTTTTACGCCGAGAACGCCCACAAGGACTACCAGGAAGAGGGCCATTTGCACAAGACGATGACGTTCAACGCCGTGGGTTCGACCGGAGAAGTGTGGAGAAGACACCGACACTCTTTCTACGGGTTCCGAGACGCCCGAGAGTGGGAACACGGGTTCCGCAAGTGGGCTGGAGCCGAGCTGTTGGCCAGCAACCCTGAGATCGTTGAACGAGAGCCTGGCGAGCTTGAGAGGTTCAAGCGGGAATTCAACGAGAAAATGGAGCTGGAGAGAAGAGGGCAGATTGGGGAGTGGCGGTGCGAGAGCCAGAGCGAGATGTTCGATCGTAGTCATCGAATTCCTCGAGTTCCCAAGATTACAGACGACGTCCCTGCGCCCACTCCTAGGGATAGGGATCGAAGGATACGACCGAAACCGAGACTAACGGTCGACAGACAGACGCCCATCCACGACTCAACGTGGTATGGCGAGTGGAGACGTCCGTGGCAGCGCAATCTGGGGTACTCTGCGGCCGACATGAAAGCCGAGCTGGCAGTGTTGCAGGACATTGCTCACGAGCAGCGGGAGTGGCCAGTTGACTCGCAGGACGGCTGGCTTCGATACAGACAGTCGTACTGGCTGGAGTCGGACTTTTTGCCTCCTGTGGCCTCCAAGCCGTTCAAAGCGGATGGCTCGTGGCACAGTCTGGCTCCCAAACCGTACTCTCTGGATCCTCCGTGTCGAAAACGGCCTCTCGACTACAACGAGCTTCATCCGTGGGACCAGACGTTGTTTGGCACGACGTTGGCGCGAGAGTACGATGGAGGAGTGGAACTGCCTCGAAAGCCGCCCAGAAAGTTCCGACGGACAATCTGGGGACATCCAGACAGACGTCAGGAGTTGGAGGAGTATCGTTTGGAAAATGTGTATGGGTCTGACAAGTGGGCCGACGATACTCTCAGGGTCCAGGAACCGGTGCAGGTGTACTTGTGCCAGTCCGAGGACGAGGAGGAGTATCTGGAGGAACGGTATGAGCCATTGGTGGAAGAGCTGGAGAAGCGGAGGAGAGTCGAGGTTAGTGATGAGGATTTGGTGAACGGGCCCATTGTCGAGGAGGTTGAGGAGGAGGAGGGAAAGGGGGAGGGAGAGGGCGAGCAGGAGGATGACTTGATGACGGGAGAGGGAGAGGGAGAGGATGAGGGAGGGATTACAGTGGAGGAGGTGGAGTAGAAGTGCGACGAAGCGAATGAGTACTTTGTGCTCTGGGTAGCCGTGCGGTTGTCATCCAGTGAGCTAGCAGTCTACCAGTAAGCTGAAGTCAACGAGCTCCGCACAGCCAACACACTTAGTGCTTCATAGACATGGCTGTATGGTACAGCTCTAACAAAATAAAATTGCATTGATTTATATGATAGAGATGGGCGGTAGACAGTAAGTGTATAGGTAGTGTTTATCAAATGTGTGTTTAGAGAGTGCCGTAGTGTCTCAGGTTAGAGGACCCAGATGAGGGAGACGATGTTGTGCGACCACTGGTTATTACGTCATTGTTTGACTGGCCGTTTATTGCACGGTCATCTTGACAATAGTGTCCCACCATATGCCATACACATAAGCACTTTTCGTATCATAATGATACTGTACTCGCAACTAACGTGGGACCATGGCCATCAAGGTCGACGAAGTTGTACTGCAGGTATTAGAAAATTGTATTCCATTTGAATAAGAGCATCCGTATTTGTCGACCCATGTGATTTTCCAGTCATCAACCATCGAAGACGCGATTTGACCGAGCTCTTGTCTTACACTACTGGCTCACTGACAAGAGCTACAACTGAAGAAAGTAGTATTGTGACACGCCTACTTTTTCGTATCAGCCCAATGGTAAGAGTAATTACATTTGACGTCGATTTACAAAGACCCTGAGCTGCTCATATTATTACCGATCAAGACAGCAGAGTATTAAGGGTCGTCTTCATGAAGGAAGTGCATCACCTTAAAGAATCACAGTATTGTTTGAACCAGAAGGCTCCCCAACAAAGAGGTTACTTATCTCGGAATGAACCGTGCCTCAACAGTGTTCACTCCCAGCAATATCAACTGTTCCTGCTTCCGTCAAGGCCAGAAATGCAACCACCCACAGCAGCAATATTTGATAGACAACTGTACCTTCTTATTAGCTCAATCAACTCCCCTACTCGACCACTACAGACTGAAATGCTCCCATGTTTCTAGCACCTACATAACATTTGTTATCTCTAGCATGACTACAACAACCCTGAAGAGCATTTGACTGCCACCCCAATGAACAATGTGGATCTCGTAAATCACAGAACCACCCTCCGACGTACAAGTACACAAAAACACAATCATCAAAAACACCACACATCTTCCACCCCCCCCCTCCTCCCACATCCGCTGACTAACCACCGCTGTCTCAGGTTCCTGAAATTTCTTCTTTTGATCTGCGGCTCACGCGAATTGGAGTCGCACATCGGGTCACACGACGGGTCACGCGACGGGTCACGAGGACAGACCGCGGTCACGTGACTTGCGCGACGAAAAAATTCTGAACGAGCACGTGACTACACACACCCCGACACGTGACCGGAACCTCATTCGACAGCCAATCATGAAACTCCCAATTGTTTCCATCTCCGGGGTAATTAGGTTTTGGAGAGGTGTACGTGAAGGGGTCTTGAAGTTGATGAGTCAGCGGGATATATGGTAGTTTTATTACATAATTGTAGTCTTTGAAGCGATCTTAATCGGTCTATCCATTTATCTAATCACATTACAATACAGAACTGTTCGTGTACAAGTTCCCCCACCCCCACTCGTTTAGGTTCGATAAGTGGGAGAAGGCTTATTTTTTTGGGTGGTGAAAAATGCAAGGTGGTTGAGCAGACTTCGACAGTCCGAACCTGACGCTTTTTTCGAACCACCATGATCCGACGACTCAACACGCTAGCTCAGTCCGCCAAATCCGCCGATCCGGCCGTGGTGCTCAAGCCGATAGCTTGGGCCAAGCCCCAGAGCGAAGTGGAGGGTGAACAGAGACCAGCCGGGGGAGCACAGAAGAAGGGACAGAACTACAAGGGACAGAAGAACCACAAGGGCAACAAGCAGCAGGGGGGACACAAACGGGAGCAGAGCCGGGACAAGCCGTACCAGAGCTCGTTCAACAACCAGTTCCGGCTGTTCATGCAGCCGTTCGAGGTGTCGACGTTGTTGAGGAACCGGGGCGAGGTGATGCAGCAGCTCAAGGCCGAGCACGGGCTGTATGCTCTCAATCTGTCGCCGTTTGTGGACGCGGGGGCCTCGCGGTCGCTGCGAATCCGAACCAACAGCAAGGAGAATCTCGACAAGGCTCGAGACGACCAGGTGGCCAGAAACGCCGAGGCCCTGTCTCTGGCAATCACAGACATGTACCGGCTGATTATTGCTCGACGGCCTCATCGGGACGCCGAGGGTTTGCGTCTGAAGCCCGGATCTGCTCAGCTGCGGTTCTCGGTGACCAATGGAGTGGCTGCCAAGTTTGACGGAATGTGCAGAGCTCTGTATGCCGGTGAAGACCAGTCCAAGAGCCCAATCTCGGTCAACAAGCAGCTGGTGCCCGATTCCCGCGACCAGCTGCTGCTCGTCAACGTCAAGAAGGCTGCTGATCTTGATCACGTGGCTCGATTCGTGAAGGAGCTCGTGCTCCAGGAACACCGAACCAAGTTCAACAACGACTCGGATCTGCCCCGAGCTCACATTCTGCCCCGCTCAGACATCAACTACCACGCGCACACCAAGGTGGCGCGGCGCGGCAACTTCTCCAAGATCCGGCTCATTATTCCGGACCATATGGTCGGCACCGTGATTGGACGGGGAGGATCCAACATCAAGGGTCTGCGAGAAAGCTCGGGAGCGTTCATTTCGCTGAAGCACGAGGAGAACAAGAAACCCATGGTGCAGATTGTGGCGCAGGACCAGGGCAGCATCAACAAGGCTCTCGAGGGGCTCAAGCAGGTGCTGGAGCAGGAGTGGCACTCGGACAAGAGTCTGGAGGAGATTGAGCGGATTTTCCTCAAGGCGGGATATAACCTGTGAACAAACAGGAGAGGACGCGAAGTGTTTGAGAGGAAGACCGTTTTGAGATGAAGATGGTTCGATAGAGAGGGTTCCTGAGTGCTCTCCCCTGAGCAGCAGGCAAAAGACAATAGTCATAAAAGGACACAGGGCTGGATGTGCATTGAATCCGGGCTGCGTGATAGTGTCGTGGATGGTATCACGTGTCTATATAGTATAATGGGTTTTTTTAGATGGCATTTGTAGAACAGCAATTGGTGGTGTAGCCAAGGGGACGAAGGCTGATAGCAGCAATGGTGAGCTGTGCTCTCGGCGTGTCTGGGCTATCTCAGTAGTAAGAGAATGAAGAGTCTCAATACAACGAGAACCTGACAATATCAATTCTGGCAGGTACAGTACATACCGATACTTGTATATATGATACTCGTACAGTACCGGTATTACACTTGAGCTGCTCCCATGATATGATGTGGGTTGAAGGTAAGCTGGTCAACGGTTGGCTGGCGATCTCCTCATGGGAAAACCGATGATGTCAGACACTGAGACCCCCGGGGATTCAAAAGCTGGTGGCCTTCTACTAGGGTAGGAGGAGAATGATCGCTTCGTTTAAAAAGCGAGTTAAAGACCATGAGCATGAGAAGCAGGTAGTGTTCAAGTCTCCAATAGGGTAGATGGACTGGAATTACAAGGAGAAGAGTCACTAAGAGAAAAAGTCCTGGTGATTTCTGGTTCAAACACATGGAATCTTACAGATCAACTGATTGAATAAGGCGCTTTCTTTTTCACTCTCTGAGCCGTATCATGGGCTGCTGTCGAGTCTCATGGATTTCCTTCGGTTCCCGGCCAAGCTCACTGGGTGGTACGTTGCAGGAGATTTTGATAACGTCGTTTCCGAGCATTATTTGTACTGCGATGGGTAGATGGCAAGGGAGGATTGGGGTCTGGTAGCTTTTCTAATTTTATTGATGTAGTTTTTTTGTAGTTCCTCCGGCAGTTTATGGTGGTTAATGAGGGTATCGTACTAATCATGTTTTGTTGAGTACAGTAGCCATCTAGAGATTGAGTGAGTTCCAACTACATCAACTAAACGGGAGGATAAAGAATGGGGCCAAAATACCATTAACCTGCCATCATAGCCCAAATCACAGTAGACGAAAGATACGATCAAAAGCACCCAATTTTTCGCATAGAGCCAACACATCAAGCCAAATGTCTCTTCAAGCAGAATAGCACACCCAGTCTTTGTTCATCGCTTCTTCAAGCACAGTATCTGAACACGCCACAGATCAGCTATCGAAGATTCTGAAACTTGAAATACTCCACCAGAGCCATCATAACCTCTTCAAAGCTTCAACCTCTTAAACACCACTTTTCTAGCCCAAGGAGACACCCCACGTTTCTAAACTGAGTTGGGTCCAGACCGTTGAGAGAGGCGTAACTGTGAACAGGAGCTGTGATCGTATTGGAAGCCAGATACAAATGTGAAATTTATCCTCAAAATACCAAACAATCATCTCTAGCATCAGTTTGATTCCCCCAACTATTCCGATTTTCCCCGATTTATCCTTACCTCCCTCCCATCCCCCCACTCCACCTTCCGTTTTAGACTCCCAATTTCAACGTCAACCTTGAGTCAAGGACGTGTTTAAAGTGAGCAGATAATGGGGAAGAGTACGACTGGTAAAACAACGACTAGTATTCAGTAGCAGTAGACAGTTGCACCATACAGGCAATCGTATTGTGTCCGCTCTACCTGTCACATGACAACCCCACCCCCCAACCCTAACCACCCATATTCCATCCCTCCAGAACGCTGCTCTATGCAGTCCGACACTGCTGTCATACTGCACTAACTTAACTCAACTCAACTCCACAGTTCGAGTACACACACTCCACTACACACCACCACAATACTCTTACACACCACCTCAAATGCACAAAGTGACGGTGAGCCCTGAGCTGCTCAAACGAGGACGCAAAAGCGGCAGCGCAAACTCGCTCGGCGACATGGTGTCGATTCGGTACGGCTTCCATCCGGACTCGCTGGATCACAAGAGCAAAATGCAGCTGGAGGAGGACAAGGACAAGGGCAATTGGGTGCTGCGCGGCAGCGGCGGAGGTACCGGAACACACACGTTTTCGGGCGGCGTGGCTCCGGCCTCGGATCTCGAGTGTGTGCTGGTTTGGGACGCCTCCAGCAACTCGTACGTGTTACATCCTCTGGATGCGACGCTGCGAGTGTCGCGGGACAAGGCTGCGGGCGGAGCGGGGGCTTCGGGCGCGTCACGTGCCACTCGCACGGCCTCTCCCGAGTCCACAGACGGCCTGGGCATCAGTTTACCTGGCGCCGGCAAAATCGTGTCCGAGGAGGAGCTGCGCAAGAAGCGCGAGATTGAGGCCCGCGAGGCCAAGGCGGCGGCGGCGGCCAAGGCGCAGGCCGCGGAAGAGGCCGCGGAGGCAGCCCGGCTCGAGGCCGAGCTCATGGAGGCCGATATGGGGCTCGAGGAGGTTGAGGAGGTCGAGGCGCCGGTCAAAAAGGCCGCTCCGGTCAAAAAGGCGCCAGCCAAAAAGACGGCCGCGCCCAAAAAGACGGCGCCCAAGCCTGCGGCCAAACCCGCGGCAAAACGGCCCCCTACTTCGACACCTACAGCTGCTGTTTCGTCGTCGGAGTCGGACGTGGACGCGGACTTGGACGATTTCGGCGACCTGGCCAACGAGCTGGAGGAGTCGCTGGAGCAGTTTTCGAAGGACGACGAAGGGGATACGATGATGATTGTGGACGACTCGCACGAGAGTAAGCCTAGGCATAGTTGGAACATGCCTGCGGGAGGAGGAGGACCGATGAGTCTACGGGGATATGCGGGGGGTAGGAGGGAGGAGGAGGAGTTGTCGTCGAGTGAGGAGGAGTAAGCACGTGAGCAAGTGAGCACGTGAGAGCGAAGCTTGAGCGTGCGGACAGACAGTGTCTGAGAGCGCAGCTCGATGACACGACGACACCAGACTCTTGAGTCGAGCTCGAGGATGCGACCTATGATGTCTCAGAGCTCGCTGGAGGACGCTACCTACAGTCTCTGAATCGATCTCGAGGGTGTGCATTTATCGAGGTCGAGGCTGCCACCTTCAGAGTCTACACGACCTCAAAGAGGACTTCCAGTCAGAGTTAAGCTCGATTGACGAGACGGACTCCAGAGTCAAACACACGCCTCGGTCAGTATCAATTGGTGGGTTCTATTCCCTACCATCAGTTTAGAAGAGTATTTATTAGTAATGTGAGTGTCCTGGGCGAGAGTCCGGGGTTTAATTTTGGTTGTTAGAGGCTGAGGACGGTATGTGGCTTCCGGGTGATGGTGTAACTGAGCTTTGTAGAAAGGTAGATGCGGAAGAGATGGGTGGCCATTGGTCTACAACCGTTCTTAGGGAGGAAGGACTGTGCTAGAATGGATGGCTGGATGTGCCATTATGTCGGCTCTGAAGCCCATGTGGAGTGGTGCGTTGATGATGGAGCTGAGGTCTAAATTATTGAACTCTGGAACCAGTTTGAGTCGATGTCAGTCGTTCTGGCTGGAAAGAAGAGATGGACCGAACGGTCTGTCTCGTGGCAGATCAAGACAGGTAGAGACAAATATCAGAGTATCTCGGACCCCCCTCACACAGTATGGGACTATGGGATGGAGTAAAAGAAAGACTGACATTTTGCAGTTTCCACAGAGACAGTATTCACAGTAGGATAGCTACTCGGTCTGATTGTCTACGGTCACTTGTAGTTTGCACTCGTCACAGGACACCAGAAAGTGCAACTTGGTACGTTATATTCTTCCCGTGATGAGCTCTTAATTTACCGACCTCGCCATTTATAAGCACTCCAAACAGAATGCTTGGATATGTTTCACGCTTGTCTACAAAGATTGAAGATCACTTCAGATTTCACAAGGAACCTGAAGCATCAGGATCACCCGGATTGGTATTAGACAATATCATGAGAAAGTTGAGCCGGCTACGAATTGTTTATATCACGAAGAACTCCCCCAAATCGGCCAAAGGCCAGCACCGTGTAGATGTTCAATCGCAGTCTCACCACTATGCTTGAGTGCACGCTCTGAGGTTTAGAAATGACTATCAACTCAGTAATGAGTCCCCCGAAAATTATCAAATCCCATTATTGAGCCTACAGTTGAACCCACTACTGCTTTTCAGATCGCTGCTGCTTCAAAAGAGTGGGTTCTCATACCATCTGTTGATTCCCGTTTTTTTTGCCTCAGAACAGGACACCTCCCCAGCCTCAAAACCCACCAGACTGCTCTGGAAACTTGTATCTAGACTAGTTAGAGCCTCCTTAACATCACTATCATTCACTCCTGCCTCTAAATACTCTCCTTCGCCGTTTTTGGCAAAAATTTGCAGAATTTAGATAGTAGTGCCCACCTTTTCCAAAAAGTCAGAAAATTTCTTGGGCGTCTGGTGTAGTTGGTTATCACATGCGCTTAGCATGCGCGAGGTCCCCGGTTCGATTCCGGTGTCGTCCAATCTTTTTTTCAGCACAGGAGTTGATTTGTTGGTTTCGAGAAGAGTGGTCCTGGTCTTTGTTTTTGTTAGAACTATACTGGTATTGTTGGTGGCATTTTGGCAGGTTTGATAGGTCTGAAACCGGTTGGGACAGTTGTTTGAGCAAGATGTATTGTTTGAAAGTGGGTATTTTGGAGCGAGTCTGGGTGTGAAATTTCAGCAATTTGGTTGTTAATGTCGCTCCAGAAATAGCTCATTTCTTTCTGATACTTCTCCTTTCATTTATCCCTCTCTAGCCTGTATTAATTGAGCACTTGAAACATCGTTGTGGTCTCATACGAGCAGCCATATTCTGATGAGTGGCTGGTTCAAAAATACGACACTGTAAAATGATGTCTTGGGTGAGATTGATTTTCCACGCAGGTCATTTACCTGGATAATAGCGTCGAAAGGACTTCAGTCATAGTGTTCTGAATCTGTGCTCATCATTGGATGTGGAACATGATCATGGTCCAGTAATTGAGCTCCATAATACTCCTAACATACCCTGAATGCAGAAAACAAGAACCGTCGTTCGTTATTCTTCCGAAATTCGGTCAAGAAGAGTCCAGGACAGTAAGAACTAAATGGAACTCTTTCATTGCCCCTACGCCGTGGATATTTACCTGACAAGTTGGGTCCACTAATGTGTCCCATTCAGGTTGTTGTAGAAACTCACTAACCATGAACGCCTCTGTTCTTGCAGCATAATTAGTCTACTGTTCTCATCACCGAAGTCACTTAGACAACAGCCCAACTAATTAGTCAGACGTGGGTATCGTACAATACCCGTACAGCAAATTGCGAAGATCTAATCGAAATTGGTGCTCCCTTCGACCTGCCAATGATTCTTCATGATTGTCCCCTGTAATATGTCACAGTTTAATACGGTGCTCACATCCAACCAGCCTTAAATTCAACACCTTCTTTTCACACTCTTAATCCTGTTGGGAGATGAGTGGTGATGTAACTTATCGACTCACGAACTGGACACTGAAAAATGTAGACCAGACCCACTCTTCAACTCAACCACGGCTCGCGGCTAAAATCCCCTTAATGGTGTTGTGCATACCGCTCTGCATGGCCAAACCTTGCCGCCCATACAGTTAACCGCCTACGAGCACAAGGAAGATAGCTCCTGTGGACCCGAGACAAGAGAGTCTCCGATGCGGCGAGCTGTGCGGCGATTGTGCTGTTCGCGGCTAAGTGTGCCTGAATAGCCGCTAGCGTCTTGCTTTAGTCTCCATCTTCACCCAAACCTCCTAAAACTTCGCTCCACATCTGCTCCTCGATCCACATGACTCTTGGAAGTGTATCTCTGGCGGCTAAAAGTGCATTGCTGGAGATACTCCACGCTCTGTGCCGGCTAAACGGTCGGCTAAACGGTCGGCTAAACGTCTCCCCCAGCTCCCTCTCGACACATCCTGATATATAAACCACAAGCCGTCTCAACAATACGCTGCATCCGCACTTTGGCCGCACCGCATCGGACCCGGTGCGGGGTGCATACTGACAATAAGGTGGAGTGTGGAGTGGAAATACCGGTGTGGAAAATCAGGACGTAAAGAGAGCGCCAAATTGGCCGTATTTTGACAAGTAGCAGCGTGTAGGGAAGACGGGCTGTTTTCCAGACCAGTTCAGCGGCTAAAACGGCAGCTTGGGCGCCTACATTGGTCTTGGACAGCGAAACCCAAAAACCCTATCGTGCTGGCCAGCTGCCGAGATTTGTCCGGAAGAGAGCTCTCCAGCGTGTCGCAGGCGTCTGGAGGCCACAAAACGAGCCCGTGGGCGATGAGCTCGTTCAATTGAGTAACTCAAGACAGAGTTTGGGCGGAGGGGAGGTACAGGCGAAAAGTTGACTCGTTTTTTTTTAGTGCGTACCCCACAGTGCTGTGCGTGATGTAGAAGAATACGGCTATTGAATTGGAGGAGGGGGGTATATGGGGGAGGTCAAGAGAGGTTGGGGAGAAATCTGAAAAGTGCATTTTGCTCCTGGTGATTAGGCGAGAAAAACTATGTACTTGGCATCTTCACACACCAAATACACCCCATCCTGGACGGTCCTCTCCCCTCCTCCTTCTAACCACTCCATCTGCATGCATGAACCTTGCGTCTGTCTCACCCCACGTTTCGTTTCCCAAGTATATATACCACCAACCTTCCCCAAGTCACCTCTCCACATCTTCCCCAAACACACCACAACATGCTCAGCAGATCGACCCGACTGGCTCGAGTGGCCCAGACCACCACCCGGCTCTACTCCACCGCCTACCCCACCACCCATGCGAAAATCGAGGCTCCTGTGGACACCAAGGCCTTCATCAACGGCCAGGCTGTCGCTTCCAAGACCTCCACGTGGTTCGATCTCCACGACCCGGCCACAAACAACCTGGTGACCCGAGTGCCCCAGTCGACCGACGAGGAGATGCGACAGGCCGTCGACGCCGCCCAGAAGGCCTTCCTCACCTGGAAGGACACGTCCATCATGCACCGACAGCAGGTGGCGTTCAAGTTCGTTTCGCTGATCCGAGAGAACTGGGACCGTCTGGCTGCTTCTATTACTCTCGAGCAGGGTAAGACCTTTGCCGACGCCAAGGGCGATGTCCTTCGAGGCCTCCAGGTCGCCGAGCAGGCCTGCTCCATCCCCAACACCCTCATGGGCGAGTCTCTGGAGGTGGCCAAGAACATGCGAACCGAGATGTTCCGAGAGCCCCTCGGAGTTGTTGCTGCCATTGCGCCCTTCAACTTCCCCGCCATGGTCCCTCTGTGGTCCATTCCTCTCGCTCTGGTGACCGGAAACACCCTCATCCTCAAGCCCTCCGAGCGAGACCCCGGAGCCGCCCTCATCCTCGCCGAGCTCATCACCGAGGCCGGAGCCCCTCCCGGAACCGTCAACATCATCCACGGAGGTGCCCCCACCGTCAACTTCATCTGTGACGCTCCCGAGATCAAGGCCATCTCCTTTGTTGGAGGTGACGCTGCCGGCAAGCACATCCACCAGCGAGGTGGAGCCAACGGCAAGCGAGTGCAGGCCAACCTGGGCGCCAAGAACCACTGTGTTCTCATGCCCGACGCCGACAAGAACTTTGCGCTCAACTCCATTGTCGGAGCTGCCTTTGGTGCCGCTGGCCAGCGATGCATGGCTCTGTCCACCCTGGTCACCACCCAGGGCACCGGCTCGTGGATGCCCGAGCTCGTCGAGCGAGCCAAGAAGCTGACCATCAACGGTGGCTTTGAGGCTGACGCCGATCTGGGCCCCGTCATCTCTCCTGCCGCCAAGGCTCGATGTGAGGCTCTGATCCAGTCCGCCATCGACGAGGGAGCCACTGTCCTGCTCGACGGACGAGGCCAGCACCCCGCCAAGTATCCCAACGGTAACTTTGTGGGCCCCACCATCATCACCGGTGTCAAGCCCGGCATGAAGTGCTACGACCAGGAGATTTTCGGCCCCGTTCTGGTGGTTGTCGACACCAAGGACCTCGACGACGCCATTGGTCTCATCAACCGAAACAAGTACGGTAACGGTGCCGCCATCTTCACCCGATCTGGTGCAGCCGGAAACAAGTTCCAGAAGCAGATCCAGGCCGGCCAGATTGGTATCAACGTGCCCATCCCCGTGCCTCTTCCCATGTTCTCCTTCACCGGCAACAAGGGCTCCTTCCTGGGCGACCTCAACTTCTACGGCAAGGCTGGTGTCATGTTCCTGACCCAGTACAAGACTGTGACCACCCAGTGGCGAGACGAGGACGTCACTTCTCAGAAGGCTGATGTGATTATGCCTACTCAGAGCTAAGTCATGAGCGTAGCGAATGACTTGGTTGAGTGAGTGAGCTAGGCTGAGTAAGCCTGAGCTGAGTAAGCGGGTGAGCCACCTAGTCTGGCAGTTCACCTCCAACTCGACGGTGTTTGACGGTCCAACTGCCGAGAATGACTGGACTGTGAAAAAGTATATAATGATGCATATGATTGATTAAAGAGTGCCCGTAGGTGAAGCAGGTGAGCAAGCAGGTGAGCGGAGTGAGCCTGCGGGAAGTAGAAGCGACATCGCAATCACAGACTGTCGAGAGTGCCGACTATGAGGTTTGCTGAGGATGACAAACATATACAAGTAGGTGTAAATATCTTTGGGGATCTGTTCTAGAGCTGAATCTAATTGGCACCATTCGAATCAGTGGAAAATTGCGAGGAGAGCGTGATTATCTGTGGAAGTATCGACGGTCAACTCGTCAATCCGGTCTTGATCATCGCACACTCAAACCGACATGCTCAGTCGACTGTACCTGCACCGGTACCGGTACACTACGGTAGCTACATTACATTCAATGTCAGAGTCAAGGCAACGAAGTTCGGCAAAGTGAATCCAGGTACAAATATACGGACACTCTGTCAGCTAACAAATGTATTATTCGAATAAGCAAGGCAATGTGGAACCAACTGTATGTGTTCCGTGAATAACTGCCCATTAATCCTGGGTCTAGAGACTGTCTAGAGTCTGACGACCTCATGCTCACTCACTACCATCAGCTGACAGTGTGATAAAGGAGATGGAAATGATTTATGTCAGTGTTTGACAATCTTCAGAGCCACTCGCAGAACGCGATATTCATCGTGATAAATATTTCGAAAGAACGTCTGAGCCAGTAATGGAAATATTGATACCAAAATGATCGTCTAACGCTTCCAGTTACCATGGTGAAATTCACCATTTTATGGCGATGATATCTATCCGTTAATGTGCGATTCTCTGGTATCATTAAATTAAAGTGCCTCTTTTTCGTGTGCGAGTTGTCCAAGCAACAATTTAGTTGAATTGACTAAAACTTGACGAAGTCCCAACAAGACCTCAACCAATCTCATCTTGAAAGCACATCTGACCCAAGCGCTCTTTAATGACGCAAGTGGCAGCTCGTTCGACGACGTGCAGCACTGACAAAGAGCCTGACTTGTCTATGAAAAGCTGTCTCTTTGGCTCATGTGCTGAAGATAACCACCCTGGGCTAGATTACTCAGACTTCTTCACCCATAACTACAGTGTATTGTATCAATGTCTTCAAAGTACTGTAATTAGTCGCTGAGCTAATGCTTACGTACAATCAACTAAACATACTGTATCATTCTTGTGGGTGGTCAGTCACACTTGCCGTACTACCCTCTTCTACCTCCACCAGCTCATCAAGACAGTCATGAAGCCCTCCGCTGGAGGTTTGGCTTTCTCCACAAGCTCGCACAAGTCCACGGGTTCATGAATCCAACGCATTGCCTCGACTCTTTTCTCTGCTTCTGGATAAACCCACCAATGCAGTTTTCCCTTGAGCAACCCTGCTGTCCAGCACTTGCCTTCGTACGGCACATCGTAGACTCGACGAGCTCTGAGATCCACGATATTGTGCGAATTGAACACATACCCATCGGTGCAGTCTCCTTCAAACGTGTCCTGCGGCCATCTACCTATATCTTCCGGACGTTGTAGTGGGGGTTCTGGGAACGTCAGGTGTTGAATGTGTGGCTCTTCGACGTCAATCTCAAACCCGGCTTCATGGCTTGCACCGGAACTGACTCCCCACCCGTACAGCGAGGGTCCATTCAGCCACAGTTTGATCGGGCTTAAGACGTGGGGGAGGCAGCTCAAAAATCTCAGTCTTTTCTTTTCCACATCAACCAAGGATATGATAATGGACGAGTTGGGATTCTCTCGAATCGTCTGAAGAGTAGGCTCGTAAATTGCAAAGACATTTTCGGGGGTGAAATGGATAGTAACATAGTATCCATCTTGGTACTTGGGCACTTTCATGAGATAATCCGGCCCGTCTTTGACTTCTGTTTCCGTGCAGTGGTGTTTGATGATTACGCAATGAGACGCGTCTTCGGGCCTAAAACACCCATAATACCACTCGTTGAACGTCGCTGATGTTCCTTGAATCTCCGCTTCGCCAAACGTCTCTTCTTGGTCGCAAGCAAAGGCCCAGGTTCGAATTCCGTCGTGTTTGACGTAGATCAGGCGTCCTTGGCCGTCGTCAGTGTACATTTTCTCGAAAAACGAGGAAAACGAGTCACAGCCGAGAGGAAAGCTCGTGCGTTTGTTTGTGTGCATTTTCGAGGCTCTGAAATCGATCTGGTAATACTCATTCACCAGCTGAAGCGGATCTCTCAGAAGAACAGCTTCCTCTGGAATTGGTTCGTTGATATGGATGCGGTGTTCTGGAACCTTTGTGGAACGCATAGAAGCCTGGGTACCGGCTAGGTTCCGCAGCTTTTCTCGCTGTTGACGGATTCCGAAAATCTGCATGGGTAGCCGGATCCACGGCCATCTTGAGAAGGCCAATCTTGCGAGCGCTATTGTAGCTATTCTTCTCGTTCTCTTGTTGGTGTGGTCGAGCACCATAAGAACCTCGAGGGTGCTGAAAGAGCACACGAGCTCGATGAGTTCATCTGGAAGGTCGTCGAGACTGGCGGCAGTCATGGCATTGCACCTGTGTTGTGCTGGGTTGTGTGAGGATGAAGTTTTGATTAAAAAAAAAATGTCGATCTTGATAAGGTTGATCTGGGGTACAGTAATGGTGGTGGTGAACGGAGAAAAAAATTGTTGTAGACAGGTGAGTTGATTTAAGTAAAAGGTGGTTTTCATATTAGCTAGCTAAATTGCTCTAGAGAATCCACCTGCCAACGCACTCTTCTGGATATAAATTGCACTCAAACATTGTTGTATCGCCCCAGGCTGATGGTGCTAATAGGAAGGGAGCACCATGTGAACCTGACAGTTGGTACTCGTAGTCAAGTAGCTAACGAAGCCCATCAATCGTCACAACTCAATCGATTACTTCCCTTGGCCCTTGAGAACTAATCTGGGCTCAAACAGGACGTCTTGGTAGACCCACATGTCCAATGAGACTGTTCTCTGATGACTCGTACTAGTCCTGTTTTGTGTTGAGCCGAGTCCCATGTTGAAAAGTCTAGATCGGCCGTCTCTCACTCTCTCTCTTTCTCCCTCTCTCCCTCTCCCCCTCTCTCTGTCTGTTTATCTATCCATATCTCATCTCTCTCTCTAATCATTTCAAGCGCTCCTTCAATGTCCAAACACAGTCAGCTAAGCTACCACCCCATCTGACTCAAACAACCAATGGAAAGACTTATTCCAGCACCTCAGATTGTCCGTCCGGGGAATCCTCTCACTCTCAATCGCGCACAAATCCACAGGCTCCTCAATGTGCACTCTCTTACGGAGTCTCTTGTCAGCCTCGGGAAACGTCCACCAATGCAATTCTCCGTCTAGAAGACCCGCTGCCAGACACTTGCCCTCGTAGGGAACTTTGTAGAGCCGTCTGTTTCTCAAATCCACAACCTCGTAGTCGTTATATGGAATGAAGCCCTTCACACAATCTCCCTTGTAGTCAAAGATTTCATCAGAGTTCACGAAATCCTCATAGTGCGGCTGGTCAGTGAGCCCGAGAAGTTGGTTTTTGGTCAGCCTAGTGTCCATCTCAAAGGCCAAGTCCGGGAGGTTCACTGGAGCATCAAAAAGATTCCACCCATACAGAGAGGATCCGTCGAGCCAAAGTTGGCCCGAAGCGCATAAACGAGGAATAGCGCATACAAACGTTTCCTCACCCGTCGCCATATCGAGTATATACACGAAACAGGGGGGCATGGATTCTGCATCGTGAAATACATGACTCGGCTTGTAAACAACAAAAACGTTTTCTGGAGTGAATATGGGGTGGACCTCGTATCCCTTCTTGATTGTGCGCAGCTGTACCACGTAGTCTGGCTTGTCGCTGACTTCCCACTCAGTGCAATGGTGTTTTATAACGGTTGCCCGAGAGTAGTCAAGGTTCACATAGCATTTATAGAGCCATTCGTTGAGCGGCTTTAGCAGGTCAAGAAACATTTCGCCGGGTGGTAGTTCATCTCGATCTACCTCAAAGGCCCAGATGCGCATGTCGTCATGGTACTTGAACAGATTTGGATATTCGTCGTACCTGAGGGCCTTCCATTGCTTGAGGGAGACACATTTCAAGGGAAATACTGTTCGAGTGTTTGTGTGCATTACCGAAGCGCGATAGTCGATATAGAAGAAGTTCCTCTTGATTTGGAGGTGGTCTCTGAGAGGAATCGCTTGGAGGTGGTCTCTTAGAAGAATCGCTTCTTCGGGGACTGGTTCATTTGTGTGGATGCGGTTTTCGGGGATCTCGGTGCGCAACATAACTTCTTGATTTTCGGTTCTACTCGCCAGTTTTTTTCGGTGGCGGTCGATCCCGAACGATTCTCGGGACCAGACGGGAATCCAGGGCCATCGTCTTCGTACAAAGGCTTCGAACTGAGGTTTGGCGATACTCCGAAGATTCCGGCTGGTGCGACTGAGAAGAGTGAGGTTGTCGAGATCGCAAAAAGAGCAGATGAGCTCAATCAGTTCGTCGGGAAGGCTGTTGATGGATGTCATGGCATTGCAAACATGGATCAGTTGGTGGAAGTGAGTTGAGTTGTGGAGCTGTACAGTACTTGCGAGATGTCGTCATGCACGTTCTGAATGCAGATAATGATAGAGTTAGAAGGGTGTGATGAGGGGTGGAGTGAAGGGTCTCTGGGTGGTTGTTTGGAGGTGGTGGAAATATGACAAAACTGTGGTAATTTATAGAGATTAACTCAAAGATTATTTCATATTTTACCCAATTTCTCTGAATATTTCTCACTCCAAATCACCTCCTCTCTATTGTACCTCACACCGCCCAGTCTACCCTTCGTACGCAGCACCCTAATACTTGCCTCCTGCTCCAACCTAACTCACCCTCTTAACACTCACCCTCTTAACACCCACTCTATCTGTCACAACCACAGTAGCTACACTCGCTAGATACCCCTGCTAACATGGGATACTCACTGACTACCCCCACACCCATCGTGATCACCAACCTGATACCCTGTCTTGGATTCCCCCAACAAGTCGTTCAAAAAGCCCACTCCATTTCTTCTCTCAGTCTCGACTTTGAACCGCTCTTTGAAGACGTACGACTGCTCATTGGAGACGACAACCATACCTATGCAGCGGCGGAGTTTGTGATTCCGCGCTTCAGTCTGACCACAAACAACTTTCTCCACGCCTCCTTTCCCTGGAGAGAACCCAGTGGCGTGATTGAGGTGAAACAGGAACGAGACCACCTGAGCAACCTGCTGGCTCTAGGACCGGGGTACAGAGCCTACGACGGACACAGAAAGCGGTTCTACGTGTCCCACGACCGCTTCGGACGCTGCATCCTCGTGCACAACAAGAATCTTCACACGGCGTTCGAGTTCAACCTCCACAACCAGCAGATTGTCCACGTGGCGATTCTGCCAAGCACGACCGTGATCCACGTGACATCCGACGACGGCGTGGTCGACGCGCTCATCATCGACCTCCCCAAAAAACGGCTCGTCAAAATCCTCTCCTTCATCTACTTCATTCCAGCCACCTGCGGAGTGTTCCAGTTTGGAGAAACACTGTGGGTGTCGCTTGGAGGAGTGTCGATTCGCGTGGCCGTCGACTGGGACGCTACCCTCGAGTGTCTCCACGGCAACGTCTACCTCGGCAAGTGCTCCTGGTCAATTGGCCCCTCCCTAGGTGTCTTTCCCATGCAAGGCACAGGAGCCAGTCTGAGATACGTGGGCTGCATCGAGGACCGAACCCGGGTCTTTGATCTCGAAACAGAGACCATGATCGTCTACAAAAGAGAGCCACATGAGGTGCATCTTCTGAGAGGTACCCGCAACGGTCTTTTTGGTTTCTGGGTCGTGGACGAGTCGGTTTCACAGACCCTTCAAAAGATGTGGCTGCACAACTCGCAGTCGGGCAAGGCTCCCGATCAGTGGTTGTTGCAGCCGTAGGTGAGACGTGACTAACTGCTGATTCTATAGTTAGTGCGACAGGTGTAAGAATGAAGCTGTATCAAAACGAGAGTGTAGAACCAGACGAGAGCGTGGACTATCAAAAAGACAGCCCATGAGCTACGCTCACGAGCTGTGGAAAAAAAAGATTACAGCACCCAGGATTCTCGTATGGTCTCCCACTACAATACTAACTCGGCCCTCTGGTGCTTGACTATGGCTGATCGGACGGGAAGCCGTATTTTCACCAGGATATGGCCGTAACCAGATTGCGCCGATCCGGAATCGAACTGGGGGCCCATTGATGGCAACGATGGATTTTACCACTAAACCATCGGCGCATTTTATATTCTCTTTTTCCTAAATTGGGGTGGTATGTGAGCTGGTATTACGTAATCCCGCATTATTTAGGGCAGTAGAGAGAAAATGAGAGATACTGAGGTGTGTTTCATAGCTGTATAAACATGTCTAACAAGCCGATTTGATTATAAGTTGTCTGCGGAAGGTGTGAGCCGCGATGTTGTGCCTGATATTGGTGCTTTGACTAAGCGTCTGGGAGAAGCAATGGTGATGTTGAGAGGTTACAGAGTTCACAGTGAGATGTGACTTGACTTGGGTGAACCATCTAGAGTAGCTTTATCTTTTTCTGACCCGCTCTTATCAAGATAGTCTAGCTTAATTGTGCCGTGTTTACCCCACTGCCTAGACTCTTCAAAGTTCTTCTAATGGTTTAAACTTGGTTAGGACACTTCTTAAAGTCCAGATTTAATTGACACTAAGCCCACAAATTGGTTAACGCTTATTAGTAAAGTCTAGACTGCGTAATGTCATTTTATTACTGCCGTTTGAAGTGCAGTCGTTGGTTAACTCACTAGTGAACCATCTGGGGACTTTTCTAGCGTCTCTTTAGCTCTGGGTCCCTCGTGATAAGTAGTTCTTGTCTCCCTGTTTCAGGAACGTGTCTTGGCAGAGTTCTTTCCTGCTAACTGCTCGAATGCTTCAATTCATTAATCAAATAACAGTGCGGTTATCAGAAACTGTCAAATACTACATTTGCTCAATTGTCTGTCTAGACTGTTCTGCTAATCTCGTTGCCACGATCTAGAACACTCACAGACCATTGCTCTACTAGCCCAGGATATCTCATTCGAGATCTTGTGCGAGTCCATGTGGTCGTTTAAAGTGCTCCAACCAGCCTATCTTTCAAATATATAATCTCCTCCTGCCCCCGTTCATCCCTACAACCAACCATGAAGCTCTCTCTCATACTCACTCTTCTTGTCACTCTTGCTGTTGCTGAAAAGCCGCAGACTCATTCTGGCATCTTGTTTGCTCGTGACGATGACTCTCCCGCTGACGAAATCTCCATTGATGGTCTCACGGACCTCAACACGATGCTAGTGGACACCCAGGGACTTTTGTCGGACCCCGATGTTGTCGATCACGTTGACGAGGTTCCAGGAGCCAAAGACGCTGCTCAAGATCTTCAGTCGTCAGCGTCTTCTGTGCAAAACAATGACATTCCCGGTGCCTTTTCCGAGCTCGATCCCTGTGCCCCTCTTCCGGACAATCCAGATGGCTGGTCTCATGGTCCCAGTGAGTTCGACTCGGAAGGCCATCTTCTACCCATACCTGGCTGCAACCAGAAACGCGAAGTTCGTCTAGTTCGTCGAGACGCCGTTAGTCGCATTGTGAACGACGTTGGCTCCCTTCTGACCAAGTACACGGCCTTCACGAGTCTCATTTTCGCCCAACCACTTGCTTCCCCAGAGCTGCTGAGAAGTGCTTACAAAGTCGACGATATATTTCAGGAAATGTCCAACTGGTTCGACAAAGCTGATGCCGAGGTTAAGAAGCGACCCGATATAGACCCTGTCATTGATCCGGACTCTTCTCTGACTACTTTTATCATCCACTTTACTTCCCCTGCTAACCCAAAGACTCCTGGAGGAGACTCAGACAACGGAGACGATAACGGCAGCAATAACCATGGAGGCTTCAATGGTAACAACAACGGAGGTGGAGGTGGAATAGGAAATGGAAATGAAAACGGAAATGGCAACTTTGACGGCTACAACGGTAATGGTAACGGCAACGATGGAGGCTTCAACAATGGTAACGGAAACGGAAACGGAAACCTGGGTGGATACAATGGCAATGGAAACGGAAACGGAGGAGGTAAACACAATGGCCAGGGTAACGGTAATGGAAATGGTGGTCGAGGAGGGGGAGGTTATGTGCCTTATGTGCCTCACGGGCCTCATGTTCCTCTCCCTCATAACAGAGTCCCGTTCTATTCCCCTTGGCAGCAACATGGTCGTGTCTACTAGCCTGAGTAATTCTGATTAGTTGCTTGAGACGTTATAGCTCTTGCTGTAGTAAAGATGTGTGTTGTGCGGTAGTTGTAGATACAGGACGATGCAAACGTGATATCAAGAAAAACAAATACGCTCATAATTAATATCAATGTGATCAGGCCAGTGAGCTGATTTTGCTTGTATACCCAGATCCTCTGCTGCTCTGATATTCATGGAGTAATATTCGAAACTAGCCACTATTGAAATAAGGTATTCTCTCAGAAAATAGATCGGGAGCTTGAAAGTGATTAATTACGTGATACATCACTTTCAGGAGGAATGGTTGCCCTTGCGACGACGATTAATTGGAGGATTAGACGGTTCGGTTGTTTCAATACTATACTAATCTCTCCTAAACCTTAACCCAAATAAGGCCTACAAAAGTGGCAATTAAATCACTGTATCCATTTGGTTGAAGTGGCAGGCGATTGCTATCGCACAAAACAAGGTTTGGCTGAAAAAGCGTGAGCTCCAAACGTTAATTTTGGGTGAAGAAAGCTACTGAATGATCACTTGTGAAAGCTTGTTCGAGCCCTAAGCTCCTCAGTATGAAAGTCGAAAAGTTGTGAAAATAACAGCTCAAATAGTTTTAAAGCAAATCAGAAGTCGATCTGGGCAACACAAGAGTCCCTTCCTGTCTCTGCCTCATTTTCTTGTCAACTCTTTGTGAATTATTTTTTTGCTTCACATGGACGAGCAAAATTGGATAAGCATGTCAGTCTCGTGTTGGTGTGGAAATCCGAAATGAACTGATAAAAAATTGAGGAAAAATTGCGGCAGGGTGTGGTCACGTGAATCATTGAGTTCGGCAAACACATTCCAAATACTACGCTATCGGAGCACTCTGAGTTGTGTCCAGGAACTGAAATTGTACGGTGATGTATGCTCCTACAAGGATTTCAGATTGACGATACACACTTCAGTGCTGTAATTGTATACAAATGCTACGTCAAATTTAAAGAAACCAGAATCTACAAGTTGTTCAGAGCTTCCTTACAAATCTCCATTCACTTCTATCACTATATCATTCCAACTTTTTCACATCGGCTCCATTCAATCTACCTCTGACCATATCAATTAAACCTATACACATGCAATTGTTCGTTCAAACTCACCATCCACACCATAAATCTGCATCTGAACCGTCAGTAAAATCCCCAAACTCGTTGAATCTAACGTCGTCCTCAGAATACGAATCATATTCCGATCCATTGTCCGAGTACTCTCCACATCCCACTCCTCCTTCCTCCTGGTCGTCGATTTTGGTGGCGCGGTTTTTCATTTCTTCCAGTTGTTCTTCGTCCATGTACTCGTTCTCAAGCCAATCGTGGTCAATCTCTGCAAGCATGTTCTCTTTGGTGTAGGGGAGGTCTTCTCCTGGGCCAAAGGGAGAACCGTCTTCATCGGGACGAACACTCCACAGGCTTTCCAGACACATGAGGAAACGCCAGCTGTAGGTATAGAACTGGGGCAGGTTTCCACCCTTGTTCAAACCGACGAAACAGGCTCCAGCCAGCTTCTTGTAGCTTCTGTCTCTGACAATATAGGTTTTTCCCGTAAGCAAATCACCCACGATTCGGCCCAGAGAGTTAATGTGGGTCACCCAGCGGTTGTTGGCGGAAATGTACAGTCTGTAAGATTTGGAGCCCACTGCAGCCGGCTCGGCATCGTATGGTCGAAGACGCACGACCGCCTTGTCAAAAGGGGTACCGCCAAACTTGGCAGAGAGATCTGCCCACAGAGGAATGAGCAGGTGTTCGCGCCAATTGAGCCAGAGAGTGCCTTGGTAGGGAATGACGAAGTTTCGGGGCGCTGTAATCAGGCAAATCGCGTCCTGGTAGCATTCAAAGGCATAGGGACTCATCCAGTAGTCGCTCACAACTGCTGGGAACGCCACCAACTGTTTGAGCTGGGACTTTTTGGTGAGATCAAGCCAGTGCAGCTTGGCTCGTTTGGACTTCTCGTTGAACTGAATAACAAAGCAGCCCTTTTGGTTGGGGAGAAACTGGACCAGAAACTCGTTGCGTTGAGTCTCGGGGAGCACGACTGTTTTGCCTCCTGCCGTCTCGAGCTCAATTGAGCCGTCCTTGGCTTGGCTCTTGTCGACAATGTAGACCTTTGAGTCCGCATTGATATGGAGCCACTTGTCCGTCTCCTGAACAAGCATGAATTGCAACTTGGAAGTGATTTTGATACCGGAAACAGGACAAATCACCTGCCCTTCGCGGCTCTCCATGAATTTGTACCAGGACTCGAACACAGGCTCCTCGACAGGCATTTTTTCAAACCAGTCCATGGTGATGGCATCCAGAGCAAGGTCCTGAACTTCCATGTACTTGCCCCGAATCACGCCATTGGCCTGCCCTTGCAGTCGGTCTCCAAACAGCGGCTCGAACGAGTCTGGCAAAGACTTGCCGTCAATCTTGGAGGGCGACAGGTAGTGAATCCTTACGCCCCCCTCCATCGACTTCATCGTCTTTTTGGACGTCCTGTTGTCGAGTATGGCCCATTCTTCGAGATCATTTTGCTGCGAAAGTAGATTGGCAACAACCAGACGTGCGCAATCGCCCCAGGACTTCAGCTGCTGGCCTGGTTCGATCCAGGGAACGCGCTCCAGGGTCTTGTCGCGTACCAGGGTCTTGTCTAGAGCGTTGACGAGCTTGCAGAACCGCGCGCACGACTTTTCTAGCGCCATCAGCGTGTCCAGATCCGTGTGGGAAAAAACCCGCTGCCAAATCTCGTCCGTAATGTTGTCCATTGTGGTGTGTTGTCGAGGAGGAAACTCTGCACGTTTTTTCTACAACGTGCTTGATGACCTGTCCTGCATATTGAACTTTACTTAGAGGGCTGGTTGCATGAAGAGACGAACCAGATTTAGACGTATTAGATTGTAATTGCTTCTTAGACCAATTTTTCGATGTTTTCATTGAATACTGTGATTCTGAGAGCTGATTAAAATTGTTTGCAAATGAATCGGAGCATTTTTGACGCCACTACTATCCGGCTGGAGTTTCCTGTCGCGTCAAATTTCAATTTCAACGATAAAGTTCAATCGCGAAACTCATTAAGCGACGCGTCGGATAGGCCTCCAGACGGTTGTGATACTACAATTGCAGCTGGCAACACGGCGGTAGAGTAGTTGGCGCCTCAACGGCGGAGGCGCTTGTCTAGTGAGTGAAATGCAACAAATCGACCCAATTGATGAGACGAGTAATGAACGTCGCTGTGACTAGAATACGACGGGATGTCAGTTCAAGCCCACTTTTTTGTGAGGAGTTCTGTTCCCAGACGGCTGAAAAACGAGCGCAGGGAATCGTCAGGGCGAGCCATGTTTTTTGTGAAGCAATACATGTCTTTACTACCGGTACAGTAGTTAAGATGTGAACGCACCCAGGCGATTGAACAGTCCCGAAACTTCATCCAGCTACCGGTATGTACTGGAAGTCAGGGATCGTCTTGGATGCATATTTGCTTACAGAGAATGGCAGAGGGAGCTCATGGGTGTTGACTTCATCTGGTGTCGTAGTCTCGATATAAGAACAAGTTTGAGGTGAGTGTCTTCGGGCGGATCCGTAAACCGAGAAGCTGCAGGCATTTGTTAGTCACTTTCGAAATAGCGGCTCAAATCAGCAGTATGAACTTGTGTGTTTCTGAGAGAGGTAAAAGTGCTCTGGAAACCATCTTTCAAACATCGAAGCAAATGATGGAGTCAGACTTGACATAGATGCAACCTGGAAGAGACAGGAGATCTCTGTACACTGAAACTTACCAAACGATTTTGTGGAGCTCCAGCCATTGTATTACAATCTCTGACTGGTGTGATAAAAGCGTCTCGACTGGATGACGTTCGGTTTGAGACCTGGATGTTACAGCATAGCATCGGCATGATAAAGTCATTGTTCAACTTTAGACGGGGATACTACTGTATATATTGAATTTACATCTAAATAACCTGACACATAGAAGTGAAGCAGACATTAGTTGCACCCTGTCACCTGTCAACAGTTTAGTTGGTGTGTGTAAAAACCAGAATAAATAAACTGCGTAGCTGATGAACTGTCATCCAATATTGCTGTAAAGATGCGATGTAATAGAGGCTCGTGGCTACGACGTCAAAACTCACCACTAGAGTGTGTATATGGCTACAGGACTGCAATTCGCCTCTACAAATACTGCAAAACACTACAACCACTGCATGGAAAACTAGGATAAAACTGCAACAATATTGGCTGCCACTGGAACCGCACAATGACGAGACTGAATGGCTTACTTACTACGGCTAGATCCTGCTTATCCTCCTACACCACAACCATTAAATACAAATACATTATCTTCTACTTATCTCCTCCTTGGGATCTGATCAAGACCACGGAATCCAGATCAGCATCTGTGGCATGCTAGTATGCAGCTGCGCTTGAGTGAAGCACCATGCGATAGGGGAGGGACAAAGTGAGTCTTCAGCCTACCAGTGCAATAGCTCAGGGCAACTTACTCAAGTGATAGAGCTGAACGACAGACAGAGTTGAGACACTGCTTAGTGTCACTGAGACACCCCAGCCTCTGATTTCAAATCTCCCCTAAACGATGATTCGGCCTACGGCCTCATCATCGCTGCGGATTCGAACTCTGCGCCTTCAACCCTTGTCCAATACCCGGCATGATTCCCGTGTCCACCACAATACTCTGCATAACCGGAGCCATATCATTACCCGGCTCAGAATCGTAGTCCGAGTCCATGCTCTTCTTGGGCAGGTTGAAGAGACCCGAATGGGGTCTTCCATCGACCGATTTTCGGTGGAAAATGCCCGAGAGGCGTTCGGACATGCCGAGATGGTGATGGGGGTGGTTTTCGGCCGTTTCTGCGGGTCGGGGCGATCCGTCGGCGTCGGCAATCGAGATTCGGGGCGCGGGGCCGCCCGGAACATGGGTCTGGACGCCTGTAGATCGTCCTCGAGGCTGATCCACCAGCTCCAGATCCTCGTCGTCCTCTTCCTCCAAAATCGGATGGCCACTGAATCCTTCGCCGGCAGCCATGTTTGTCGAGCCACAGAGCGAGTGGGCTGCGACTGAGGGAGATCGGGTGGCCACCAGGTCCGTGTCACTGATGACGAACGGGTTGTGTTTCGGCTCGCGGGTCTCGGTCGCCGGAGTGGCTACAATCGGGCCCTTTTTCTCCTTTTTTTCCATAGAGCAGCAGTTTCCCATTGTGAGTGTGTGCGGGCGAAATCTGGCGGTGCTTGTGTGTTTCTAGCGGTGCTGGAGATGGTCTGTTGGAGATGGTCTGACGTCGATTAGTCTGACGGTCGTATGGTCTGTTCAGCGATGTCGACGAGTGACAGATGCAATGAGAGAATAGGCGGAGATGTAGCGAGCAAGCCGGGCTTCGAAAAATGCGTCGAATAAAAGTCCTGGTCACAAAGTCTCACCAAAAAGTTGAGGTCTGGAGATTCAAGTCTCAGAGGGGGGCTGGCACACAGTAAAGTGCAGCAACAAAACCTTGTTTGAAAGGTTGCGGTATTTTGACCAGAGGCCGAGGAGAATGATATGGGCGCTGTGGAGGTCGCAAAAGTGGCAGAATCAGCTCGTTGTGTTCGCGTGAAATCAAGCTGCTATTTCCGCTGCTTCTCCGCCCCAAAATTAGCGCAAAACAACCCACTAGTGCTGCCTCGACGCCCAGCCCCGAGCCTGTATCGTATCTACCCACAGCTTAAACCTCAGTATACCAGTCTAAATTTCACTCTGCACAAAGTTGATCGCCGGGGCCGTTACGAAATCGAATCTCGGTTCCCCAGCCCGGCGTCTATCCGCCGCTGAGGGTCCTGGAGAACAAATCTCGTCACGCATGTACCCCATCGCTTGGCATGCAGATGACATGTGTAGCTCGGAACTGGCGCTAGAGTGGAGTAGTGGATATGTAGGTTATATTGATCGAAAGCCCTGAGTCAGGGGAACATTTCGATCGAGTCAGAATTCTGATACCTCACATCAGTATCATTCTGTAGACTTCCCAAATCCCCGGACTTTTCGGAGTTAAAAAAATTCAAACTCGGCAACGTAATTGGCCGCCAAAGTTAAGCCTGAAACGGTGCCCAGATCCAGCACTGGAGTGATGGGCGGCGGTCACGTGACAAACGAACGGGTCACGTGACACAACAAGTATTGCTCGTGGGCGCCCTCTCACCTGCTATTATGCATCTCATTCGATTGCTATCGAACATGCAGATGAGACATGCATGATTTGAAGGCAGGAAGGAGGACTGAAATGGAGCTGTTTTTGAGCTGAGAGATTTAGTTGAGAGTTATTGCTTCTGAAGTAGATGGGAAAGTGTACGTGGGTTATAGTTGTGTGGAGCGAGAGATGACCATGTTGGTTTACCGGTACTAAGGTACAGTAGCTACAGTACGAGTGCGTGTATTCCACACCATCAAGGCAGCTCAATGTTGTTTTACTAAATATCGTGCTACTCTTACAACCCTATTAAAATTGCTGAATACTTCTCTCATACTCGCTCACTCTCCACACAAAGACAACGTATCCACTAACAAAGACATGGCTTCGTCAACTGTACACGACTCACACAGGTCAGACAACTCACCTGAAAGTTCTGCACGTTTCGAAACCACCATCTTGGCCATATGACGCCTGATCTTGTCGTTGGAGGCTTCATTGGCTCGTTTCCAGCCTGAAACCACTTCCTTCAGAGTCAAGGCGTCGTCAGAGACAGTCATGATCTCGCCAGCCATAAGAGCGACCAGCTCGGGGAGTTGATAGAGCTCTCCAATAAGCATCAAGCCGGTCAGCTCTTCAAAATTCAACTCCAGCTCTTCTCCGTACAAGTACGACACTAGTTTCTGGACCCACTGTTCGGGGAAGTCAAACTTGAGCATTTTGTCCTGTCGTTCAGAACAGTCGTTGTTCATCATAGAGTCGAAATACGGCCAGTATGTGGTGAGAACAAGAGAATGGACGGGAATCGAGACTCCGTTCTGGCACTCGATGGTGAAATCACAACTCTCTGTCTTGGAGCGTACTTGACTGACATTGTGTTGAGCTTTGATGGGGAGTTTCTCTGGTGTTTTCTGTTCGAGAGAGGTGTCGTACTTGTTTGCGAGGTCTTGGAGAATTACCATATTCACAGCTTTTTTGTAGTCTTTGTGTTCTATCACCTCTTCGAGCTCGTATTCTTTGGTGTGGTACTTGAAGAGCAGAGTCTCGTAGCCACCTGTAGAACGCAGGGTGAACAGAAGCAGAGACTCTTCGTTATTCAGAGTATATTTCCATGAGATTTCTCCCGATCCAGAGAAACTGACAGATTTGAGGTGGTTTTGCCAGATTTTCATGTCGTCAGATCGGTGTTTGTTTCTCGGTCTCATCTCCATTGGAGATTCATGACTGAGTACCATGTTGCCGTTCTTAACCTGAACGCGGATTGTGGAGTTGTCACTAACAACGGCAAGCTTGAGAGTATCTCCTTTGACGGTTTCGTAAAATTGCATTGCGGTGGGTGGCGACAAGTTCGCTTTGTGTCAACGAGAGAGGTCTAGCTGACACTAGTTCAGGGTCTGGATCTCATCAAGCGCCTAGACCGGATCTTACATCATACGCAATACTGTAATTGATACGTTGGACTCTTCAAACCCCCTCCGTATCAACCAACTAGCTTTGGATTCTTAAGAGAGGACATTGATCATCCACTGTGATTCACCTGCCTACCGGTACTGTACTGTACAGTAGTCACAAACATGTTTGGACGCAGACAGAAGCCTTAGCGCGTCTTGAGTCCCCTACTAAGAGCTTCAGGATATGTTCTAGACCTACCGCTTCATTTCAATTCATCTTCAATGAAGCTCAACAGTCACCCTGACAGCATCCACTTCAACTATAGTGATTGGGCCAGGTCTACAGACTCATTGGGCTCAGCATTCATAGAATACAGTAGGTGACTCTGGAACACATATAAACAGTTCAGGCATTCCGTTTATTCTAGCACGTGGTCAGCAACTCTCTGGTCTGTTTACTTCACTCTTCATGATAATATCCCTGTCAAAAATGTACCACACGACTTCTTCCCGTATACAGTATGTACCGTACATCTGCTGGAAGCCACTGTAACTGACCTACTTGTAGTACTGTACTTGTATGTAATGGGTACCGTTACCTCTTTGCTCAATAATGGTATTGGATTGAAGCCACTGACTACAGTACCGGTAGGTCATTTACAACCACTTGAGATCGCTCTGTCTGCAACGGATGGTTACAAACTCGTCTGTACTGACAAATTAGGCAGTTCGGACCATACTCAAAGGAGATAAGAACTGTGGGGCTCAACCGACTTGTGTTCTGGGAATCCCACTCTACGTAAATTCCCGAGTACAGCAGCTAGTTCAGGAGTCACCTTGGCGTCTTTGGCTACAGTGAACAAGTTGATCCACAGACTCAACAGAGTCAGAAGAGACAGTCAGACACCACAAGACTCAATTCGACTTACGTAGTTTCTCAACAGGCCCCCTCTACTACATCGCGTGATTCATCCTTAGCACTGCCCAAAGCCCTTTTCTTCGCACTTCCTTAATTAACACTCTCAAATACGATACCTACAGTACCGGTACATTCATACCAGACCGGCCTACAGTTCAGTGCAGTGTTTTACACCCCCCATATCCTTCTTAATACAATTAATTTCTATAGTGCCTTCCCAAGCTATTAGTGCACGACTCAAAGAGTTGATGCTGGTTTTGGTGTTGAGTGTAAGTGACATCAACTGCATGTCTGACAGGCAACCAAATGGGCCAATTGAACAGCAATTGATATTCGCTGATCTGAACACTGTCGATGGTGCATCCCACAGTTGACTCGGTTCTCGCTCGCCGCTCCTTTTCGCAATTTCGCTTCGCTCAATTGCTCTAAGGGAGCGACTCACTGGTCTCATCAAAAACCAGACAAACACCCTCATCTCCCGCGGTAATCAACTTGCCCTGGTTAGTAATAGCCATATCCAGCACGCCCATGTTGTGTCCCCGTCCGACCCACATCTCGTCACCGTTTCGGGCGTCGAATCGTCGAATGACTCCGTCCATAGCCGCAGCCACAAGAACAGGAGTGTCCTCGACAAACTGCAGCCACGTGACGGCGTCTCCCATGACGAGAATCTTTCGCAGACGCCACGTGTTTGTGTCGTAGAGCATAATCTGGCCGGAGGTGGTTCCTGCAGCCAGCAGCTTCATGCTCTTGCACCACGACAGGGCCTCCACAGATCGCTCGCCCTCCTCCATCTTGGCGGAGCACGTGTTGAGCGTCTCGATGAGCTGTCCGCCGTCAATCTTGAACAGCACGAGCTTTCCGTCGGCAGCTCCGGCAGCCAGAGTCTTCTTGGTGGGATCCTCGGCCATGGAAACCCACACATCGGGGCCCTTGAACAGAGTGGCAGAGAGAGTAAAGTTGGCGGACTGGTTGTACACGTCCCAGCTGACGATGGATCCGTCGTCGGAGCCGGTGATCAGCGTCAGCGAGTCCTTGTCGTCGGCCAGAACCCAGGTTCCAACGGTGCAGCAGCCAGAGTGGCCGTTGAGAACAGTCATGGAGACAAAGCCAGAGTCCTCCAGAGCGTACACCCAGACGGAGCCGTCGGTGGCTCCAAAAGCCACAATGTTCTGCTCGGGATGCACTCGGGTCCACACAACCTCCTCGACCTCCTGGATCGAGTCAATCTCCGTCCACTTCTGGAACTTGTTGGTGCCGTGGAACAGCTTGACACATCCAGCCATGTCAGACGTCACCAGGAAGGCTCCGTCAGCAGTGAATCCGCCGTCCGTCACAGACTCCTTGTGGCCGTCCAGCTTAGTCACCAGCTTGGGCTCGTTGGAATTGCTGGTCCACATGTACCCACAGTTGTCGCCTCCTCCAGACACCACCAGAGGCACGGAGGGATGCGCAATCACCTTGAACACAGAGTCCTCGTGCTTGTCGAACCACGCCACGGCGTTGTTTCGCATATCCACCTCGATCCGCTCCTCTCCCTGCTCTCCGTCATCGTCTCCCTCGTGCTCGTCAACTCCCTCCATGTCGTCATCATCCTCCTCGGGCTCGGGCTCGTTGGAATCGGGCACAACATCGGCAATATCGGTCTCGTCAATGTAAATGTCGGTGCCGTTGTCCTGGTCGTGGCTCGCCTGAGCGTCAATCTGCTCGCCTAGCTGGTTGTTTTCTTCTTGGCTCATTTGTGTTGTTTTGATAAGTGTAATTGCAAGTCAAGTTGTCAGTCAAGTTGTGCAGCACCACTCTCCTTATACAATCTCTTTGGTCACACTTGCAGATATTTTTTTAGACTTTCATGCAAGGGTAGGGGTTGGAGATGGAGCAAGTTGGGTGGTGGCAAGTTGAGATGTGCTGGAGGGGATGCGGGATTTTGGGGAAACAATGACTTGGTATTACTTGTTGTGACTCCCTATATCTCTCATCAAAAAACCAATCAATTCTGACCACACTTGGGTGACTTTGAGCGCCCTGAAAATACCAACTACAACCAACAAAAGAAAGCCTGTATTATTGGGACATTGTTGGAACTATTTCGAACGTGATGGAACGGGACTTGTGGTTGTGGTAAACTGTCTGGAAGTGGACCCAAAGACAGTGTTAGACTCCCCCCACCCTGCTCTATCACCACAAATACAATTCACAACCCCTGCACCACCCTAACACTCTTAACCTGACATTGTAACATACTTTCCACTAACACGGTCTAGACTCTCTACTTGTAGCAGCGTTGCAGAGAGAATTAAAGAGCACCAAAAGTCGCTCGGAAACGACATTACAAATCATCCACGTGACTGCCGTATACTCAGTGACCCCTCTCGCTGACTAATCCAATCCCCGAGTCACATGACCGATTCTGCATCTTTATCAAATCCCGATCAGTGAACCTAGACGATGCAGCATTGATCGTGGTGGAGGAGGGGGCAGGAGACTTCAGGGGAACACGTGACAAGTCATGTGATTCAAAATGTAGATACTGGAGCGCTTTACATCAGGTGACAAATTCTGTAGAACTTCAGCCCTCACTGAGCGTACACAACCACTTCCCCAGTCTCTTCCTCTCCGCATGTGAAGATCTCCGACCAACCCGTACCCTAGATCAAAGGTTATTTCAAAAGTTGCTTCAGAACGGGGTTCCATGAGCTGGTTGGGGAGTGAATATACCTCTTTAAAAAGTCCATATTAATCATTTCCAAATCAAGACGAGCTCATTGGTATCCTTAACTCTTCCCTAGCCCTACTCCACGCCTTTCTCTCCAAGTCATACATTCCCCCCCCTCTAACCTAACCCTGGAGTCAAGCATGTTAAAACCACCTTGATCCCCACAAGACATCACCAACCCCCCGACTTTACAATGACCAAGGTTCCCGCTCTGAAAAACGATTTGATTCTGCGAGCCGCCCGAGGCGAAAAGGTTGAGCGACCTCCCGTGTGGATGATGCGACAGGCCGGTCGATATCTCCCCGAGTACCATGTTGTCAAGGGCAAGCGAGATTTTTTCGAGACTTGTCGAGACCCCAAGATTGCCGCCGAGATCACGATTCAGCCCATTGAGCATTTCCCCGGACTCATTGACGTGGCCATCATTTTCAACGACATTCTGGTGATCCCCCAGGCTCTCGGTATGACTGTGGAGATGGTTGACAAGGTGGGTCCTCATTTCCCCGATCCTCTTCGAACTCCCGAGGACATCAAGCGGCTCAAGAAGAGCAGTGAGGTGGTCATCAAGGAGTGTCTGGGCTGGTCTCTGGACGCCATCACTCTGACACGTCAGCAGCTTGATGGACGAGTTCCCCTCTTTGGCTTTGTGGGAGCTCCCTTCACTCTGCTGGCCTACATGCTGGAGGGCGGATCGTCGCGAATGCACAAGTGGACCAAGGAGTGGCTGTACAAGTACCCCGAGTCGTGCCACGAGGTGCTGCAGCGAATCACCGACGTTGCTGTCGATTATCTGGCCCATCAGGTGATTGCTGGAGCCCAGATTCTGCAGGTGTTTGAGAGCACTGGAGGCGAGCTCACTCCCGCCGAGTTCAAGCTCTACTCGCTTCCCTACGTCAAGCAGATCCGAGACAAGGTCCCTGCTCGAGTCAAGGAGCTTGCTGGAGACGAGTACGACCCCAAAGAGCATGATGTTCCCATGGTCTTCTTCCCCCGAAACTCGTGGTACGCTCTGGACGCGTGCTGCGATCTGGGCTACGATGTCATCTCTCTGGACTCTTCCTGGGACCCCGCTGAGGCCGTCAAGGTCGTGGGAGACCGACGAGTCACTCTGCAGGGTAACCTGGACCCCGGCGTGATTTACGGATCGCGAGAGATGATCACCAAGAAGGTCGAGGAGATGATTGCGGGCTTTGGCGGTGGCAAGCAGAATTACATTATTAACTTCGGTCACGGAACCCAGCCTATGATGGACCCTGAGCAGGTTGGATGGTTTTTGGAGGAGTGCCACCGGGTGGGAAAGCAGTAGTTACGAGCGAACATCTCAATTGCGAGCGGAGCGAGTGATTGAACTTTTTTGGGCAGTCAGTTTCGGGCAGTCAGATATCGTACAGACACCAGCTGTGGTGCTGTCACCTTGTTCCTGCACTCGCATCCGCCAATCCCCCCTAGCTGTGTAACGTTGTGAGCTGGCCAGCTGCAACCTTTTTGTATATACTTGATGATAATGAGTAATGTTTTGGAGTGTGTGTTTGTGGTGGGCTGGATCGGATCTCCTACTATAGCGCTTCTTCTAGGGGATGTGATAAGGTCTCTCTGAACAAAGTGAATTGTGTGGTTCTTTGACTCTTGCAAGTGAGTCTTGGGCTTGCAAGCACGTGTGGCACTTCATGGAGTCTTGGAGTTAACAGAGAGCTATCTTCCTTCAGTGTCTTCAAGTAAAGCCTCTTGCACTTAAACCAGTATTTGCCCTCCCGCAGTCTCAATCATTCCATAGCTGTGGTATTGGCAGAGCTAGAACGAATCTGATGCTGAGACCAAATGCAGCTCGCTCATCTCATCATTTTGAGCCGATAAGTGGCGAGATTTGGAGCATGATTGGTTCTGTCGTACTGATTCTGATTTTCTGTGAAGGTGTCGAGCATCTTGTTCGAGGAGTAATGGACAATTAACAAGAGCAATTGGGCAAGTTTCTAAGAATCCTGGAGCCCGAAATTGTTCTACTGGCTGAGTTGGTCTCTGCGGCACACACACCCAAATCTCGGTCACCAGAAGGGCTCTCAAGGGTCACATCTGAAGCACTGGAAGTAGTCCTGGCTCTCAAAAGGAGTCACGATATTTTAAATTGCACTCCAGATGTGTCAAAGTTGGTTTGAGCCAGTCCCAGTGACTTCAGCTGCTCCTTGCCTCTCACTCTACTCTCTCATAAATGATTACCTAACAAACGTTCCAACAAGATGTAGTTGAGACAAAAAATCGAAATAGCCCCAACTTCTCATCTGAATAGACAAGCACCAGTTTTTATTGCAAATAATTGGTAAATAGCTGCCCGGCTATCCGTCGGTAAAAATTCCTTCCTTTCAAGACCCTTGTGGAGCCTGGTAGACACCCCCAGCAGACATTTCTCTTAACAAATCCTCAACCGTAGCTACCAGCCCCCTCAACTAATAAAATGACCCTCCCCACCATCACACCCCTCCACATCCTCCCCGCATTTAATAGCTCACAATTCGACTCCGACCAAAATAGAACGGTCTAATGGACCCTCGTGATGAGTCCAAAGAGATGGGCCAGAAATTCGAGCCAAACTAGTCCGCACTAACCAGCTGGAAGAGACCAACCAAACTTGAAGAACAAGGGATGAAACGGAGGAGAGATAGACCCGGGTTATTCGAAAGCCACGGAATTATCAGATATAACGGAAATACGGAGATACGGATATAAGCGGGTTTATCAGTGGTATGCTATTGATCTAATTGTCTTGTGCTTAGCCCAGGGCAAAGGGGATCCTGCATCGTCACTGCGCTTTCACGTTGGCGTTTTGGAATGCCGAACAACTGTATTTTCCGGGTCACGTGACGGATTTGTCATTGACTTTTGCAGTCTCTTTGCCGCTTCACTTTTGACCTTCAATGAACGGCAGAGACTTTTCCTCATCGACTGGCTGGCAGCATTTAGATTAAAACTGATCCAAATGTAAATGGATCGATTTTGAGACAAGAGTGGAGGTTTTGAGTAGTTTGAATGGTCCATTTTTGCGCTCAAATCATTTTATATGACGTCAAGACCGTCTGCTAGTGTCTCTACCTCCTCCAGCTAACTCCTTTTCTCGGTTCTCGTTATTCGTCCAATTTTTCAATATTAACTCTCAAACCCAGATAGGCGCAAAAAGCAATTTATCAACCAGAAGCGAAAATCCGAGAAATCTTGGCACCTTCAGCCGTTACTAAGCCACAGATTGATACGACTCTTGATTTTGAGAGAAAGGTTCCGGAGTTATGTTGTGGGGGGGCTGTGAGAGTTGACCGTTGAGTCTAGGGTGGAGCCAGAAATCGGGTGAAATCATGATAAATCAGAGCACAAATGGATCGCGCTGAGCTCATTTTTGGCGATTTTTCACTTCATTTATTACCTCAATAACCACCTTCAACCACCTCCAACAGCCTCATACAATCATATGCTAGACTATGCATTTACCGTTTGCCACCAACTCAACGATACAAGACATGACGAGAGCTCAAACCGAATCGGCGAAATCTGATAAAATGGTGTCGAATC
This sequence comes from Yarrowia osloensis, assembly GCA_900519015.1. NCBI lineage: Eukaryota > Fungi > Ascomycota > Dipodascomycetes > Dipodascales > Yarrowia > Yarrowia osloensis. Next base: position 4,128,505 of record ULGU01000001.1, read on the forward strand.
ATTCAACTTCTTTCCGACCCCTTCTTGCTGTCGATTCTTCTCCACGCCAAGCATTCATCCCCTTCTGCACTGCATCAGCCCTACACGGGGTTTGAGACAGTGTCTATTAATTAGACGGAACGATAGCAAGCAGCACACACACGTTTTTGTGGGAAAATCGAGGTCGCTAGCTTGCTCTCAAAGGGCTGAAGAGGGGTAATGAAACGGTCCATTGAATGCCAGAGACTATTGGTAGGGGCGGATGTGGCGATCTACAGACGCCGGGTTTCCACTGGACCCGTTTTTTTCTCTTCCCAGCAAGACTCTTGTCCAGCTCTCAGAGTCTTGCTGTCTACTTTTATCCCGTTGCGGCATTACCATACAGCCCTGGCTGGAGCATAAGCTTCAACGTTGTCATAGGGACCAGTAGCGTTTAATTCCGGGCTGTGGGAGTGGGTGATTGTGTGCTAGTAACGAGGGAGTGTGGAATGGGAGAAATACAAAAATTTGTGTGAAATCATCGCCATCAAATGAAGATGATTTTCGTTATTTTCCCTTGTTTTTCCCACCACTACATCACCTAATATATCCAATCCTCGCCCCAACAAACTATTGACTAAGCAAACTCTCTGCGTGGATTGCCGTGATTGTCGGTAATTAGCCCCAAGAGGACAAGTAATGAGGAGAGGGCTGTTGGCTGAAAAACGACCTGCTGACTAACCTGCAACTCATCGGAGACCCGCACGGCCATCTCCACGCCCTCCGCACCCGCACCCAACGGGTCTCAGACTCCCTTGTTTCACCCATGGCCTTGTCTGCTTGTCTCCATCTGCCTAGCGCTTCTTCGTATACGGTTTGTGGGTTTTTACGTGCCGTTTTTTACAGTGCGCAAACCTAGATAGCGGTGGGCAGGACCTACCGTGCTCTTCTGGCGACTTGTAGTCAGCATGCGAACATGTAAGGGGGCCGAGCGAGCGCGTGCGAGGCGGAGTATGATCGTGCAGAGCTTCAGAAGCGAGAATGGAGCTCATGAGATCGGTGTGTTGAGATCACCAACACTAGCGGAGAGATAGACTCGGTGTTGGGCAGTCAGAGCAGGGTGTGTCCTAGTCACTGGATATGGGTTTGGACTAAATCCTTGTGTCGAATCCCCCTGAATTCGTCATCGCGAGCTCTACATGACCTCAACTGCTCTCGCTAGACCACCTCCGCTTTTTTCGGATGCAGATCTGAGAGACTTTCAGAGGCTGCATGGAAAGCTTAGCAGCTAGCTTTGGCGTGAGAGTCTAAGCTGCACAAGGTGGATATATGAATAGAGCTGGAGCTATAGGATTGGCAAAGCCAAACCGAGAGATATATACCGTCGGATATAACATTGAGGCTCGACATCATCTTCAACCTCAAGGATATCGGTGAGTCGGATGTATGGCGGAGGAGGGGGTCGAGAGAGGGTCTCAGCGGTGGCAGCAGGTGTACAGCAGTGTGCATTAGTGCGATGGATCGAGGCATACAGAAGACAACGAGTGTGAGGAGGTACAACACAAGCGGCGTGACGACAGGTGGTGGACACAAACAGAGTGGTAGCATTGTGGTGGGCACAAGCGACAGGTTCTAGCGACACAAACGGTGGTATCGACACAAACAGCGACAAGAGTGGCACAAACCGACACAGCAGCAACATGACATGTCTCTGCAGGTCTTCTGACAGGTGGGGTACGTTGTGCGAGCCGCAGCGTGTTGTGATGAGAGGACAGTGGTAGGAAGCGAGGTTCAAGATGGGTATCAGGATGACCTCAGACGACACAGAACTGGACCACGACAGAGCTATCATGTTATTATATCACCACATCACAGTCTACACACTACACCCACACTCCACACTATTGGTACACCACACACCACTCTACACCATACAGTCCACCACGATACTTGCTACATACCCATATCTCATACAATGCGACGGGCTTGATCAAGATGCTGGTTTCTTCGGACCCTTCTCGATTCAGCCATTCTCACTGGTGCTCATAGTATCATCCGGACACTACTCCCAGGCTGTGAAGGCAGCTGTACTATCCACATTGCTTCACTGAATCCACTTGTGCCAACGAGTAAACAACTTCAGTACCTGAGACTCTGGCTGCTCAAAACCATCAACCACACTCCATTTGTCCGCCATTTTCCCCATTTCCCCACTAACACAGATGACTACACCGGGCCACGTTCCAGACCCTGGTCAAGAAAAACACGAGTTTGATTTCGAGCTCGACCACAACCCCCAGGACCACGCTGTCCACGACACACAGCCCGCGGAGGAGCCCCAAGCGCTCCACGAGCATCCCGACGCGGACCACCACCACCACCCACAACAGTACTATGGTGAGGACGATAGCTACGAGATGGAAAAGGGCGAGTCGGCGTCTCCCGAGGAGGGCGACGACAAGCCCACACAACGGCCGCGGTCTCTAGCACGCCGGATCAGCGAGGACTTCTTTTCGATCCGGCCCCGGCGACACAGAACCGTCGACGACCCCACGCCGCGCCGGGAGATGCTCAACAGCACGAAACGGTCGTTCCCCAACCGAGCGCCGGGCCCGCCGCAACACAACTACTTCTGGCGGTTCTTCCACCCGTGGTGGTTCACGGAGCACCTGAATCTCGACGGCTTCATCGTCATTCTGCGGGACTGGATCGTGTCGTTCACCATCATCATTCTGATGGTGTGCCACAAGTCGGCGCGGTGGCTGGGTCCGTCCTGTTATCTCGGTCTCGTCATGTCCATCGTCATGCCCTCGGGCCAGCTGTCCATCATTTCGGCGTTCGTCATCAACGTCCTGCTCATGTTCTTCATCATGACGGGCTGGGTGTGCGCCAACATTGTCCCGATGCGCATTTCCAACACGTATTTCTACGACCGATGGACCGTCAACGACTTCATGCAGGATGTGGTCAACCGGGGTCTCTGCAGCGCCGATCTCGGCAAAAAGGAGCTCATGGCCTGTCTCACCGAGCAGGCTAGTCGCGGAATCTACATGAAGGGCAGCACCTCTGCCATCTACGCCTTCTGGCTCGGTGTCACGGGATGCATCCACTTTTACTTCAAGTTCAAGCACCCCGTATACATTCCTGGAGCCATCACCGGCATGATTGCGGCCTGTGTGTCTCTGGTGTCATCGGTCCACACTCCCTGGTTCGACGCCAAGGAGGTCGGAACCGGTATGATGAAACCCATGGGTCTGGCGCTGGCGCTCAACATGTTTGTCGCCATGGTCATTTGCCCCGTGACCTCGTCTCACCAGTACATGGACATGATCAAGAAGGAGTACATGCTGCTGAGCTCGCTGATCAAGTTCCAGCGCAAGTTTGTGTCCGAGACCCGTCCCTCCAACGAAACCGAGTGGCTCAAGTTCAACACCATCGAGGGTCTCATTCTCAAGATCCGGGGCCTCTTCCCGGTGTTGTCGGCCATGGAGTCGTCCATGCCCATGGAAGTCACCATCACGCGGTACTCTCTGGCTCATTACCCCAGTGCCAAAATCACCATTTCTCGCCTCGCGTCCATGATGAGCGGCTTTAGCATGTTCTACGACTCGATGGAAAACCTGCGACATGCCGTCTTGGAGTACCACAAGGGTGACACTCAGACGCTGGAGCGCCAGCTCAGTTTTGCCATTGGTTCCGACAACAACAAGACCGACAAAAAGCGCAAGAAGCCCAAGGACTACGCTCCCGTTGGCGCCTTTGAGACCCAGCACTCCATGGCTGGAGTTCTCCGTGACGAGTGGAAGCGAGCTTCTGTTCAGGAGGGCGAAGGTGGCTCCAAGGCTGTGTCCTCCGACCCTCCCTTCTCCATGGACGACCTGGATCACGTAATGGAGACCCTGGACCGTATTTCCGGTCCCGTGTTGGACTCTGTGGCTGAGCTGCTCGACACCATGGTGTCCTGGACCGATGCCTGCAACCATTTCCGAACCTACGCATATTTCCTTCCCTGGATGCGAAAGAAGCGGGTTGCTTTGCAGAAGGAGCGGGCTGCTCAGCTTGTCGAGGTCTACGAGCGGTACAAGGTGGTGCGAGACCAGTTTATTGCCGATCGATACACGATTTTCACCGGAGCCGAGGCTGGAGTGCTCATTTCCCGAGTTCTCCAGGGCTCTCTGTACTGTGGCTACCTTCAGGAGATCCTGCACAACTTGGACTTCATGGTTGACCAGATGATCGACATGGACTACAAGCAGCCCGAGCCCCACTTTGTTACCGGTCTCGGCAACTACGTGCAGATGAGCAAGTTCCGAATGTCTGTTTTCACCGGTGCCGGAGACGCCAAGTACAATAATGAGGCCGAGGCTGAGCAGAGCACCTTTTCGCTCAAGAGCACCATGGCCGAAACTCGAGATCCCGACGCTCTTCCGGGACAACATGTAGGTCACTCCGTGGGCGGATTCATTCGATCCGCCTACCATGAAATTATCCAGACCAAGTACATGGTGCCTCTCAAGGGCTCGATTTTCGTCATCATCGCCTCATTCCCCGCTCTGTTCAAGCACTCGCATCACTGGTACTACACCAACCGTCTCTACTGGGTCATTGTGATGACGTTCCTGTCGGTGGCCGAGCTTGCCGTCGATAACCTGTACAATATCATCAACCGAATCCTGCACACCTTTTACGCAGTGATTATCGCAATGGTTGCATGGTACATTAGTACTGGTAAAGGTCACGGCAACTCCTACGGCTACGCAGTCACCATGGGCATCGTCTACATCCCCCTGCAGTTCTATCGTGAGTTCCATCCCATTGGTTCTCCCATCCCCACCATTGTGCTAGTCATTACTCACACTCTGGTGGTGGGTATTTCGTGGGTCGATGGCCAGCGTCTGTCCACCTACAGCATTGGTGTGGGCTGGACGGTGGCGTGGCATCGATTCGTCGCCGTCTGCTGCGGTATCCTGATTGGCTCCGTCTGTTCCTATCTCCCCCATCCTTACACTGGTAAGAAGGCCGTTCGAAAGATGCTGTCGTCTGTCATCCACGAGACCGGCAATCTTTTCTGCGAAGTGTCCCACTTTGCCGCCGAGAGGATGCGCAACCCGCGAATCGTGGTGGACGCCAAGGCCGACCCCATTGCGGGCCACATCAACGGCATCATCATGAAGCTCATGGGCGCACGCCGAACAACCATGATTCTCAAGTACGAGCCCGAAATGCAGGGTCCGTGGCCCGCGGCGGTGTACAAGGAGCTGATTGCGCTGTTGGGCGAGATTGTCGAGCTGTACCTGCACCTGTACACGATTCTCAAGCGGTTCAAGGACCCCACGTTCTGGCTGCCCCACGTGCTCAAGTGCATTGGATGGCGAAACCAAAACCTCATGTCCCACTACTTTGCCATTCTCTACATGTCTGGGTCTGCTCTTGAGCGGGGTGTCGGTCTTCCCGAAATCACCCCCGCACATCTTCTCATGGAGCACGTCCAGATGCTCGACGGCCAGCTGTACAGCCTGGCGACCGAGAGCGAGGTGAACGTGGAGGAGGAGCCCGGCAGTCCCGGCAACCCGCAGGCCTCGCCTGACATTGTTGAAGGAGCCATCAACGAGCACGTTGACGTTTCTAACGAGCGTCTACGAACCTCGGATGGCCTTCAGTACATTTCTGCCCTGTCGATTGCCAACAAGATCTACGACCGAATGGACCGACTTCTGATCCAGGTCAAGATGATTGTTGGTGAGCAGTACGGGTCCCATAATTATTATCTTTACGACCATCTTAACACGGTCTAGGTTTTTGCATATAGAATATTTAATGTATATTGATGATTGATAGTGAGGTGTGGCACGGTATTAGGTATGACTCACAGATAAGAGACTCAAGGACAGCGTTCTGCAAGCTCAGTAATTAGTGTGGCTTTATTCGCTAAATGCATTTAGTATTGTTGAGTTTGCCTGGTCTCTTGCTTAACATGCTCTGATCATGACTCCACACAATAATCTTCTATACACTTTACCCCTCCCTGGCACTGCCCTTGGCCAGATCAATTACGGCCCAATACGGTAACAGGTAAACCAGCGCCCATCCAGTGTCGATCTGCCAATCTCCAGAGGTTGCACCGATCGGCGTTTTCCACTGTACACTTGCCCATGCTTGTTGAGCACATGTTGGGATGCGTGTGTCTGGGTTCCACCAGGTTTGAAGATATTTAACGGTCTCGGTTGAAGGAAGGCTGAAGTGGGGCTGCCGAACCGTGTTGCAGTGTTACACTTGTGTTTGTAGCTTGTCAGAGGGGAATTTCAACGACTTACAACGATTTATGTCACTTGAGAAAGATATCTGAATACAGGAATCGGTTAAAGATGAGCTAAGAATATAGCAACAGCTTTCCAGTCCTGGCACGTGCTATCACGGCTTCCATTTTGAAGCATACATTTTCGGAGTCCGGTTTCAAGAGCAGTTTCAGAGCCCTCCCTCAGACCTGAAGCCGTCTGCTCTCTCACGGTTTAAATTTATCGGAGATGAAGAAGGGCTGCGAACTTTGGCTCACGGTAAGGGGAGCCTCGTAATGTAGCCGAGGCTGCGCAAAAGCAAATGTGTGAAAAGTTTTACGCGGCGCACTCTACGTTTTAATTCCGGTCTGGCGTCATCGACTTGGAAGGTGCCAATGTCGCTAATGTCCGATAGCAGGCTTGGCACATGGATTACGCGAGGGGGAAAAAGGTGTAATATGTAAGACGATGGAGCAGAAAATAGTATTGTGGTGGATGTTTGGTGGATGTCCATCTCTTTTTTTTTTTTTTTTTTTAAAAAAATCATTTATTAATCAGTCTATTTAACCTTGTGCGGCAGCGACTGTTGGTCACAAATAGGCTACCAGAAGCTTTGCTACTTTTAGCCCACGTCAGTTGTACGTCTCCTTAGTCGCTGGAAAGGAAAGAGCCGCTGCCCCGAATATACGTAAGCGAGTGAGGGTAGAGAGCTTGCGCCCGCAAATAACCCCAAACAAGCAGCCCGCCTCCTTGGCGGTGGTTTTACCCCAGTCTTCAATCCTCCTCCAACATTCCATTGGGAAGGGCCAGTGGGGCAGGGAACCGGTTCCACAGTGGCTATCGAAGGCGTAGGAGTGGGAGGTTTCGATTCCCTACGCGTAAGTCTCAATTACGACGATGCACACAGTTAGGCCATAAGTGTGTGCGCACTGTTCCTAGCGGGAGTCGATCTCGCGGCCCTTCCGGCCGACCGGGGTCGGTTAAACAAGATTTTTCCCATTCGGTTAAGAGCCGGAACCTGGATGTCCATCTCTCCGTGATGAAAAAAAACAATCCACCGTTTTTGAAGATTGGTTTTAAATCAAAAAAAAATTTTAATGTTATCCCTTAGAATAAAAAAAAAAATTGGCAAAAAAGTGGACGACACCGGAATCGAACCGGGGACCTCGCGCATGCTAAGCGCATGTGATAACCAACTACACCAGACGCCCAAATCTTAAAAATACTGAAAACGTGGAGTCCGCTATCCAAAAAGCCAAATTTGAATTTTTTGCGATTTCAGGGAAAATAATAAATGGGCTAGACACTTTGAAGCTTTCTGATTATGATGATGTGTTTTATATCCTATTTGCTGCTATCTTTGGCTAGCTGTAGGCTGTTGTGTTGTGACATGGGTGCAGTATGCCAGGCTCAAAACTACACAGTGGTGGGTATATATCGATATCAGTGAAGTGGTGAGTTTTCCAGTACACTATTTATACTGGCAGAATCAGTTCTACTGTAATCGCGTCTGTAAACCTCCAATATTCATTCAACTGACTGCTTTACGGCTACCACATACTGGGTCGACTTTACAATTTGAGTGGTGAAAATAGATGCCAATAGCTCACAACGGCTTGGTGTTGAATTGAAATATGTAAGACTTTCCCTGAAAGTCCACGATCAGTATTCCATCTTCCTCCTGTCCCTTCCTCTCCTTCTGCCTTTTTTCCACAACCTCCTTCTCCAGTTCCTCCAGATATTTATACCAGTCGCTGTTGAGCACTTTAGTGATCTTGACTGCACACATCGCCCATGTTTGGACACCGGTACACGATTTGTTGAGAAACGGGCTCAAGGCCTCCATTTTCAGCTCCCACAGGTTGTCTGGCAGAGACTGAAAAGTTAGGTACCAGTCAGAGCTCGCTTCTCTTAGAGCCACACACGATTTCAGATCTGCAAAAGAGAAAACGAGCTCTCTGATTTCAGTTGGCAGTCGAATACCATTTTCTGTTTCTGCGGATGCCCAGGGTTCTTGCTGGGATTCAGCATAATTCACATTATCGATTCTCGGTGGTGTCAGACGATGCGATGAGATGTCCACTGTATAGCGCTCCATCCAAATCAGGGTTCTCCGGCCTTCCAGTCTTCTGCTGGGTTTTGCTTTTGACATTTGCATTGTCCATTTTCTCTCATCGTCGTGATTTGTGGAGTTGATTTTCATCAAACGTTTGTGAAAGGCATCCAAGTGGTCACAGAAGATCTGACTGGCCATTGTGTCCAGTTCTGTGACAGCACACGTGCAAACACTGACAGTTCTTTCCCATAACTGCCGCCGAGCCCTTTGCCGGGCCCTTCTGACTTTCTTTTTTCCTCTCACGCGACCATTCAAGGGTTTCTTGATATATGGCAACTTCTCCTTGATGTTCCGAAGGGCCATTTCTCTGAGCTCCAGTTGAGCCCTAATCGTGGAGGGCCACCCTTTGGAAATAATAGCGCCCACAACATCATGATACCAGGACCTCCCAATTTCGAAAAGCTCTTTGAAAGAGCCTTTCTCAATCGAGGTGGCCGCAAGTAAGTTGGGTCTCGTCGCCAAGAAGCAAATGAAGACTGGAATGAAGGCTTGCGCCTCCCTCATCACTTCTAGTGAGTTTTCGGTCCGCTCATCAAGCAGAGCTTTAATGTCAGGTTCACTGGTTGTCGCACTGTCGAGTTCCATGTTGAAGTGGAGAGAACCGTAGGTCTCAAGATACGGACTAGTATATAGCCACCTACCATGGTACCGTTCTAGCCTTGAGGGTTGAACTCTCCCAGAATCTACACTACCGCCAACTCAATCAAATCTATAATTACATACAAATAAATAACACTGGGTTCTAGAACGCCAGTAACTAGTGAAGTCTAGCAAAGTCCGTTGAGACCATCAAGCCAAGTGGAGCAGTCCAGCATGCGGCTAGCCCTACTTACACCCGTCCATCAACGTGTTCATCGGTCGATCGAAACCCGCGTCGCTCCACAAGGTGAAGTTGGCGTTATCGTAGGCGGGTCGATGCTTCTCAATGTAGTCGTAGGTGGGGAAGTCCTTGGGGTCACAGGTGATACTCTGCTGGCCCGCGGGCTGGTAGATTCGCACGTAGTCGACTCGCATCTTCGACGGGAAGCTGAGACTGGGCCAGTCAATGTAGGTCCACGAATTAGACATACCCAGGTTCATGATGATGGACATGGGCTCCTTGGAGATGGGTCGTCGGTCGACGTTACCGTTGGGGCCCAGGGCAAAGGTGTGGAGCGTAAATGTGGGGTCCGAGCCCACGTGCCACTGGATGTATCCGTCAGTATCGTCGTTGGTGTACTCGAAGCCAAAGGTCTGGAAGTACGAGTTGTCGTCTCCTGAGCCCGTAGAGGGCGTCTCGTACCACTCGTTGTTGAGCACGGTGATACCGGAAATGGCCTGCTGGAACATTCCGCCGGCGTACGTGTTCATGGACGTGACGCTGGAGTTGTGGATCTCGATGAAGTTGTAGTCGGGAATGTACCAGATGTCAAAAGGAGCGACCTGGAGCGACTGCGAGGCGACTCCGACGTGAAGACCCGAGTCCACGGAGCCTTCCAGAGCGTCAATCTCCGGAGCTCCTCGCCCCACGCCCGGGTTGGGGTGGTCTTCGCCCTTGCAGGTGCACTGGTTGAGTCTCTGGCCGGGCAGGTACGAGATTCCGTCGGACGAGGACTGGTTGGGGGTGATTCCGGCGTCGCAAGAGTCGTAGGAATACGGCCAGACTCCGTCGGTGGTGCTCAGGTAGCCGGGACGGCCCAGGTTGCCCATGGTCCACAGACCGGGCCACAGACCGGGGTTTCGTCCCTGGCCGGGCAAAGAAGCCGAAATCTCAATGTAGCCCTGGGTGAAGCACAGCTTGTTCCAGGACTGCACCATGCCGGACCGGTAGTACAGGTCGTGGTTCTTGAAGGCGTCGAGAGTGAGCACCAGAGTACCGTTTTCGGTGATGGCCGCGTCGGGGTCGTACCACTCCAAATCTCGGGTGGCGGCGTAGTGCAGGTCCACGGCCGTCCAGTAGGGGTCGTCCTTCTCGTAGAAGGTTCTTCCTTCGAGGTTGAACTCGTCGGAGAAGACGAGGTTCCAGGTGGAGCCGTCACGTGCGGTGTGCGAGGTGGCCGATGAAGGAGTATCCGGGTCCACGAGCGTTTTTCTAAAGTTGAGCTGCGGGAACTTGTACGCCGACAGCACCTCGACTTCGTGGGTGATGACGGGGTGGTCGATACGTTCAGTGACTCCAGAGTAAGTCAGAGCCGGGACGATGATGAAGACGGCAATGGCGCCGAGAATGAGCGCAATGAAGGCGATGAGAGACGAGACGCCCCGGAAGTCCATGCGGTGGCACTTTTTGTCCATCTCCTGGTCCAGCACCGGGTCCGGGTTATGCAGGTAGTCGTCGCCCTCCTTCTCGTCCATGTTGAGGGGGAACACCGACACCGGGTAGCCGCCAAAGGGGCTGAACGAGTCTTCCGCCATGAGCGGGTGCTTCTCGAATGAGATATTATACGACGACAGCGACGCGGCCACGGGGTATCTGTCGAACGACGGCGTGCCCATCTTGTCCTTCTTCAACGAGTCGCTGGACGAGCCGAACGAGCGCTGTTCGCCCGAATGGCGCCGGGTTCGCGGCATATACGGCGTGCCGGGGCCGTAGCTGAATTCTGATCCCTCGGAAACGTTGCGAGAGTTGTTGTACGGCGTTTCGGGTCCGGCCAGGTCCGGCGGGATTCCGGGGCTCTGGGCTGGAGTTCGCATCTCGGGCGTGTGTTCCAGCGTCTCATTCGACGTGGACGGGTGCTCGAACGAGTCGACGCTCTGGACATTGGTTTCGACGAGCTTGTCGGACGAGTTTTTGTCGGACGAGTCGCTGCCGTCGTTTTCGGGGTCCGTCAAGTTGCGCATGTTGTGGGGGGGTTAAAGGCCGTGGGAAACGAAGGGTGGGGGAACGAGCGACGAGAAAAACACAATGGAGCACGACTTGGTTGACGGAGGTCGAATATCCAGACCAAGGGTAACGTAATATATGCTGCTAGTGGTGTTGGGTTTTTTTTTGGGTCCAGGTGAGGGCAGCTACTAAGCTTAGCAACTTTGAATAATTTGCGCAGGGGAAGATGAGTTTAACGGCGGCAGTTGGGGGGCTATTGAGAAACAGAAAACTGCACTCTATTCACCACAAACAGAGCTGCACTCTCATATAGCTACCTGGCTTGTATCTCCACCTCACCTCCCCACACTCACTACAATCTTCGCCCCTGGGAATAAACTTCACCACCCTCCCAGCCACTCACACTTAGACTAGCCTTTTGCGAACGTTCAGAGGCGGAGTAGCAAGTGAGACCTATAGACGGACTCGGCTTGGGACCGAAACCGCCCGCCAACAGGGTCGTTTTCGCTTACTAAGCGCGTTCTTACCCACGACAGCTGCTTCCAAATCCACCTGCATTTTCCGGAGCTGTCGTATGCGCCCCTTGCAGCTGTATGTAGGCCTCGGCTGGGGAAGTAAACACAAGAGATTAGTGTTAGGAATAGGGTTGCGGTGTGATGCAGTGCATATAATGGAAATTCGAGGGCAGATTTGGACTCGTCACGTTGGGAGGAATTGATTGGTGTGTTCAGGTTGCAGATTGACAGTGTATGAAGCGACAGCTTAGTAAGCGCACTAGCCCACTTTTTGTCCGGGGAATGTAGCATTGGTTTGTGAGCGTGCTAGCCGTTTTTAGGAGCGGCGCGTGCCCGCGGGTAGCCTGAAAGACGAGCTGTTTTTGGCCAAGTTATTTATGGCTCTTTTTGCCTTCTTACAAATACAAGATTTTCAGGTTTAAGGTCGAGATGAAAAAAACAGACGAAGACAAACGCAGACAATGGGGCGCAGATAATTATGCGAATATTACAACAAAATGGGGGGAAATACGAAGGAATTTGCAAGAACAAATTTTTGCAGAAATTTGGGTCACGCCGGAATATTCTGGATAAATTCGCGATAATATCGGACCGTCTAGGCTGTCTCGAGAAATATTCGCCCCTGCACGGTCACTTGGCAAGTTGCCTGTTTTGGAAAGGTAATGGCCCAAATCATTTGAATTTCTTTTGCCAAAAGCAAGCCAAGCAATGGGAGGCAGCATGCGTGCATTATCTACGAGATAGAGCGGTAGGGTAAGTGGGTGGGGGTAGGTGCAATGGGGAAGCGAGATATATGTTTGTGGTGGAGAGGGCGCGGAGAGTTGATTTCTGTAATACGTTTTTCAATACCTTGCCTATCTCGGATTTTACACTGATGTTCATGTCGCCACATGTGTGGATAAGCTTGGAGCGAGATAGGCACAGCGACAAAATTTGGGTGGTCATAAAAACGGCAATATATGAGCTATTATGGAGTTGTTTTTAGAACCGGAGTCGTTGGAAAGAGCAGCCGGATCCGGTAGTATATACGGAGTCGCTATTTCTGTTCTGGGTAGTTGAATGGTTCAGGAGAGCAGGTGGAAGAGGTGGAAAACTAGGTAATGCAACAGTCAGTACCACTCACTCATATTGAATGTTACTCTGGCTAATCTTGGTCAGGCTTGACATGGTTTGTTTCATTTTCAGTTTGATGGATTGGTTACAGACGGATCTAGACTGAGAATGTGCAAATGAGGGAAGGTCAGTAATGTTACGGTTAAGCGAGAAGCCTTGCACACTGTAGAAGAGGGCACCTAGAGCTCTGTATTTGACTATTGAGATCCAATCAAAAAAACAACTTGATAGCCACAAATCCACAGCAGCTTGTGGCGAGTGTTTCAGATTCATCTATTGGCAGCTATAAGATCTGCACCAGTTGCTCTGGAAAGCAACGTTCTCACGTGTTTAGCTGTGGGATCGCTAGTCTCTGTTTCAGATGTCGCTTTAGCTGCTTTGGTTTCACCTTTGGTATGGATACCGCGGATAAGTCGTCAGAGCCGTTCTCAGCTTGTATAAGGCGACGAGTATTGGCATCAGGTCAGCTTGACACTCGTGATTATCTCTCCAAGTACACTGCCAGAGTGGATCAGTATATTAGTCCAGTCAATAGTGTATTTCGGTCAGTTTCAACGCTGCTAGCTTGTTTCTTTATTCAGCAGGTGTCATCCGTAATAATTAGTGATCCTCTGACATATCTTTATCAGATGTCTAGCCATACAGGGCACATCCAAGAGGCCACTGTAAGAACGGATGTCACTGTTAGAACGGATGCCACTGTAAGAACTTATCGTCTGATACAAATTCCACTTGAGCTGTGGATAATCACTCTACAAGTATCAGATTCAGCTCTGCTTACTCATTGACTACCCTCAAATTCCGTGTGATACACGCCCCAAACCTCCTATCCACTTCTAAACACGTGTCCCGCCCTTAACTCGCTCGATTTGAGTCGGATTTGAGAACAGACTAAATAGCCGACATCCTGCAGCTTACATGATTCTCCTCTACTACTTTCAGCCTCTATACCCACTTCCCCCCAAACTTGTAGACATCTCCAGTATCGTCACTGGACGAGCGTTTTAAGCTCACAAAGGGATGGCGTAGGTGATGTCTATTTAACGAAGGGGTAGAGATGAGAGTGAGAGCCAACGCAGAGGGAGATCCTGAATATCTATAGACAGGGAAGTTTTACCACTGCATTCCTTGCATCTTCAGCTCTCCAGCAATGTACTCAAAAAGAAATACTCCTCAACCTGCGCCTCACAATCACCGAGCACAGCTTTTGTACCCTTTACCCCTCTCAAAGCTCCAGACATACTCCGATAATTTTGATAGTAGCACAAGCAGCTCCCAAATCGTAGGAGTTCTCAAATGACACCAAACGGCCTGTATTTTCCCTTATATATCACTTGTTCACACCTCTTGGGGGAACTCTTGATCAACCACAAACCTCCATAACTCCTCCAATTATTCTCGGATTTCAAATCTGAGAAAACATCAATACTCTTCACAACAAAATATCTTGTTTGAGTACTTTCATTTCTCTCAGAAATCCCTCCACGTACGTACTCGCGACGCCACCAAAAAACACCCTCCACACACTATCATGCACCTTCGAAGCTTATCAACGCAACCTTAACTTACACCACACGAAATATAATTGAGCCCATTTCATTTACGCAGAAACACCACCTGTTCCTTCCGACTACACTCTCACAACCGACTTGAAAGACGTCGAATTGCGCCCAATTTTTGCATACAGCATCACCTGACCGACTACAACACGTGACATAAATTTTCCGCACTAAAAACCATGTCTTTACCCACATACGAACAACCGAAAAAATCGTGGCTCTCACTGCCCACCAACCCCGTGACACGACTCAAGCAGTCGCTCTTCTTCAATGTCCAGAACAGCCCCTACACGAAAACACGTGACGAGATTCTCGGCGAGATTGATGCGCGACACAGACGCGACACACAGGAGTTTCTGGAGCTCCAGAAGGCGGCCGTTGATCTGATGGCTGTTGGAGAGCTCAGTGGCACCTACAAGACTGTGGATTACGTGATCCCCGAGCCGGAGAAGGAGAAGGGTCGAGGTGGTGACGATGACGACAGCGACGACGACAGTGACGATGAGGAGGAGGAAGGAGAACAGGAGGCTGGTCCTTCTGGTGCTGAGGAGGCAATTCCCGAGGCCTCTTCTTCACAGGCTGGACCTTCGGGCTCGGGACGGGAGGCGCTGTTCCGGCCCTGTTCCGAGGAGTCGTACGAGCTGCTGTCGTACCTTCCCCTGCCCTTCACCAAGCCCTGTACCGTCTACAGAACCGGATACGTGTGTGAGGCCGCTGCATCTGTGCTCAATGCTCTGTTGGGCTTCAATGTGGTCCCCCTGACACGTGTCACCACCGTCAAGGGTAAGCTGGGCTCTCTGATTGAGCTCGACGAGGACGCTGTTGCTGCTTTTGAGTACTTCAAGGCTCATGGTGAGGACAACACCTCCGAGACACTCAAGCTGGAGATCCAGAAGCTCGCGGTGGTCGACTGGCTGTGCCGAAACATGAACCGAACCCCCGGAAACTGGTACATCAACTCTGAGACCAAGCAGATCCACGGCAACGGTCTGGACACAGGATACGACTCGAGTTTCCCCTACAAGCACCCCTGGGTGTTCCGATGGAACCTGCCTGCATCAGTGATGAGTGCTCCCTGGAGCGAGGAGATTCGAGCCCAAGTGGTGCCTCTTCTGACGTCGCAGGAGTGGTGGCAGGTTGCCTCCGATGCGCTGTACCATACCTTCTTCGACAACCACGACGACTTTGAGGAGGGCTTCTGGAACTCGCAGTGGGCCATTTTCCGAGGCCAGGCTTACCTGCTGCTGAGCAATTTGCTGCGAAAGGACTCTACTCCCGACGACCTGTCTCGAGGCCACCCCAAGCTCATGATTGCTTACGATGGAGGCATGGACAAGGCCCAGAGAGGTGTGGAGTTGTATATTGAGCCCAAGGGTAAATAGGGGGTGGCAGTGGACTGCAGCTGAAGTGGTTAGACCGCAATTTGTGGTCCTCTTCATAGTGTTCTGAACTACCCTTTATTATCCAGTATTTAATTAATAGAGCATGTTTCACGTTGTGGGCTGTGTTATGGTGGGAGGTCTGTCATTTATCACCCCAGACACCTGTCTAGTTGAATGGCACTTTGGCGTCAATTAGACTTCAACTACTCACCAAGTATTTTGATGAGCCCCCAGTCAAGTTTTTGTACCGCTAATTGCGGCCCCGGTGGTGACACCACCCATTTGTAAATTATCATGAGATCTATAGCCGTATACCAGAGTCTTCCCCTCAGCTTTCTAGCCCAATCAACCCACTATATCAGAATCCAATCCCCCCCTTCAACTACCCCCCATCCCAGGGTTAGGGTTCAGGATAACCACGCATATCTCCGGACACCGTGATATCTTATGCACAACTCATCATAATCGAAACGCGACTCAGCACCATCAGCACCATCAACCCGGCGAGTAGGATACTACTGAACTGACCAATCAAAAGCAGGCATTCGACCAGTCAGATTTCCTTTTCGGGGTAACGCATATTTCACCATTGGCACATTATACACGATTTGAAACACATCGACAACAGTGAGTGTGAATGAGGGGTTTGAGAGGGTAGTAGGGAGGGACAGATGATTTGAGAAGAGTCGGAGAGTCACGTGATTGCTGTCTGGGGGACTATGCTTGGTCACGTGATCTCTACATCATATGATTCGTCTTAAGCCATGGACAGGCCAGGAGATGGCTCTTGCTGGTCACTACAGAGAGAGAACTGTGGGTCACATAATCTGCCTGGACACGTGATATGGCTCACTCGGTCATTCAACCGGTCTTTGTCTTCTTTTCACATCTGATATTGGGCTCGTTTGAGCCCATGATGTGGTTATGGCTTGGAACCAGCAGTGGCTATAACTTCCAACACCAGAACCAGTTTTCGGGTCTCAGAGAGTAGATCACGTCGACTGTCGGATTTTCCCTCGTTTTCGTACTAACTCAGTGTCAATCTACGCCCTGGACGACTCCACTCGTCAACTTCTGCAAGAAGAAAACTTCCTCGGCCGATTTTCGCCCAAAGATCTCGTCGAGCAACTCTCCCACAACGGCGACGCTCCTCCCGCCAACGAGTCGACTCTCGAGTCTCTCGATCCCAAGCCGTACATTCGTACGTTTGAAGCTGCTCTCAACGAGCTGAAACGGCTACGAGAACAGGTTTCGTCACGCGAGAACGATGTGTCTGGCGACGTTGACCAGGCTGAGCTCGCGCACTCGAGAATCGTGCTCAATCTGCAAAAATCCGTCCAGTCCACCGTTTCCGAGTACACAGACATGGAGCAGCTCATGGCCGAGGTGAGCAAACAAACATCCTCTCTGGGCGACAAAATGGACCGGATTTCGGGCCAGCATCAAAAGGCCATCGCCTCGCATTTCCTCATCAACTGCTACCTTTCTTTTGTCAAGAAAAGCAGCTGTTTGGAGCTTGAGCGAATGTGGAAGGACGGACCCAGTGGCCAGAGAAAGTGTGCCACGTATGTGCGTCAATTGCTCATTCTGTCGTCGAAAATCGATACCGTGGAGGCCTGTCGACGAGCCCAGAGCGATATTGAAAAGTTTGCCGAGAAAATCGAGAAAGATTTGCTCGACGTGTTCGATCAGGCATACAGAAACGCCGATATGCTGGTGATGAAGGACTCGGCGGACGTGCTGACGGATTTCAACGGCGGAACCAACGTCATCATGGCGTTTGTCAACCAGCACGACTTTTTCATTGCTCAGGATAAAGTGGTGGCGGCCAACTCGGAGCCCGATGAGGCTGTGCTCAAGGAACTGGCGGACCCCAACAACTCGGAGCCCCAGTTCGATCACGTGACCGAAGAGCTGTGTGCCGAGGTTGTGTCTGTGGTCAACACTGAGACGGAGATCATCAAGCGGGTTTTCAAGGAGCCCGTTGTGGTTCTGCAGGTATTCCTTCAGCGAGTTTTTGCGCAGCGAATCCAGCAGCGAATCGAGCTGTTTCTGAGCTCGGCAGAGGCCATGAGCACCCTTGCATACGTCCGATCGCTGCATCTGGCCTACAATGTGGTTTCCAGTCTCGTGAAGAAGCTGAAGGACTTTTTCTCGTCCGAAAACCTCGACACTCACGATTCTCTCGCTGCTCTGCTCGACCAGAACTTTGCCGATATCTTCATCCCACACATTGACAAGAACCGGTACTTTGAGAGCGAAAAGAAGTCTCTGAGTGAGCTCATTTCTGCTGCTCTGTGGAAGTTTGCCGAGTTCCATGAAAAGAAGTCGTCGCACAAAGAAGGAGGTCTTCTTGGCCGAATCACCCATTCTCTCGATAACGAAGACAACAAGGGTATCGGTAACTTCATGCGAAACTTCAGAGACAGAAACGAACGTCACAGCACTCCGGACTCGCCAGTTCCCCTTGAACCCGAAGACGGAGAGATCAAGATCGATGTGGTTCAAATGTGTCTCAAGTGTCTGGCTGAGAGTATCCAGCGAGTGCTCGAATTGGCCCATCAGAACGAGATCAACGACTGTGTGGTTTCTCTGCACGATCTGCTGATTGAGTCTGTGGGCAAGAGTTACATTGAGACCGGTCTGGACGACGCCATTGTGTCTCGAGACATGAAGACCATCTCTTTTGTGCATCTCAAGACGATCCGGCGAGTTCTGACCGCCATTCGACTCATGTCTGTGGTCATCAACAATGTCATTGTCCCCCTGACCGACTCTCATGGTCAGGGACGACGATACATTGTCATGCAGACCAACAACTTCTTTACAAAGTGCGAGGAGAAGATCAACTCGATTCTGCAGGTGACTCTGGACATTGTGTCTGCTCGAGTCACCGTGCTGCTGAGCAAGCAGAAGAAGCGTGACTTCCTGCCCAAGGAAGATACCCCTACTCACCAGCCTACTGGCACCTGTCTCGAGCTCATTTCTTTCCTCACAGAAGTGCATGACGCAGGTGCTATCTTTCTCATTGAGCAGACTCTCAAGCAGTTTCTGTTCCATGTTGGAATCGACTTCAGAGACGCTCTTCTTGAGCATCTTAAGAAGTTCACTGTTTCCGTTGCCGGTGGCTCGGTTCTGAGCATGGATATGGCCAACTACACCAAGATGGTCAACTCGTGGGGCATTTCCGAGCTGTCCGAGGCTTTCGTGATTGTGAACGACCTGGCTGGTATCTTTGCCGCCGAGCTGCCCATGGTCAACTCGCTGGTCAAGGAGGGTCCTCTGAGTAAGACCAAGCCGTTTATTCTGAAAGAGTACCTGAGCAAACGAAGCGACTACCAGGGAGGAACGGTGAACAAGATGTTTGCTGCGACAAACAAGATCCAGGCGTTGGGTATGATGTAACACGATCCATGAATGAAGCGGTTGTGCTTTGTGGTCAGCTTGGCTGCAGTAGCTAGTATATATTAACAATAACATCAGTATAGACAGGCTCGTATATGTGTGGGTGGATTTGCTGCTGACTGTTAGCGTCCTTCAGGCTAGCGTGTGTCATCGTCATGAAAGACCAAGATGATTGCTTGACAAACTCGCAACAATATCAGCCAGGACTTTTTGACAAATAGTTAGCAACTGTACGTTTATGGTCAAGTTTCGTCAAAACAAATTGATCAATAACAGAAGTCCATGCTGGAAGCTGAAATAAAATGGTCTTTTAACGATGGTCTCTTGTCACTCAGGATATGCCGTTACTCTACTGTTTCCCTTCTTATTACTTGTACTCCGTACTGTGCTACACGTCTCATATTTGTTCTTAGTTGTCTTACTCTATGTATCGCCTGGGTTAGATTTTATCCTGAAAAAGTACAAAGACTTGGAAAGAAGATCAGTGGAAAGGTGAAAATCGTTTTTTTAATCAATGTTGTTCATGATTAGCATGATTAGATCATCAGTGCAATGTCAACCGGCGGCTGGCGTGGGTACTCACTTGAAAGGCAGAAAAGAGAATAAATTAATTGTAGAGGGTATCACAGGGTGTGTCATCACGAGGATGGCATCGTCCAAACAGGCTTGTCACGGGGCTGGGGTTAGTTTGGTTCGTAAAAATCAACCGAGAATTGTGTTCAACATCAGAAATGCTTTTGGCTAGCGTCGTATCACCATGAAAATAAAGATAATAAGATTGGGGCGACAAAGGTTCATCATTGACATCGATCCATCCGGTGTGGATGTCGAGGTTCGACAAGTTTGGGGTACTCACGTATCGCGTTGTGTTGTGTGAAGTAAGAAAAGAATTTTACCTATTTCTTAAATAGCGTTGGGAGGTTAGGCCGGGTAAACTGAACCCTACATGCACCTGGACCGAGAAATAGACTTTGCTATGTTATGAGCATGGCTTAGTAAGAAGGGGGGTGTAGGGGTTGTGTCAATGGGGTGAAGGGGGGGATGTGTGAAGTGACTGACTTGTTTTTGATGCCCAGTAGAGATTGTAATATAAATTTTGGCTTCTTTTGAGTACTGGAAGTGTGAATTCAGTGGTTATTGTGCCTTACGGAGTCCTGAGTTGTTCTAAAAAGACAGAATCGTCTTATTAATCACAGTGGTAACTTATTCAGCCCCTCAGACCCCATTTATATCCCTCTCATAAACATTTTAACACCTCTCTCACCACCGATCAACTCTGACCCAGTCAATAGAGTTAAGGATCGATATGTCTTCGTGCATGCATACTGGGATATATTGAAACGCGAAAAGAGCCGGAGGCGATCCACACAGCAAGTCGAACAGAACGGCATGAAACGATGAGCAGGTTCACGTACCGCAATCTTTACAACCTCAAGAACCCGGAAAAGTCGTTCGACACGCCCATGGCGTGCATTGTGCATCTGGACATGGACGCCTTTTTCGCCCAGGTCGAAGCGGTGCGTCTCGGGCTTCCTCCAGACACCCCGGTGGCGTGTCGACAGTGGGACGGACTCATTGCGGTGGGCTATGCGGCTCGGGCCACGGGAATCACGCGCCACATGAGAGCTCCGGAAGCCCAGAAGCTATGTCCTGATCTCGTCATGGCCCATGCTGCTTCGTTCAAACGAGGAGAAGACATGTGGGAGTACCATGCCAATCCCTCTGCGGACGACTACAAGATCTCTCTGGATCCGTATCGACATGCCGGCAAGAAGGTGCTCAACATTGTCAAGCAGTACTCGTCGGTGGTGGAAAAGGCCAGCGTGGACGAAAGTTATCTGGATCTGGGTCCACGCATCTTCAACGAGATCATGATTGCATTTCCCCAGTTGCAGCTCATGGATAACGATCTCGACAATTTCTTGCCAGCCCCGCCTCGTGCGCATGAGCTGAAGATCAGAGGATACAACTGGGATGATCTCGGAGTGCTGGAGATTTGCACTGATGTGTCGCGGTTCGACCCCGAAATCAGAGTCCATGACGATACCCTGGTGACGGACTGGGACGATCTGATTCTCATGTTTGGTGCCCGAATCGCCAAAAAGATGCGAGCTCGTGTCCATGAGGAGCTCAAGTACACCTGCTCAGCCGGTATTGCCCGCTGCAGAAGCGTGGCCAAGTTGGCCAGTGCCCAGAACAAGCCCAACAACCAAACAGTGGTCAGAGCAGGAGCTATCAGCAACTATCTGAAGAAGAAGAGTCTCACAGATATTGGAGGAATGGGAGGAAAGCTGGGAGACGAGGTGTTGGAGAAGCTGGGGTTGGATAAGGAAAGCAAGGACAATATCACCCAGATCCAGGCCATGTCTAAACAGCAGTTACAACAGAAGCTACAGAACGCTTCTCTCACAGAAAAGGTGTTTAGTCTGGCGCGAGGAAATCTGTATAAAGGACTCAAGACGCGAATCGAGCTCAAATCAATGCTGTCTGCCAAGAACTTTGCCCGAGTGCCGCTAAAGGACCGAAAGGAGGCCGAGTTGTGGCTGGTTGTGTTTGCTGGAGAGCTGGCCATGCGGATTGTGGAGCATGAAAAGGAGTTGGGCACCTGTAGACGTCCCAAAACGGTGTCTCTTCAGCATGCTCGGTTCAAGCCCATGATCAAACGGTCCAGACAGCAAGACCTGCCTTTGGTACACACTAATAAGCTGAAGGAGGAGCTGTTTGCCGCCGGAGTCAAGCTGCTCAAACAGATTGAGAACGAGCCCGAAAACAACGCCTACCCCATCTCTATGCTTTCCCTGTCTGTGACTGGTTTTGTGGAGCTCCCAGCAGGTGCCTCCATTGGACACTTCTTCAAGACCATCACCACTGAGGCTCGAGAGAAGGCCGTGGAGGAGAAGGGCAAGGCGCAGCAGGTGAACACGCTGTGGAACAAACCCAAGGAGGAGAAAAAGAGCTCGGGTAAAGATATCACACAGTTCTTTGCCAAGAAGCCCAAGGAGAAGAAGGAATCTGATGACTCAAACAAACAACAGGAGCCAGAGGAGTCCAAACCGGAAGTCAAGAAACCTTCAAGATCTGAAGCTGACGACTACAACTCGTCGTCGCTGTTTGTGTTCAGTGACGACGAGATGGACGAGTACATTGACACCTTCACGTGCGACAAGTGCGACAAAAAGTACCCTGTCGACGAGGAGATGGAGCATAGCGACTGGCACGTGGCTGTGGAGCTGAGCAAGGCCAGTAGACCCGAACCCAAGCCTCTCAAGGTAGTGAAACCCAAGGGGAAGGGAAAGGGCGATCGTCAGGCCAGGTTGGCGTTCTAGACGGAAGGAGACTTGTCAGAAGGACTCGAAGACCTGGCCTAGTCGGGTCCTGTGTCTTTCCTTCGACTTCCTGTATTTATAATAGACATTTGCATGACACCATTGTACTCGTAGAGAGGTGACACCATTAGCCTGTAGCCACCTCCACAGTAAAGACTGCATCTCGAGAGAGAATATACACCGAGGGTGGAGCCCTGATGGATTCTGGTGACTGCCTAGTGGCCTCCGCGAAGTCTGCTGAACTTGATAGGACGGTGAGGTATAACATGAAGGGACTACTTGTATCTGATCTCCGAACAGTGTTGCAGCATCACAACACAACACAACACGGTATAAAACTTGTGGGACTGGGATTCGACCGCTGAAAATTTGTCGTCCTACTCTCAAGAGTATCAGGAGCTAGAATAGACCATAAAAACGTCATATTTCTCAAAAATTCGCGCGAGATCTTCGACAAACTTCACCATGACATGCCAACGTTTTCCGCAAAATCACGAAATTTCCGATATAGTGTAGGGGCTATCACATCACGCTCTCATGTTGAGAACCGTGGAGACCGGGGTTCGATTCCCCGTATCGGAGTACCGATCGCAGGATCATTTTTTTCCACTTCGTTTTGTGCACATTTTTTTTCTGGGCTCTCACATAATGGTGGGAGTATGTGCGTTGAGATTGTGTGAGGAGGTGCTGTAATGTGTGCGATAACCTTATTTGTTATTGAACGCTTGTGTGTGTGGCCCTGCATGTGAATGTGGTCTCGTGACCAGCTCACGTGGTATTTTTTGGGGCAAAATACAGCCCAAAGAAGCTGCTTGTTGTTGCTAACATTGAGGACAATCCTCAGGTGGCTATGACACAGTCAACACGTATACACTAATAACTCATCTGAGCTATAGGCTGCTGCGGTAAGCTAATTTTTTCACATTAGCGCCAACAGCGTTAGAATCAGAGCTAATGAGACACGACGCTATTCCGAGGGAGGTGACTTGAGGGGAGAAGAAGACGTATTTTGGGGGCAGAAAATTTGACAGAATGTTTCTCACGTGACTGACAACGGAACCTCGTAAATTTCCCCTCATTCGCACACGTCAATATACCCCTCATTCGGGTTATCTCGTTTTCAGGGTCACGGTTGTTTGCTCCCAAGCAGAACTCTATACCACCTCTTATCATGCGCTATACATGCGTGAGTATTCACATGTCGCTACAATAGCCACAACTCTGGTGACACAGGTAGGAACACCGTCAGGGGGCAGTTTCAGCTACAAGACGGATTTCCGATAGACCAGCTTCACGACCCAGCATTACACAAAAGAGAAGCGGGAAAAAAATACACAGCACTCAACTAATCACAGCAACTCACGTTATCGACATGTCTCTATCGCTTCCTCCGGAAATCATCACCATGGTGTGTTTTCACCTCGACACAAAAAGCCTTCTCGCTCTCGAATCCAGCTGTTCGGAAATCAGAGATATCACATCGTCGCGGTTCCTCGACGAGGCACTATTTGCACATCGGTGTCGAGATCTCTGTCAGTGGATCTCGCCTCAGTACGGCCACGGATCCTGGAGAGGAACTCTGCGACGTCTTAAACGAGTCGTGACGCCCATGGAGTACCACAATCTGCATTTCATGTACGAGCTGGCGGAGGGTGGACGTCTTCCCAGCCGTTTCCGTCGAGGAGAACTCGTCAAACGGAGCCACCTCAACACGAAGATGGAACGCGAGGGCAAGAAGACGGACCAGAACAAACGGCTGAGCGTGATTGCCTCGGACGTGGTCGCGCGCAACTTCCGCTGCAAAATCCTCCACAATCGCATCCAGATGCACCACAACGGAGCCATCATCACGCTCAACATGTCCGATCAGATTGGAGTTTGCGAAACAGCCCGTCCAGAGTTCTCTATCAAGGACGACGGGGAAAAGGGATGGAGATACGAGTACGAGACGCCCCTCGGACAGGTGGTGCTGCCGTTTGAAGCGTCTTTCATTGCTCAAACAGACGACCATTTGACCGTCAAGGCCATCTCAGGAGACTCCAAGGACAAGTTCTTTTTCGTAGACATGTCCACCTTACCGCACAGACAGCCCATGGAGGTGCCCGCACATACCGCTCTGCACACTGTGGGGTCTTTGGCTCTTCTCACAGACGACTCCCACTTGCATGTGGTGCACCAGACGGGAGTCTACTCTTTTGGAGAGCAGCATGGACGGAAGAAGTTCACTGTCTGTGGACCCTTTCTCGTGGTGCTGTACGACAATCTCGT
Organism: Yarrowia osloensis; assembly: GCA_900519015.1. NCBI lineage: Eukaryota > Fungi > Ascomycota > Dipodascomycetes > Dipodascales > Yarrowia > Yarrowia osloensis. The sequence goes on from ULGU01000001.1 coordinate 4,153,225, forward strand.
GCTGTCGGTGCTCTACCAGGACGACTCCTCCGTCTACTTGGTGGGTCATGTCGTGCTTCAAGGATGGAACTTTGAAACTGCGAGACTGGTGGCCGACGTCACCCTGCATAAATTCGTCATGCTGTGCTCAGATAATTGCACGCTGCTGATGGATCTCGAAACGTTAGAAATGGACACCTTGCCTCCATCCCAAATCAACAGCATTGACTCGGAACTCAACGCATGGGCTTACTCGGAGCGGTATCTCAAGGTCATTGCCTACAAGGCTGCGTGTATCAAGAAGGCCACGGAGGAGAGAATTGGTCGGGTGATTGAGGAGCCGTTTGTGTTTGACTTCCGCTACGTGAACAATGTGGCCGAAGACGGCTTGATTCAGATGAGCACCCATTCCACTCTCGTTTAAGCATTATAGAAATACAGAGTTCTCAGGCCGGTGGTTCAGGTAAACTTGTTTATTTGGTAGTTGAGCACCTTTTTCGACTTAACGCACATAATATAGCGTGTCCAAACTACAATCGTTTGTTATCATACGATATCCTATGCGATAGAATGTGTCTGATACTTTACTCTTCGGCGACACTTGTATCATACATTACAATGCTGAGAAATGTATAAAACGGTTCTTTTCCGTACAAACGTGTCTTCCACATTACGATGAGCACTATTGAGGAATTCAACAACCAGATCGGACTTATCAACAACAGATTGGCCGCTCTAGAAGCACAGCAAGCTAGATGGAGAGCCAACGTCAACAGCAGATTGGCCGCTCTTGAACAACAGCCAGTTAGAAGAGCTGCCAGCGACTCATCTCTCGCAGGGAAAATTGATATGTTCATGAATGCGAATTTTCTAATCGTATCGTTCGGTCTCGCGCTTGGGTGGTTTCTGGCCCAGGTTGCTGATGCACTAATTGTGCGCAGCAAGCTGGCGAGTGTCACTGGTGTGAGCGCTGAGTATACACACTTGGTAGTATACCTTCTAATTATCATTGCCCTTTATGGGGTCGAGCAGTTGGTGTTCGTTAGACCCTCTAATTCACCATGAGCGGACAGTACATACTGTGATCGCGTCTTGGTCTATTAAAGCATTTGGTGTGAGATGACAACTCACCAGTCGGGTCAGTAAACATATGTACAATTATGTATTATTTCCTGATTCAATAAATATATGATAGAGAAACTGATTACAGCACCTCCAAGACGACGAGCCCCGGCTCAAGACTCTCCAGACCGTCAATATGGTCCAGTCCTAGATGGAACCTCGTTTTCCACACCTCCTTGTACTCTGGAAGATTCAGCTCCTTGAGTCCAGCCACAGGGGCCACTAGCAGAGGATTGATGGGAGCCAGAGCAGCAATGACATCGTTCACGTACTCTGGAGAAGATCCCATGAGATCCAGAACCGTCACCATGGTCTTCTTTCTTCCGATCTGGATGTTTTCAATCTCGTCCGTGACTCGTTTGAACAGGTTCGATCCTAGAGGGTGGTCTTTATCGAGAATCTCCAGCTCGCCCTCCGGGATGCCTAGCAGCCACGTGGGAGGTTTATATGTTCTCCAGTAGATCACTGTATGTGAGCCGCTGTCAATGTGTTTGGACAGGTAGTGTTGGGCGGGGACCACTCCTCCTTGGTGGAGAGTGCCCATGAGGAAGCCCATGACGATGTTGAACACGTAGGACACGAGGAAGACTGCCGATGCAAATCTTCTGGGCACGGCATTCACGTCGTAGCACGAAATCAGCAGCGGGACGGCAGGCATGAGAAATCTTGCCTCCTGGTGGGGGAACAACGAGAGAAAGAAGACACCGCTGACAGCACTCTGAAACTGCAGAGACTTCCAGTAATGAGAAGGGGTTCTCAGAAGAATAAGCAGAGGGCCTAGAAGTAGTGGCAGATTACTCACGAGGTGCGTGAGTCTGTTGTGGAGACCGTGCTCGGCCAGATTGTCGCCCTGAGAGTTGTACAGGAAGGAGTTGAGGGGAGTCATGGTCCACTCGAGGCCATAATGGACGGAATCTACGTGTATGACAACAAATGCCGTGAGAGCAACACTTGCAACAAGCAGGACGAGCGACGACAGGTTGTGGATGAGGTACTTTCTCAGATACGTCAGTCCGGGAACAATGAGCCACAGTGGGAAAGTGACTCGGTTCCAGGTGCCCAGCACAATGAGCAACCCGAGCAAGCCGGCGTCCATGAATTTGTGGACACGTTGGTGGTGCATTGAGTGTCGTTGCTGGCTCTCCTTGACGATCACCAGACACCATAACACCAGCAGGGTTTCTGTGGAGTTTGAGAATGTGTGGCTCTGGTACGACCACGTGACGTATGAGCATCCCACCAGATAGAGTGTTTTCGTCTTGCTCTTTTTGCTGTCACTCAGTCGGTCCAGCGCCATGTCGCCCAGAATCCAGTACGCCAACGCGTGACCTGCTCGGATGAACCAATATGCCTCTCGCGGCGACAATTGGCCCTTCCACAGGAAATTGAGCACGCTCAGCGGAGCCGTGTACAGAATCCACAGCGGCACAAAGCTGCGGATCGGACTGTCGCCCTTGAACTCCCAGGTCGTCTCATGAGCCCAGTTGAACAGGTTGCCCAGCGCGTACTCGGGTCCCTGGAAATGCTCGTCGGGATGAATGTACGACGGCGAAATGGCGAGATGCAGACGCAGCAGCAGCGACAGCGCCAGAATCAGACGATTGTTCCAGATCATGCTACCGGTGCCGAAAATGTGTGCCGTGTGTGTGCTTGCGGAGGACCAGGAGAGCTCTCGTAACTTGTATGGCTATGCGTCTCAGCTGCAAGGGCTACAGAAGGACGTGTCAGGGGGAATGTGTGCAGAAACGGAGGGTAAGATGGGGCGTAGTATGAGCCGAATATGGGGCTGAATTCCGTGTCGAACCGATATCCACGTACTGCAGTTGAAGACATCAGCCTGCGGGGCCAATAAGGTGCTGGTAAACCCTCATCGAACGTAGAACGGAACCCAACCCAATGACCCGAACCAAGGTTTCCAAGTCCGACGAAAATGATATCCGATAAATCCAGCACGAAGGAATGGAACCATTGGGTGTAGAAAAGGAGAGGTTGCAAGTGCTTATATAGACGCAAAAACATAGCCGCACGACAAGAACGATGTCATACACTTGTCATATATCTGCTGTGACACAATGGCGAACACTTACACACATGCTGTAACCCACACCACCCACCACATGCCACACAATAAAACCCTCTTTAAAGACTCAAGTGTCTCAGAAATACGATCCCTAATCTCTCCACTAATTTGTTCACCACACTTGGTCCACTACATTCACCGAATTATACATGTTAATATGTTAATATACTCATAAATTACCTGCCCGTGCATAATGTCACAATAAATAGAAAAGGGGTCTGATGTGAGAGGAGGGGGGATCTCTCAGGACTCGCTTGAACCGCGCCGTGCAGACACGCTTCATCGTCGGAGTCGAGAGGGGGAAAGACCGATCCGGTAGCCGTCCTGCGTCTTGATGGGACTGTCCAGACGGATGCCCTCCTCAATAATCATTCTTCGAAAATCAATAGAATCCCAGCTACCTGACCCGGGAGACGCGTTCTTGCCGCCGTCGGAGCCGCCGTTCTCCACCGCCCGACGAACCACCTGGCACACGTCCACGCCAAACACGTCGACATGGTCGCCAGAGTGCTCAAACAGCACAGAGTGGTCCAGGAACTGCTGCGAACGCGCAGCCCGCTTGCCAGGGGAACCGAAGCACGCGCGGGAAATGTGGTCGTCCTCGTCCAGCAAGGCCTGCACACGTCGCGACGAAGGCGAATGCGCCAGATCGTCCAGCTCCCGAGAGGTCACGGGAGGACCCATCAGAGAGCCCCGGGGAGAGCCCGACAGAACAGACTTGTGCAGAGGAGACCGGAACCGCGGAGAGGTGAAGGAAGGCAGGTTCGACACGGGAGGAGCCAGTGTGGTAGCGGGGGTTAGAGGGGCCAAAGTGAGGCCTCCGTTACGAACTGGAGAAAGAGCCGCGGCCGTGGAGAGAGCAGCCGAGCCCACAGCGCTGAGCGCGTTGTTACCGCCGGAGCCTCCGCCTCGGACCGGGGAGTTGCCGTACCGCCCGAAAGAAAACTCCGTCATGGACGAGTAGCCGAACGACGTGCCGGACGACCACGACGTGGGGGGCATCATGGACTGCGACTGAGCATCGAGCTTCAGAGTGCCCAGGCTGACGCCGCCGCCGAGCATGTGCGCGGCCCGGCCGCTGTTCAGCATGCGTCGCTTGGCGCTGTGGGTCATGGGGTACATGTCCAGATCGTCCAGAGAGTGCTTACCCCGGGTGGGGGAGTCCAGAGACAGTGAAGTGGAAGAGAAATGCTTGAGAGAGTCGAGACCCAGCGACTTGCGCACCGGAGTCGCAAACGGATACGACTGCTCGCTCACGGATCGAGCCAGCGCCGTGGGCCGCAAATCGCTGGCCCCGTCGCTTCCCGCGTGAGAGTCCGAGTCGCTGGAGCCCAGCGTACCGGGGCCCCGCCGCTTGCCGGGAGTGCTCTTCTCGGGGGTGCGAAGCTGGTCGAGCACCGATCCCCGCTGCGGCGTCTGCAGCAGAATGGCGTCCGTGGTGGGCTCGCCCATGCTGCTGGTATTGCTGCTGCTCACGTCTCGGCTCGACGCGTTGTCCTCCTCCTCGTCGTCGGTGCTGTCGTCGGGCTTCTTGAGTCGCAGCGGCGACTGCAGATTGGGGTTGTGCATGGCTGCATGGAGCTCCAAGCCGTGGGCCATGGCAGAGTGCGAGTGCGGGAACGCCTGCGAGAAGTCGCTGTGGGTCATTCCTCCGTGCAGGGGCGCGCTCTGGCCTAGACCCTGATGCTGTTGCTGATGCTGCTGTCCCTGGTGATGCCGATGCTGGTTCTGCTGCTGCTGCTGCGAGTTGTGCTGCTGCTGTTGCTGCGAGTGCTGCTGATGCTGCTGGTGTGCTTGTTGGGCCTGCTGAGGCTGCTGCTGCTGTTGTCGCTGCTGTTGCTGCTGCTGCTGCTGTTGAGAGGAAAGGCCGATATGTGTGGGCATCTGCATGGGAATTTGGCCCTGAACAGCACCATTCTGCATAGGCGTCGCCTTGAAGGGGGACATGACGCCCATGAACTGGCTGGGAGGGGGTCCGTGCGACTCACCAAAAGAGCCCTGGCCCATGGAGTCGCTGTTGGAGCGCGACATGGCCTCTCGCGAGTAGCGAGACTCCTGCTGGGGAGCGGGCTTCTTGTTGATGCGCTCCTTGAGGAACTGCTGCTCCATGCCGGGCTCGATCAACCAGTAGTTGCCCTTGCCGGGGTCGCTCTTGGGCCGCTCCTGCTTCTTGAACGCCTTGTTGAGCGACAGGTTGTGTCGGATGGAGTTTTGCCAGCCGCTCTTCTGCTGCGAGTACCACTTGAAGGTGGTGTTGATCCACTCGTAGATCTGCGACAGCGTGAGCTTGCGGTTGGGCGAGCGCAGAATGGCCATGCCGATAAGCTGTGCGTACGAGAACGGCGGCTTGGTGCCCTCGTCCACGATCTCGGGGAACTCGTTGGGCTCAGGAATCCGCAGCTTGGCGGGCGCGTCCACGGGCGAGGCACTGTTGCTGCTGGCGTCCTTGTTGTCGACGCAGAAAAAGGGCTGCGGAGGCTTGGTGGAGGCCTTGAGGTCCGGCGAGTACAGAGGCACGTTCTCCTTGTCGGCCTTGTACCGCATGGACTGCGGCACCGTGGGCGTGAAGTACGGCTGCTGTGAGTTGTTGTGCTGCTGCTTCTGGTTGGTGTTGACGAACCGCTGCTGCGACGACGGCGGCGTGTACATGACGTTGGACATGGACAGATTCACCTCACCGAGATGGGGCGAGTAGTCCGCCGGCGTCTGTTGCTGCTGCTGCTGCTGCTGGCCGTTTTGATTGAAGCGCTGCTGCTTGCCCTGGCTGGACTCGGGGGTGTAGCAGTACATCTTCGAGGAGGACGTACGTGACGACATGGCGCGAGTGCTGGGGGGCGGCGGCAGGTGCACCGAGCTCAGGGATTTGAGCAGGTTGGAGTTGAGCGTTGGCAGCGCCGATGTGTTGTACTTGATGGGGGTGATACCTTCGTCCATCGTGACCTTGTGTGTGTGGTGAGTGTGTGTGAGAGAGGGGTGAGTGATTAGAATAGGAACACAAGGACGTACCGGTTAATTAGTGAGCCGAGTAACGTGAGAATTGAAAGAAGAATGCCCGAGCAGAAAAGAGGATGATTGCGTCTAGCCCCTGTTTGTGTCTGTAGCCTCGTAGTCGTTGTTCAGTGAATGTGTGTGTGCGTGGTGTGTCTGCTCTGAGGCGTGTGTGTCTGACTGTCGTGAGGCGTTGCAAGACAGTTCAGCTTTTGTGTCAGTAGCAGCAGGGGGGGGTGCGGAAAAAGAAATGAACGAATGTGAGGGAGTGTACGGTGGTCGTGTCTGTGGGGGTATGTGTGTGTCCGTCGAGATTGGTCCAGTCAATGTTCTTCTGTTCTGTCTGGGTCCTCAATCTGTGTCTGTGTCTGTGCCAGTGTCAGTTTGTGGGAGGAAGAGGAAGAAGAATTTGGACGTGTGCAAGTGGCGACGTTTCGAGTCGTTGGCAGCGTCCTGGGAATGTCTGGTGACTGTTAGTGCGGGTTGACTGGTCGTGTCGAAGTCGTGTGTGGGTGGGTGAGTATGTGCTTTGGATTGAAGAGTAGAGATGAGATGGTGAGATTAGACGTCACTTTGAAAATCCGAATTCGGGCGCAGCCAACAAAGAGAAAGAGTTTTGGCTTGTACAGAAGCTCCCATTCCAACTACCGCGTCATGTGCATAGAGTTGTGCCGAAGGTTTGCAATAAGGTTACGGTTCGGTCTGAATCGCGAAAACCCACGCGTGAGGAGAAGCTTCGGTGGGCAAAAAAGCGAGCGTTTGGTCAGAGACGGACCCAAGTAGCAAGCCAAAAGATTGCTACGGTATGGTGATTAGTAAGAGATGGAGCGAAATAGAGGTGTATTCGGGGCGACGTCCACCATTGGCTTTCACCTCCTTAGCTGCCAGAATGCCCACGACCAATGTGTAACGTAACATAGTTGCTGCATTGATCCTCCAGGAGGTGCGGAAAGAAAAAAAAAAGACCACTGACTTGACACTGACACTGGCACCACGCGGGGACTAAAGCATGTTCGTCTTGGGCTTTCAATGAGGCAGGGATGGTGGATGAGACAGTTATAGGGTCAAAGGGAAACCATTTGCTGGGGTAATTGTAGGGTCTGCAAAGTCGTCTAATAATCTCCTCGTACACCGAAACCGTAGTCTAAGACTTCATAATCTCTCTGCTATCATATCTGACGAGTACGAGACTCTCAAGCTACCGCAACCATACAGGATCTACATACCCACTGAGGATCACCCCGGATGGGGCAAATGCAACGGCCTCACCATTACGGATCGTCCTGCTGAAATATCTGAGCAAGCATGGGCTCGGCGGAACAGTTGTGTGGGCCGTTTGGTGAGGCCTTCGACGGGTGCTTGTTCTCTGCTTCTCAGCACGTCGTATCACTCCTGGCCTGCACTCCTTCTTATTGCCATAATTCCTCCCCCAGCCAGCCTTATTGCTTGTTCCCATTCGAGGTCAAGCAGGTACACGTAATACCACGCGTTCTGCCTCACCGGCGAGGAGGCGGCGTGCTACAATCGAACTACAACACACTCCGGATACGGCGAGCCATTTAGTAGCACCAATTCACACCTATACAAGTTGTATCTGCCAGTAGCCACTCCCCTGGAGATCGCAACGTGGACGAGTTTAACCGAAAAAGACGTATCGTGCCTTCTTTGACTTCTTTGACTCTCCCGTCCCAGCGACTCCCAAAAAGTCTCCTCAAATGTGGCATGTGTCTGTGTGCTCTGTGTGTGACGATATTATGTGCTCCCGAAGAGATCGAAAAGTGGTAGCCAGCCTTAGAACAGATGAAACGTGATCAACGCACCTCCTGGACTACCGCGGGACCTACCGTGTGTAAGGGACTCACCAAATTACAGTCCCATCTGCCCACTAGCTAGACGCGTGCCACGCGCAGCCGGAACCGTCTGGCTACCCTAACCCTATGGAATGCAGAGTCGCGTCCCAGTCGCACCTTTTAGAGTAACGTTTGCCAAATAAGCTCGCTCCAGGCAGCACCCTAGCATAATCGCAACCGTACAATGCTTGACAATGCCAGCCTGGGCCGATAAGCTGGAATGTGGGGAGCAGGGAAATTTGAGCACAAAGTGCAACAAGTGGAACGGCTTGAATAATATTTCGCAAAGTAACGCGGCCTCTTTGGACTACGACTTTGAATGTCGTGATATTCCACTATAGCACTAATTAGCCATGAGTGTCGTGTACAATGGAGCTACTGGCACACGTACAATCACCACATGCTCCACCCGGCATGCGCTTTCCGTCCAAGCGAAAGGCAACCATGCATGCCATCTCGCTCACTCACTCCGGGCCCGTTCATAGACCTGTGCGAGACCGTGTCTGTCGCAAGTATAGAGATTGGATTGACTTTGGATCCGGCCACTTGGGCTCTTCTGAGACTATAAATTTTTGCCTGAAATTGGCTAACACCAAAAAGACACGTCAGTGGTGCACGCTATTATATGGTGGGAGACGAGGTAGCGGTGGTGGTGCAGTCGCTGTGTAGATGTGCATCCTATTATTGTGCAATGGTGTGTCGTCATTCAGCGTCAGTTCACTGTCCAGACAAATCTCGCTTGAGTGACTTTTTCTTTACGTTCCCGACTTTGCCTTTAACTCGCCATCTCTATTACACCTTATTGGCGATGTCTCTTCTCATTCCACGCTGCAACCTAGAATCCCAACTCTATTGAAACCTTGCCCTATTAACAATGGCCGATCACATGTACAGTTTCATTGTGTGGTGGAGGAGGGGCCAGTGTGGGCCCGTCGAGAAAATGTGAATAATATCAGCTTGAGCGCGGATGCGGCATTTGTGGAAATATTTCGAGCTCACACGAGCAGCCTTCTGCAGCATCTTTTACAGTATATTCACTCACCTCAATTCTCATCCACCTAAAATTTCAACCATAAACTCACCCACCAAGATGAGAAAAAAGTTATGCACTCAAAGTGGGGATCCTATATGACTTGACGCTACTGCAAGAGCAGAGACATGCCACGTGGTCCGAGTGGAGATGAGTGGAGATGGGGTAGACAAGCAGAAGCCATCTGTCAGACTGTATAGACGGATTCGGCGTCCCCTGGGGCTCTATTGACGTCACTTGTACCTACGACTCCTATCCTTATCTTGAACTCGAAAATGCCAGCAATACTCCAGGGTAACTTTCCCGCGCTCACCTCTCGTCACACATTCTGGTTGAAGCTCCGGTGCACCTCCAGCTCCGCTGTGTCTCCATTTTTCACCTCTTTTTTTTGCATCTGCTGTTTCATATGGGTCCCACCGTACATACCTCGTCACTTCATACACACCGCGTCGTGCCTCATCTATATATAGCCAGAACGCAGGAGTGTGGAACTTTTCGCAGCAGTTGTATTTATAGCGATTGGACCAATAGTCCTCCCTGGATAATTATCTCACAGACATGCATCTGAACCTTTGAAACGGTGTTTTCCACCCCCTGCGATATTATTTGAGCGTTTCCACGTCTGAAGCAGTGTCTCACAAATCAAGCACCCCGAGCATCTTGCACCAACGTGTCTCGGATGTTTCTCTGACGCGAATCACGTAATTATTTGAAATGCGACAGAGAGAACCAGGAATCGTGGCCGCCCACTGAGCAGCAGAAAGAGCAACCTAACCGTACGCTGCCCCATCTCGGATCAACGAAACTAGTTTGCTAAAGTGTTCCCCCAAGCTTAACTAAACCGTGGAATGTAGCAACCGAGAAAGGAGGTGAGGCCGGAAACGAGAAGTGAAGCCGAGGGGATGCGAATGTATGAGTACGATACTGCGCGAACAGGAGTCACACAAATGGTAGACGGTCCACAAATCAAAACCTGCATCTCTCACGATCAGCAGAACGTCGTTTCAACATACCGCCCAGTGCTTTCTTTTTCTATCCAACGCGTAAGGCAGCCAAGGGCAGCCCAAGGACTTGATACTGAGTAGGTCCACTTGGAGGGGTCGCCCGAGTACGACATGTCTGACTTTCCAAGAAATGAGTCATTCTGCCATCCACACGGTCGAATCGCGTTCTTTGAGCAAGTCTTGACACACGCTGTACTTACTCTGTACCCCTTTCGTCTCCTTCCCCTGGGTTGCACCTAGATGTAGAACGACAACTACGTACTTAATGAACTCACCCGTAGCCCTGAGCAAGTCTCGTTCACAAGTTATTTCTTCGATTTCCTTTTTTAAGCCGAGCTCCAAGCCTCAATTGACCAGCTCCCCATCACCTACCCCTACTTCTCCTATCTACGATACAGCCATCCATACATCCAACGCCCTACGCAGGAACAGACTGTACAATCTACAGCGCAAGTGATTCGCCGAGGCAAGGGATGCAGCAGCGTTGTATCAAAAAGTGCAAGCGGTGTCTGTTGCAGTTCTGCAAGAGCAATGGCTCCTGTACTGAACAATCAGACGAGCAACAGGTTTCGTCGAGGACCAAGATCCAGACAATTCGACAGTTCTCGCAATACCGCAGTACAAACACCGGCACGTGCTGGTATTGTAAAATCATTACTTGTAGCGTCATTCGAACTATTGACCATTTCTGAACCAGATGGACCCTTAGAAGACGTCATCCTTGAAACAGTCTACCACCTGAAAGCTCTCGACGGACGTATCAGCCACCAGAAGCCCTTATGAGTGCAATCGAGAGCTCAGACAGTTTAGCAGAGCTCCACTACAGCAAATGGCTGCGACACTCAGATGATACAAGTACAATGGAAGGAGCTGCTGTAATTAAGACAGCTGGGTATTCGCTGACATCGGTTTGCACTCACAATGATCCTCTCCATCTCTTGAGAGTCCCCCACACGTCTCCAATGCCACAGCCTGAATCGGAAAGATACTGCAACTTGACACACTCTTTTACAGCAACACCAAGAGTTCAGTCCAATAATACGGGATCAATCTCAATCACTTTTGAAGCGACTATATTAGACACAACATTGACAGCTGTACACTCTGTATCCCTCATTACAGCGATCTTTGAAAGCAGGACCATAGTTTCTGATACCAACATATGCGCCTCTCAACAATCAGCAATAGAGGCACTGGCACTGCAAACTACTGGCACCTGCTCTGTCTGCCACTACAACTCCTTTCACGTAAGTCAGTAATCTATTGGTCTATACACCATTGCTAGCGGACCGGAGACACAGGTCTCCAGACAGATGGGTAAAAAATGCAGCAATGGGAATGTCCCCAGTCAAGGAGGACGAGTTATAAGTTAGGTATTTGTTGTGGAGTTTTCTTCTCCGTGCCAGGATGACCATTCATTGGTCTCAATGAACCACCTTGCTAGGAGTGTCATTGGAATTCAGCAAGTAGTCGACAATGGGCTCGTGGTCTCGCATTCGGTCCTCCATGGACTTCTCCAGGTCCGTCTTGTTGAGATCCACCTCCTCGGCCCGCCGCTTCTCCTCCTCCAAAAACTTGGTCTTGACTCGCCACAGATACAGGGTTCCGAGCAGCATGACTGCCACGGAGAAAATGAGAACCAGGCCGTTGCGCATCAGCACCCATCTGAACTCCTCGATGACGGGCTTCATGCGGTGGTTGGCGTCCACCACAATGCTGTTGTTGACCTCCTGGATCCGGATATCTGTGTGTTTGAGCACCTCGTCGTTTTCGTTTTTCCGCTCGCTCAGTAGAATGTCAATGTTGTTACGCATGTCGATCAGTAGCGAGTTGACGTCCTGCTCAAACTCCTCCATGTCCTTCTGGAACGAGTCGATTTCCAGCTGCCGTTCGTTCACGTCGGCCTCCCGCATCTTCTGCACCTCGGTTCGTAGCTCCGAACACGCGGCCTCAAACAGATACGCCTCGTTGTCCGAGTCCAGCATGGGGAAGTAGTTTTCCAGAATGTCGCCAATCTTGTCCTTGACCATGTCGCCAATGATGCCGACCATCTGGTGGGCCTGCTCGTCGTCAAACCCGCCCTCCTTGAGCTCGTCAAACACCTGGTACGTGTTAAAGTACTGGTAGTACCGCACGTCGCGCGCCTCCTCCTCCTTGTACTTGTTGAGCTCCTTGTCCAGCGTCGTGTTGTCGGTGATGCCCGAGCAGTCCAGCCCCACGGCTCCAAACAGTCCCGCGTCGGGCACCTGGCCCGGAGAAGTGGTGGCTCCAGAGCCCACTCCGGCGTTCTCAATCGGCATGGACGTCCCTTCGGCCCGTGGGATGGTCTGGTTCATCTGGCTGCCGATCGCGACCTTGTCCTTGTCGGATCTGTCCGTCGGCTTTGTGTCCCTCGTCTCCTTGGCTGGCAGCTCGATCACCGAGTCCACATCGAGCCCTGCCTCGGACTTGAGCCGTCTGAGCCGCAACAGGTCGTCGCGCAGCTCGTACGGCGTGGGGCCGGGCATATGCGGCGCCTCACACACGGGGCTTTCTTTCTGGAGCATGGGCTGGGTGCCGAAGCGGCGTTTGGACGCCAGCGTTCTCAGGCCGGCCGAGAAGGAAATGTGCGACGACACCAGCGTCAGCTTCTTGCCCCTCAGAAGCAGCTGTGGCAGGTAGATCATGGTGTGCGGGGCGAGACGACGTGTCCAGAGTGACGGCAGCAGTGTCGTGAGTGGCGGTGGCGCTAGCAGGTTGAATGCTGGATCGAGAGATCACCAGAAAGTGTCTGCAGGCTGACTGAGCTGTTGAATCTCAGATGAGTGTGGGTGGCGTACTTAAGTAGTTTCCGTGGACTGTGACAGAGACAATGCCGTGGGTGAGGTGGTGTTGAGGGGGGTTCTGAGGAGTGGTGTTGAGAAGGTCAAGTTGTGGTGCTTTGTCAACTTCTTCTAAAAACCACACACACACACACAACGATTAACTTCCTAGGACGCCTGGTATAAGGTACACTCTACAGGCTTATATCACACGTCCCACCACGCACAAGTCCTGCAGCCTAAGTTTATCGCCTACTCTTGCTTCAAACAGACGAGGAATGTGTCTGTGTGCCTCTGCCGGCCTAAGATCCAGGGCGGCTGTTCTACGACCGCTCGGTACACCGTCCAACACCACCCAGAGCAGGGTCCACAGCTGCTTGCTCTCATATTTTATTTTCTCTGCCTCACCAACTGCCCTGTTTATTATATATCACGGACCCATACTACAGTCCCCTCACACACTGTATAGTTATACGAGCTCCAAAAGGTAGCTCCGACACACTCCCAAAAATATCTTTTTTTTGCAGGGCGCCAAAAATCTCCCGAATGGACCGTCAAAACCAGCTCATTTGTCCCGCCTTGATTCGCTGGCCTCAACTTACACTCGTATCAAACGGCTGTGCCAGCGCCAGGGTTAGGGCGGATGTATCGAACGAGCACTCGGCGTAGGGTAGGTACCTTAAACGGCTACCCGGCCTAGGGTAGAAACCCAAACGAGTAGTTGGGTAGGGGATTTGTTACTGAATAGGTAGCTGGGTAGGGGCTATTGTACCAAAAGAGGGAGTGGGTTAGGGCAACACCCTCAAACGGTTAGGTTCGACCACTGGGAAATGAGAAGTCTGTCCAAGGCAGCTGTCCCCGAAAAAAGGGCTGAGCAAATTAGCCGAGGCTTCGTCTACAGATTCACGTGAGGCCACGTAGTGCAGCGACACATGACCCGATTACAAAACCTCGACCCATAATTGTCGGTAAAGCCGTGTTCCTTTAATAAAGTCAGCCACATGACTATAGCTCGTCTCGTACCCGAAATTAGTCCGGTCTAAACCGCACTTTGTTTTCCGTTTTGGGCTTGGGAGGGGCCGTGGACTTGTGGCGGCTAAATAGGGAGTGTATGGATGGGTGTGGAGATGACTAAAGGGGGGGGGGGGTTGGGGCTTG